>OZ010611.1:50176960-50214460 GCA_963932145.1 Acanthosepion lycidas
CACGTTCCATCTTTCTTTTTTCTTTCTTTCTTTCTTTCTTTTTCATTTGTTCCTTTATTCACGTTCCATCTTTCTTTTTTCTTTCTTTTTCATTTGTTCCTTTATTCACGTTCCATCTTTCTTTTTTCTTTCTTTTTCATTTGTTCCTTTATTCACGTTCCATCTTTCTTTTTTCTTTCTTTATTTCTTTCTTTTTCATTTGTTCCTTTATTCACGTTCCATCTTTCTTTTTTCTTTCTTTCTTTCTTTTTCCTTTGTTCCTTTATTCACGTTCCATCTTTCTTTTTTCTTTCTTTCTTTTTCATTTGTTCCTTTATTCGGTTCCTTCTTTATATGATCTTTCTTTGTTGCAGTCATTTTTTCTGTTATTCCATTTTCGACTTTCTTTTTTTATTCTTCATTTCTTTTATTTGTTTTTCATATTTCTTTCTTTCTTTCTTTCTTTCTTTCTTTTGTTCCTTTATTCGCTTTTCATCTTTCTGTCTATTTATCTTTCTTTCTACTTTTGTTTCTTTGTTTGTTTTCTTCTTTCTTTCTTTCTTTCCTTTATTCGCTTTTCATCTTTCTTTCTTGCTTTTGTTCCTTCATTCGCTTTTCATCTTTCTGTCTATTTATCTTTCTTTCTTTCTTTCTTTCTTTTATTACCTTTTTTTTCTTTATTCGCTTTTCATCTTTCTTTCCTTCCTTCCTTCTTTCTTTCTTTCTTTCTTACCGTTATTTGTTTCTTTATTCGTTTCCTTCTCCATATTTTTTCTTTCTTGCAGTCATTTGTTCTATTATTCCCTTTTCATATTTCTGTTTTCTTTTTTTCTTTCTTTCTTTTTTCTTTCTTTCTTTCTTTCTTTCTTTCCCTCTTTTTACTTTATTTCTTTTTCTTTTATTTGCTTTTCCTCTTTTCTTTCTTTCTTTCTTTCTTTCTTTCTTTGTCCTTTTATTCGCTTTTCATCTTTCTTTCTTTCTTTTAGTGTATAGCTGTGGTTGCGTACACAGTGGAGAAAAAAAAGGCGATATCTTAATACCACTATTGAAATTATACATAATGCAATTTCAAATAAGAACAATACACAGCAATTTATGACATAAAACTTCATAGAAAAACTAACTATTCCGCTAGCGATGTTTCGCTACCTCTGGAATCGTCTGGTATTAAGTTAGGGTTGTTTTCCTGTAAAATATTATGGTTAATTATATCTTATTAGGGGAGGGGTATTTGACACATCCCCTCTCCAGGACCAATAAAACTGTCAAACTGACCAAGGGAATTCAGAAAAGCATAGATCCATCCAGCTCTTATCTCAAATAACAACATAAAAGAGACTGTTTGACCAACACAAGGAATGTTAATAAATTCATGTTAAAAAGATAAAAAGAAATATTAAAAAAACAAATGAAAACTACAGACAAAAGTTCATTTTCTCCATCAAGACATTCATTTCTGTAGTTCACTGTTACCAGCAAGCAGAAATATTTCTCCTCCCGATGATGGCCATTTCGACCGAAACTAGTCGAGGAATCTAAATGAAATAATAATAAAAAAAAACGAAAGAATATTAATCTACAACCCAGTGGGTTTGAAGATTTTAAGTTTTTAGTATTTTTTATTGTTCAATATATATATATATATATATATATATATATATATATATATATATATATATATATATATATATATATATTAATCTTATTATATATTATATATATATATAATAATCTTATAATTAATTATACTTATAAATAAGTATACTTAATCTTATAAGTAATTATACTCGTCTGGAAAAACTTTAGGTGTTTTGACTTGTAAATGAACAAACCAAGACCCAAGGAAAAATCAGGAATAAAAAAAAGAAAGAACTACGAACATGTAATTCAGACGAAAACAATCGTCCAGAATCCAAGCTCAGAGTCCAAAGGAAAAAACCTCCGACACGAGTAAAGTAAAAATAACTAAGCAAAGTGCTCAATACACTAAGTAGAGCAAATCTAACTATGAACCTAAAGAGCTAGGCAAACCTACCTAGGTTACACCTTGGCGGATCGTCAGGGGCCAGCGCACCCTGACGATAGAAGACGTGACTCGCGAGGCCACAGCCCGTTGGTATGAGTAGAATTGGATGAGACACAAAACGGAATTTCTGAAGAGCAGGCGCTATATCGAGTCCAGGTTGTTACCTGTTGTACATGATTGTGTTCTTTAAGGAAAGGCGGACGAGATGTTGGATTCTAATATGCTCAGAGGGAGCTACCGTTAAGCCCAGTACAAGCCAACTTAACCAGGAAGAGCAGTCGGTCAGGCCATGGCAAAGTTTTTCTTGTCATAGAATTTCCCGAAACTTTTCATATCTGCAGTTTAACGTAAACAAATATAATTTTTAGAACTGATTTTTATTTTTTATTTTATTAATCCAACAGATTTGTATGTCTTTAAACGTCATTTTTAGAAGATATTCCTATTTGATTAGGGTCAATCTTATGATGTAAACACACGACAAACCTTGAGAAAGTAGCTAAGGGATTGAAATGTCTATAAATATTTTTTAGAACATACATCATTAAATTTTAAAATCGTACTGTACACAAACTTAGGGTTCTTTAATTCACAAGTAAAAAAAAATAATTTTCAGATGAATTCAACAATTTGTCTGAGACAAATGAGGAACACTCATTAAGACCATGATGTGCGAATGTCAAAAGTACTCGGGATAAAATGAAAATGCATCAATATGCTAATTTTCTTCCTTTAATGAGTATAATCAGAAACTGCATAATGTCCATAATTACGGGAGGATCCTAATAATAATGAGTAGAAAATCTTGTGTAAATTATTTAATGAGACATGTCTTAATGAAAACATACTGCCAAAATATAGGCAATATATATATATATATATATATATATATATATATATATATATATATATATATATATATATATATATATATATATATTAGGTTGGTGCAAAAATAATTTCGTTTTCTAACATATGTTACTATGTGAGAAAGCGAAATTATTTTTGCACCAACCTAATATATACGTTCAAAAATACGTCAAAAAACGACATTATTACGTCATCATTTTTGCACCAACCTAATATATATATATATATATATATATATATATATATATATTTATATATATATATATATATATATATATATATATATATATATGTATATATATATATATATATATGTATATATATATATATATATATATATATATATATATATATGTATGTATGTATGTATGTATGTATGTATGTATGTATAGGTAAAAATCCAGGGTAAGTAATCCAAGTAGATCCTAATAATAGAAAATATTAAAACTGATCCACAAAAGAGACTTCAATATATATATTATAAAACATATAAATGAATTAAATAAAAAAATAAAAACTCTATTACCCCATTCAGATGGCCATTTTTACCCCGGGTGGATACTATTAAGAATAAGTAGAAAAAATTATGTAATGAGACATGACTTAATGAAAACATTCTACCAAAATATACGCATATATATATATATATATATATATATATATATATATATATATATATATATATATATATATATATATATATATATATATATATATATATATATATATATATATATGTACTTATTGGTGAAGTTTTTCGGTTCTCTAGAGATTCTGAGACACATGATTATTCACTGGATTAAAAATGATAATCCCGCTAATCTAGTAGACATTATTGTTAGGGATTAAATATTTTTCAAATTATTTCAATGCGTTTCTGATTTTTCAAACAATTATTGTAAAACGTTTTCCTATTTCGTCATGAGAGCATGAAGAAATTTGAATGGGTCTATGTCATTCGTTTTTCTCTTGATACAAAATAAGAACTTTGTGTTTCTAATGAAAAGGCAAAAAACGATAAAAATGAACTTTATTTACATTGTTTGGATTATCATTCTCACACTCACACTATTTGGGTTCTGTTTACTGTGTCATGTGTCCTCAAGGACACAAGGCACAGTGGATAAAGGTGTTAGTTTGATTAGATCCAGTGACAGGACCCAAAGAGTGTGAGTTCAATACCCGTTTAAGGCAGTGGAGAACTTGGGGAGGGGAATTAACAGGAGATAACTGATAACTGAGATCCATCAGACATAGCACGTGGAATTAGAACAGTCTACCCCAGCGAGCGAAATAAAGGGTACAGTTCGACATTCCAACCACCTGAATAAGGCCGGAGCGTACAACGGCTGAAACGTTGTGATAAATATGTCAACAAAGATGAGGATGATAATTCGAGCAATGTAAATTGTGTACTTAATAATTCATCTCAGAAATATAGGCAAAAATAATCTCGCTATCTCCTGTTTGTAAGTGAAACAGAACGGGATACAAACCATTTAAAGCGCATGAAATGCCTCGGTTAAAAGCGTGAAAGATGAGCAGCTTGGTTTGCCCGCTGCATACAACGTAGTCTCGTAAAAAAAACAACGAATTACGCAACGCAGGAAGCAAAGGACGAGCAATTAGAGAAACCTCCCTGCCTCCTATCAGCATGGCTGAGGCTCAGCTCCCCGAGAGCGTCTCTCTGCGTCTTCTTGGTCTCACGTTTTCCACTGACCTGAGGTGGAACAACTACATTGAATCAATAGCTTCATCTACCGCAAGGAAAGTTAGTTCTCTGTGTCATGCCAGAAGGTTTTTCTCGTCTGAGTCCATCCTTCAACGCTACAAATCGATCATTCGTCCTTGCATTGAATACTATTACAATATTTGGTCTGGTGGCCCCGCTGTTCATCTCGAGATTCAATACAAAATCCAAAGACGGATATGCAATGTGATAAGTCCTGATCTGGCATCTTGTCTACAGCCACTTTCTGAAAAACGGCTTCCCTCTGTTTTATCTAAAAAAAAAAAAAAAAATTCATGGCAACTTCTCTGAGAGGTTTCTTTCACTGGAACCCCAACTGCATGAATTTAAGCCTGCTTCTAGGTTGGCATCTCCCTCCCGCCCTTTCACTGTCGAAACTGTTAAATAACCGCCTCTTCTACTTCAACGTCTTCTTCTCTCGCACCTGTCGGCAGTGAAACTCCCTTCCTCTTACTTGCTTCTCTGAAGATTATAATCTTCAACTATTCAAATGTAATGTCAATCGACATCTTCAGATGCCTTGATCCTGATCCCCGTCCTTCTCGATAACCTTTCCTCAAACACTCTCAATCTCTGTCACCCTGTGTGCTAGTGACACTCCAAACTTGTTTGGGGTGAAATGCTTAAAAATATCAGATAGTGTGTATCCGGAGAGGAGACAAAACGAATAAAAAAGCAATAAGGGGAAAATCTAGTCATAACTGACGCGTTTTCGTCCTATAAAAGACTCTATCAAGGCAATGTAGAATTTTTTCTTCTCCACGTGTTTATATACAAAGGTGAGGTTTTCATTGGTTTATCAAGGCTAATAATTTGAGAATGTTCACCAGATACGCTCATCTCATGCTATAACAATCTAATTACAATCAATATTCATTTCATTAAAAATTCTTGAATATTACTCGCCCACTTCATTTTTCGACAGACTTTGAACTAAGCAACTTTGTTCTCCCACTCTACATGCTTTGACTGACTTTTCGACAACCTTATGAACATTCATGAACGTTCTAAAATTAAAAAAAAACAAACCTTGGTGAATCAGATAGAGTGTATCCGTAGAGGAGACAAAATGAATAAAAAGCAACAGGAGGAAAAACTATATACATAATTGTCATGGTCCAAGTTCCTTGTACCACGGCGATGGTCCAAGGTTAGAACCAATGAAAGAATAACACGAACACAGGTATGGGATACAAATATATATTACAACAGAAATATAATACAAAGAAGTAGAAGTATTAGTAATGACTATCAGATTTGGTTAGAGTGAACTATGTTGTCTCGACAAGTATCACTATTCCAATGTCCTTAAAATATGCTCTCAACTATCTCTCCTCGTCTTACAATCTCCTCATACCTCTTGAGAGGCGAAGTATTTATAATGTAAGGAATAGTCCATTATTATTATGGGTAAGTTCCCATGACAATAACTGACGCGTTTCGTCCTATGAGGGACTCTATCAAAGCAATGTAGGATCTTTTTTGGCTGCATGTGTCTATATACGAAGGCGAGGTTGTCATTGGTTTGTCAAAGCTTTTAAACTTGAGAATGTATACCAGATACGCCCACCCGATGCTATAACAATCTAAGTACAATCAATATTTTTTTTTTAAATTCATTAATATTACTCTCTCAATTTACATTTCGCCAGACTTTGAAGTATTGTACCTAGTGACTTCCACAAGATATGCCTAACCTTTCAACAAGCTGATGAATATTCATGAACGCTCTCAAATTTAAAAGTCTTGATGGATCAAACAGAGTGTATAGGTAGAGGAGACAAAATGAATAAAAAAAGCAACAAGAAGAAAAACTATTCATAGCTGACGCGTTTTCGTCCTATGAGGGACTCTATCAAGGCAACGTAGAATTTTTCTGCTGCACGTGTTTATATACGAAAGCGAGGTTGTGATTGTTTTAGCAAGGCTTTTAAATTTGAGAATTTACACGAGATACGTCCACCCCATGCTATAACAATCTAGCTACAATCAATATTCTTTTCTTTTTTTTTTTTAAATTCATGAATATTACTCTCTAAATTTACATTTCGCCAGACTTTGAAGAATGGCACTTTGTTACATGCACATGCTTTGCCTAACCTTTCAACAACCTGATGAACATTCATAAAAGTTCTCAAATTTAAAAGCCTTGATAAACCAATACATTGCCAAATTTGTTTCCTTAAATAATAGGTAATTTAAAAAAAAATGAAAATAACATATTTATATTTGAATAAAATTGTTTATACATATATAATTAGATTCCAATATATTAATTTTAACATTACCATATACGTACTCAGTAAATAAATTAAATATATTATCTTAAGTCGGTACAAATAACAGTATAAGTATTAAAAATGTGACAAAATAATATTTGAAAGCCTCTTTTGAAAAAATCATAATTGAAATTTATAAAAATAAAAATTTAACAAAATAAAAACAATAATTCCAAATGTGTTGCTTTTAAAAGCCAGACAGCGTTATCTGCGTTATCTGTCAATAGACAGATAACGCAGCCCCCAACTTAACTTGGCCGACTTGTTACTTACAATGCATTAGATATATGAGTTTTCTAAATATGTTAAATCTTAACACCCCTAAAATAAAAAAAAGATGGAATTTTTTTAAACTCAATATCTCAAAATATCAAATTTATCGGGACTTATGTATTAAGTGAATAAATTTCAAAAAGTTATTCTTATCATCGCTTGAAAATGGAACGGAACTGTGTATTTAAATTTAATTTATATGATTGAATTTAAAATTAGGTTTCAGTTTTGAAACATGGGGATTTCGGTGTTGCGATGATTACATATTAACAAAAAAATCACTATTCGTAACATACTTGTTGACGAGACTAATATAATAACATCATCTACATGCAAAAAAGGCTAGAAATAATGGAAGCCTTATTAATAAAAACAAAAAAAACAACACTTAATAATATCAACTACGAACATGGACACAATATCTGGACCGTGTTTTGAAGGAAAAAAAAAGAAAAAAATTTATATAACATACATGCAACAAACTATTTCTTATTTAACAGTTAAAATATAATCCTTGAAAATGGCTAAATGTATAGCCGAAAGCGCTCGGATAAGAAGAACATTCGGACCGTTTTTATATATTTTATCATCCAAGTGAAAAAAAATAGTTCGCATGAGAAATTGTCTAAACAACTAAATAAAAGCACCTTGTCAGTCGTATTAAATGAAATGTGCATGAAAGAAGGATTGCTGTCTTAATACACACACACACACACACACATATAGATATATATATATATATATATATATATATATATATATATATATATATATATATATATATGAAGAAAACATATTAACTATGTAGATGTCCATAACGTGCTGACCGTGTTTTGAAAACAAAACATTCCTATAACTTGAGATATATATATATATATATAAAAACACACACATTCAGTTAAAAATAAAAATCATCTTTCATAATGAATAAAAGAATGAGCGAAAATTATCAGATATGCAAATCTTTTGGGCACTTTTACACATTTTGCGCCCAGAAAAGAAATCTCTTGTACGAACGCAAGAAAAATTAAATAAAAGGCTTAATCGGAAGTTCTTGCCAATCGTCTTTTACGTAACTTGTATAAAAAGGGATTGTTGGCCCAAATACATAATTATCATATATATATACAGTAGCGTCCAAAACTAAGGGACAAAATTGAAAAGCTGAAATTTTGACAACTGGTAGTCGTTATCATCCATAATAACATACTAAAATTTGAATTATTTGCAAAGGATAGAAAAAGAATTATAACATTTTTTTATTTATTTTCAAAATAGGATCGTCCAAAAGTAAGGGATAAAATTGAGAAAAACAATGTAAACAGTATGCTATATTCAATTTTTTTGATTTCCTCTAAAGAATAAGTCTTACTTAGTCATTTGTAAACGTTGCATCAGCCGGCACCATGGCGAAACGCCAAAAACTTGATTAATCTGTGAGACAAGCTATTGTGAAGCTACACAAGGAAAAGCACACCATTAGAGAGATTTCAGAGAAAGTGAAACGTTTCAAGAGTGTTGCAGGCAGGGTTGTTAAATCCTACAATGATACTGGCAAAATAGTTAGTGCTTTTAAAACCAGCAGACTCCGCAAAACTTCGGCAAGAGAAGATCGAATAATGCAGCGTATGTCATTAAAGGACCGTTTTAAGTCTTGCACAGAAATTAAAAGGGTTATGAAAAGTACCTCATGTGTTAATGTGTCAAGACAGACTGTTTGTAGACGACAGCAAGAAATAGGGCTGTTTAATCGAACTCCAGCGAAGAAACCACTTGTTAGTTCGAAGAATAAGAAGAAGAGATTAGAGTTTGCAAACAGGTATGTAATTTGGACATATGAAAATTGGCCAAAAGTATTATTCAGTGATGAAAGCAAGTTTAATTTATTAGGAAATGATGGAAAAAACAATTTAAAGAGACGTATTGGTGAAAGATTAAGTGCAAAGTGTACTAAGAAAACTGTCAAGTTTGGGGGCGGAAGCGTCATGGTATTTGGAATGTTTTCTAGCCAAGGTACAACGCCTCTTGTCTGGTTACAAACTCGTGTAAACGCGCAGATCTATAAAAACATTGTTCAAGATCATGTGCCGATCATACAGAATTCAGTTTTCGATAGGGCTACCTTTATGCAAGATAATGCCCCATGTCACAAGGCAAAGGTGGTAATGAGTTACCTTAGCGAGCAAGATTTGGAAATTATGGATTGGCCACCGCAAAGTCCTGACTTAAAGCCAATAGAAAATCTTTGGAAGACCTTAGGAGTGAAAGTTATGAAAAGAAATCCCACTAACACGGAGGATTTGTGGGTGAAGCTTCAAGAAGAATGGTCTAAAATTAGTATCGAGGATTGTCAAGAACTGATTCGTTCTTGTAGTCGAAGATGTGCAGCTGTCATTGAGAGCAAGGGCTCATTTACTAAATATTGATTGTACATGTATTTTTATTGTTTTTTTGCTGTTTACATTGTTTTTCTCAATTTTGTCCCTTACTTTTGGACGTTCCAAATTTGAAAATAAATAAATAATTGTTATAATTATTTTTCTATCCTTTGCAAATGATTCAAATGTTAGTATGTTATTATGGATGATAACGACTACCAGTTGTCAAAATTTCAGCTTTTCACAGTTGTTATTTCTAACAAATATTAGGTTTTAAAATTTTTTCCCTTAGTTTTGGACGCTACTGTATATATAAAAGTGAAAATTGAAGTCAACACTCAGAGGCGACAGGCTGTTTCATGCTAGATGCAATCGTCAGGCCGCCGACGAATGCGTCTAGCATGAAACAGCCTGTCGCCTTTGAGTGTTAACTTCAATGTACACTTTTATATTTATATTTACATACACTCTATCTCTGATATTGAGCCCTTTATCCCATAAATATAGCACACCTTAAAACTATATTTCTTCAAACATATATATATATATATATATATATATATATATATATATATATATATATATATATATATATATATAAATTACATCTGTGCTTACATACACACTGATAGTTTTGTGTACGCAAACTATATGAACCGTGTGTATTAACTCGCACACACACACTAGACAAACATTCTTTCATTGGCCAGAACCACAAGAAAAAATTAATTGTTAATAAATCATTCTCGAATTGCCCCCCTAAAAAAAATTCAAATTATCCTCCTGTGCTCACTACGCTGAGAAAAACTGTTCGATCCTGATGCCCAACCAGTTAGGAATTCTATAATTTTCTATCTACTAGATGATGTATCGATTAAAGTTAGCGAACTGCCAGTCTGTTAAACGTGGGTGGTGTGGACGGAATTCATATATTTTTACCAGGGGCTGAAATTTGAACCCGGCACGATAGTAAGTTTCCCGCCCCGTTACGATGCACGCACATCCGGTTTCAGACATAGGTAGAGCGGAGAAGATTAGACGATCAAGATATCGATAGGTAAGTAGAATGTCCGTGTGCGCACGAACAGACAAAAAAAAAAAAATAAATAAAATACACGAAAATAAATAAAAGGAACTGAAAGAAAAAGAAAAAAAAGAAACATGTACCGTGTGTAACAGGAAAATTGTCCAAATTGTGTAACAGGAAAATTGTCTAAATCGTGTAACAGCAAAATTGTCTGAAAAGTGTAACAGCAAAATTGTCCAAATCATGCAACAACCAAATTGTCTAAATCGTGTAACAGCAAAATTGTCTGAAAAGTGTAACAGCAAAATTGTCCAAATCATGTAGCAACCAAATTGTCTAAATCGTGTAACAGCAAAATTGTCTGAAAAGTGTAACAGCAAAATTGTCCAAATCATGTAACAACAAAATTGTCTAAATCGTGTAACAGCAAAATTGTCCGTATCGTGTAACAGCAAAATTGTCTAAATTGTGTAAAAGCAAAATTGTTCAAATCATGTCACAGCAAAATTGTCCAAATCGTGTAACAGCAGAATTTTCCTAATCGTGTAAAAGCAAAATTGTCCAAGAGTTATATTAAGTTTTGAGCCACGGTATCTTAGAAATGATTAAAGATATCTTACTGGGATTCTCTGAGTTTTTTTTTATAACACTTTAGAATCTGCTTTGGGCAATAAGAATATATGGTTAATCTTCAAGCTTAACAGAAGAATTGTGATGAAATCGATCATTAAGGAATATATTATTTTCATCATTATTTAAGCATCAGAAGCTTATGAAGTACTGTTCATATATATATATATATATATATATATATATATATATATATATATAATGGACTCTCCCGTCGGTTTCGACGTATGAGTATCTGACAGCTTATTGATTCAGTTAAGAAATTTTCTGCGATAATCTTAAGTGGAATTTAAGACCCGCTAGTGCTTTACAAAGGTGTCCACATATGGAGCAAGTGTGAGGAATGTGAGATGAGATCACTGTTAGATTGGCTAACCTTTTAGATCTTGCTCTCGCTTCTTGAAGATGATTCAGACAAGCAGAATGAAAATTTCTGAGTCCACAAAACACGTTGATCTCCATTCTACCCGCTCCAAAGCTAAGCACTATATATATATATATATATATATATATATATATATATATATATATATATATATATATATATATATATATATAATTATTTAGTTAAAAATATGATTCCAACACGCTACATAAGAGTTCTCATGTTTCAAAACAAGAGCCAAAAACTTCAGTATAATTATTTGAATTAAATTGAATTAAAGTAAGCTCTGTTCCATCTTCAAGCGAATTTTTTTTTGGAATAACTTATTTCTGAAATTTACGTGTTTTAATAGCATATTCATTATTGAAATCAAAATTTCCATGGTAACGGCTAGAGCGATTGCTTAAATAAAAAGGGGACTAGGGCGTTAATAATTTGTATCAGTACAGAGTTACATTCATAGATGTCAAGTCAGGGTAAGGTTGGGGTGTCTAAATTTAAAACGGAAGATGACAGATACTGAATGGCCGAAACGTTGTAATAAATATGGCGACAAAGATGAGGACAATAGTCCGAATAATGTAAATAGTGTACATAATACCTCATCTCAGAAATATAGACAGATACTGAATGGTCGAAACGTTGTAATAAATATGGCAACAAAGATGAGGACAATAGTCTGAATAATGTAAATAGTGTACATAATACCTCATCTCAGAAATATAGACAGATACTGAATGGTCGAAACGTTGTAATAAATATGGCGACAAAGATGAGGACAATAGTTTGAATAATGTAAATAGTGTACATAATAACTCATCTCAGAAATATAGACAGATACTGAGGGGGAAACGTTGTAATAAATATGGCGACAAAGATGAGGACAATAGTTTGAATAATGTAATTAGTGTACATAATACCTCATCTCATAAATATAGACAGATACTGAAAGGCGGAAACGTTGTAATAAATATGGCGACAAAGATGAGGACAATAGTTTGAATAATGTAAATAGTGTACATAATACCTCATCTCAGAAATATAGACAGATACTGAAAGGCGGAAACGTTGTAATAAATATGGCGACAAAGATGAGGACAATAGTTTGAATAATGTAAATAGTGTACATAATACCTAATCTCAGAAATATAGACAGATACTGAAGGGCCGAAACGTTGTAATAAATATGGCGACAAAGATGAGGACAATAGTGTGAATAATGTAAATAGTGTACATAATACCTAATCTCAGAAATATAGACAGATACTGAAGGACGGAAACGTTGTGATAAATATGGCGACAAAGATGAGGACAATAGTTTGAATAATGTAAATAGAGTACATAATACCTCATCTCAGAAATATAGATAGATATTTTTTCTTTCTTTTGTTGGTAGATGCAAGAATGGAAAATATTTCTGGCCAAGAAGACAATGCTTTGCTATCAGCTAATATCAATTCGAATCAAAATAAAAGTA
Organism: Acanthosepion lycidas; assembly: GCA_963932145.1. Taxonomy (NCBI): domain Eukaryota; kingdom Metazoa; phylum Mollusca; class Cephalopoda; order Sepiida; family Sepiidae; genus Acanthosepion; species Acanthosepion lycidas. The sequence goes on from OZ010611.1 coordinate 50,190,035, forward strand.
ACATGGGAGGAAAGAGACGAACACAGATTTAATTCGGTCACTAGAGATAGAGCCGAAGTCATCGCATCTCGGCTCAAAACAGAAAATGGATCCGTTTATTAAGACCAGGTTAAGCCCAACTCCTATAAGCCAGAAACTGAACCTAATCAAGAGAATGTTATGCATTTTTGTGTGATGCGATCCAATGGTGTGAAACTGTAATTTCTTTAATCGGATGCGGGTGGGGTGAGTGAGTCGAGTGAAATTGACCAGTAAACTGAGTTGGAGACCAATTAAGAAAATGAATGGATGTTACGTTAGGCAGGTATGAGGTCATATTATTTCAACATACCTGTTTATGTGATTATCATTGTTTGTCTATCTCTCGGTATCTATCTATCTATCTATCTATCTATCTATCACAGTCTGTTCTTATCTGTATATCTATCTATTTCAGTCTCTCTCTCTCTCTATATATATATATATATATATATATATATATATATATATATCAGTCTTTCTGTTATCAATATATCTATCTATCTATCTCAGTCTTTTTCTAATCTATATATCTACATATCACTCTATCTTTCTGTCTGTCTATATATCTAAGTGTTTTCTTATCTATCTATCTATCTATCTATCTATCTATCTATCTATATATATATATATATATATATATATATATATATATAGTCGAGGATACCAGTCTATTATACATTCGGTAGGTAAAAATTAATTTTGAACTGCATATTTATATATATATATGCACACACACACACGAATTAACATCTATCTATATAAGTCTCAAAATCTGTTCATATTTATCGAAGTCTGTTCATATCTATCTATCTATCTATCTATCTATCTATCTATCTATTGTTCTATCTATCTATCTATCTATGTCAGTCTGTTCATATCTATCTATCTATCTAAGTCTGTTCATATCTATCTATCTATCTACATATCTTTCTATCTGTCAGTCTGTTCATATCTACTTATATAGTTAAATGTCTGTAGATGATTTAGGAAAGAGAGACAGGATGATGAGAGAGAAGATGGAGGCACTTATCAGTTGGATGTAAAGAAATAGTCGAATCATAGGCGGGAAAGAGGTAAGTATTAGTTAATTGAGAGGGAAGTTGGAAGCAAATATCAGTTGAATGGGAGTTGTGATGGCGTCAAATATCAGTTGACTGAGAGGAAACATGGAAGCAAATAGGTGATTGAGATTGGCGATGCTAACAAATACTTGAACGCAATTGGTAATGCAGGGAAAATATCAGTTGAATGAGAGTTGAGCTTGAGGCTAATAGTTGAAAGAGATTGACGATGCGGTCAAATACTTGAATGAGATTGTCGATAGGGGCAAATATCAGTTGAATGAGAGAAGAGATGGAGGCAAATAATTGATTGTAATTGGCGATAGGGCCAAATATCAGTTGAATGAGAGAAGAGATAGAGCCAAATACTTGAATGTAATTGGCGATAGGGCCAAATATCAGTTGAATGAGAGAAGAGATGGAGGCAAATACTTGAATGTAACTGGCGATAGGGCCAAATATCAGTTGAATGAGAGAAGAGATAGAGCCAAATACTTGAATGTAATTGGCGATAGGGCCAAATATCAGTTGAATGAGAGAAGAGATAGAGGCAAATATTTGAATGTAATTGGCGATAGGGCCAAATATCAGTTGAATGAGAGAAGAGATATAGGCAAATACTTGAATGTAATCGGCGATAGGGCCAAATATCAGTTGAATGAGAGGAGAGATGGAGGCAAATATTTGAATGAGATTGGCGATAGGGGCAAATATGAGTTGAATGAGTTTGGTATGGGAGCATATATCAGGTGAATAAGAGGGGAAATGGAGGCAAATAATTGAATGGGATTGACAATGGGGGTAAATATCAGTTGAATGAGAGAAGGGATGGAAGCAAATACTTGAATGAAATTGGCGATAGGGACAAATATCAATTGAATGATATTGATGATAGGAGCATATATGAATTGAATGAGAGAAGAGATGGCGGCAAATACTTGAATGATATTGATGATAAGGGGAAATATCAGTCGAATGAGATTGGTGATAGTAGCAGATATCAGCTGAAGTAGATTGACGATGGGGGCAAATATTTTAATGAGATTACCGATATGGGGAAATATCAGTTGTATGCGATTATTGATAGGTGCAGATATCAGTTGAATGACAGAAGAGATGGAGGCAAATACCATTTGAATGTGTTTGGAGATAGGCCATATATCAGTTGAAGAAAATGTTGCCTGTTAGTAAAAGAAAACTGGGAGATGTATATATAGGTAAATGTTGGGAAGTGAATACATATGTAAAAATCACAGGATGGTGGTAAATATTGGTAGTGGCAAATACCAGTTGATTGAAAGTGAAGGAATTTGTCTTGAATATCAGTGAATATTATGTCAGGGTCTAGTCGTAGCATGTAACAGATTCCTACCTCCCACAGTGCCGGGTCTTCGGTGATTAAACGGGTACCAACACCAAGCTTTTCTGAAGAACAATATGACTGGACACATCGCAGTGTATTTTATCGTAATGAAAAATAAATAGCCTGAAGGAAATAATGATATAAAAGTTCAAAGATCAAGCAAACATCAAACATTCCTATCGGTGATATCTGTCTATATCCCTGAGATGAGGTATTATGATTACTTACATTATTTACATTATTCGGACTGTTATCCTCATCTTCATTGCTATATTCACAACATTTCGGCCATTGTGCGCTCCGGCATTCTTCAGGTGATTGGATTCCTGAGATAAAGTATTACGATTACTTGCATTATTTTACGTTATCCTCATCTTCATTGCCATGTTCACAACGTTTCGGTCGTTGTACTCTCCGGCCTTTATGTCTATGTCTCTCTATATATCTGTCTATATCTCTGAGATGAGGTATTATGATTACTTACATTATTTACATTATTCGGACTGTTATCCTCATCTTCATTGCCATATTCACAACGTTTCAGACTTTGTCCACTCCGGCCTTCTTCAGGTGATTAGAATTATTCTTCAATATATGTCTATATCTCTGAGATGAGGTATTCAAATTACTTGCATTATTTGCATTATTCGGACTGTTATCCTCATCTTCATTGCCATACTCACAACGTTTCGGCCGTTGTACGCTACGGCATTCTTCAGGAGATTGGATCTCTGAGATGCGGTATTATGATTACTTGTATTATTTACATTATTCGTATTATTATCCCCATCTTCATTAAGATATTCACAACGTTTCGCTCTTTGTACGTTCTAGCCTTCTTCAGATGATTAGAATTATTCTTCAATATATATCTACAAATCTGAGATGAGGTATTATTATTATATTATTTACATTATTCGGACTGTTATCCTCATCTTCATTGCCATATTCACAGCTTTTTGGCGGCTGTACACTCCAGCCTTTATGTCTACGGCTCTCTCTATATCTATCTATTTCTCTGAGATGAGGTATTAGAATTACTTGTATTATTTACATTATTCGGACTGTTATCCTCATTTTCATTGCCATATTCACAACGTTTCGGCCGTTGTACGCTCCGGCCTTTATGTCTATGTCTCTCTATATATCTGTCTATATCTCTGAGATTAGGTATTATGATTACTTACATTATTTACATTATTCGGACTGTTATCCTCATCTTCATTGCTATATTCACAACGTTGTGGCCGTTGTACGCTCTGGACTTCTTCTTCTGTGTTCTTGGGTAGAAAATAAAGTTAGGACGTGTATCTATCTAAATGGTATTCATGTAGGTATATAATTGTGTTGGAAGTAGTCTTTCCTATATGCGTGTTGATTCGGGTAGCATTCAAGGAAGTTTGAAGTTAACACTTTATTCAATCTATAGCGAAGATTATTCTACATAATGTAAATAATACCTGGAAATGAAATGAGAGTGAAAAGTGTCGCAAATGTAAGCTAGTGACGTAGGTAAACAGGTAAGTAAAATATGTACTGCATTCTAATGGTATTTTCCTGGGTCAAATTTTCCGGTTGACTGGTCACGAATCTTCAAGGGTAGTCGTGATTATCTGGATTAGTTACCGGGAATGGCTAATTGAAAGATTAGAGAGGAGAAAGAAAGAGTTAAATGATGATAAATGATGTAAGAGATAGAGAGAGAGACAGAGACAGAGAGAACGTAATTAGTAGAAAGAAGAGAAAAGGATGAGGAAAGATAAAAAATAAAGCAAGAAAAATGACATAGAAGGTAACAAGAGAGAAGCAGAGAGAGAGAGAGAGAGAGAAAGAGAAAACAACAAAAAAAAGATATATAATACATAGTGAGGAGAAATACATTATATGGAGAAAGAGAGGGAAGCAAAGTTAGGAATGCAGTGGAGGATATTCGAACAAACAGGAAATAAAGAGTGGATGATGCTGATGATCATGAGGATGATGAGGCTGAAGATGATGATGATGAAGAGGTGGATAATAATAAGGAGGAGGTAGAGGAGGAGGTGGGAATGAGTAGAGAGAAAAATCAATTGCTGAGAAAGTCGATTAAGAGATAGATAGATAGATAGATAGAGAGATAGATAGATAGATATGAACAGACAGATATGAACAGGCAGATACATACCAACTAATTGAGATAGATAGATAGATAGAGAGAGAGAGAGAGAGAGACAGAGAGAGAGAGATAGAGAGTTATGATCAGATAGATCGATAAATATTTTTGATCAGATAGATAGATAGATTGATAATGAATGTATGTTGCATAGCAATGTGTGGGTGTAAATTAAACCCTTTTGCATGAATAAGTTTGGGGTGATTCGATATGTGTTTAAAAGAAGATGAGGTTGAAAGTCAGACGACGTAGCGATCTCTTTTGATCCAAGCGGAAAATAAAAAAAAAAAAAACAAATAAATACCGTCGATGAAAAAAAAAGGTCAATTGAAACAAGGATGATGTCAACGAGTAAAAAATATGATGGCAGAAGTTTTCTCTTCTTGTTGAAAGATAATTATATTACTGCTAACGTTATGATTAGGTCGATTAGAGACACGCATAATAGCTTCTTTCTTTCCTTCTTTTTTTCTTTCTTTCTTTCTCTCTATCTATCTATCTATCTATCTATCTATTTATCTATCTATCTCAGTCTATTTAAATATCACGATTTATATTCAGATTAGAGATCTATCTATCTATCTATCTATCTATCTATCTATCTCTGTTAAAACCTTGAAGACTTATTAAACACTTTATCTCTCCTTGTCATACAGAGACGTATATATATATTTACCAAAATTGCACAGAAGTATCTTGAAAAACTAAAGAATGAATTAATTCCATAAAATCACCATTGACTTCAACCACGGCCTCCAAACGACTTCTGAATCTGCTGCAACTCTTCTGGACAGCCTCCTTTTTTAAGTTGGAGAATGCTGCCATAATTCTTGACTACAGTTCATTTTTGGCATTACAAGGGGTTTTGTTGGTCTCTCGCTCAAGTGCGCCACACAGATAGTAATCTAGAGTGTTGCAATGTGGTGGAGATAGGTGGCCAGATAAAACGGTGATATCGCCGCAGAAATTGTTCTGGGTTCTCCAGCTTGTTGGGCATACTTCAGAGTCTTTATCCAATTCTGTCCGAATACCCTGCACTGGCGTCAGATTGACACCCATATAAATATTTGTATTGGAGCTTCAGACGCGAATGCAAAGCTGTACAGCATGCCGTTTCCAAATTTCTGGCGGAGTAAATTCCGTCATGGTAATACTTTTTCTCACAGATGGTGCCCAACTGACACTACTATTCTGCATAGTCGATAAAATCAAAAACAAAAAAATCTAGGCAGCGCGAAATTAACAATTTAATTGTTGACTATGTACCCATAATATATATATATATATATATATATATATATATATATATATATATATATATATATCTATATATATATATATATATATATATATATATATATATATATAAGGCACAATGTTTGTGTGTCTGTGTGTGTAACGAATGCACGGCCGCAATTTTAGATGGATTTGCAGCAAAATTTACATGCCCATGCTCCAAGTTAGCGGGAAAGCCAAAACCGACTTTGCATTTCCCAACTCCCATCGATAGTGGAAAAAATCAATTTTTCATGCTTCTACGGCAGGTTTCATGTAGTTTGCGACCATTTTCTACTGGCCAGAATGAGAGCCTATTGCTGGCTGCCACGAATAGGCAGGAAGATTCTATTGGCCAGCGTGAGAGCCAACAGGTAACTGACACGAATGTTAACTAGCATACTAGCATGCAAAAAAAAATGTCGATAGCTGCATTCGTCACAAGGGGGAAAAATAAATCTGCATGGCACTTTACTCCAATTGGCTCATTCGCTTGCTTAAACTCAACGTTGATTCTGATTCCGCAGAACTGGGTTCGGTGTGAAAAAGTATTTGTTATTATCATTCTTTTTTCATTGGGTTTTTCCAGTTACCAGTCCTTTTTTCGTTTTGTGTTCATTTTGTTTAGTTCTTTTTTCGTAACACATTTAATGTTTAGTATAGAGCTTAGAAAAATTTCGCAGTGTGAGGTAGGCAAGAAGTAAGGCATGTAGCAACATCAGCATGGCAAAGGACACTCCTTTAAAGGCAAGGAAGGGCAAACATATTTTAAGTGATAGCGATTGTTGTATGAGTCGTACGATTTTTGAATCAAGCACGGGCAATGCCGGGCCATGCTGCCAGTATATATATATATATATATATATATATATATATATATATATATATATGTGTGTGTGTGTGTGTGTGTGCGTGTGTTTGTGTATCTATGTGAGGTGTGTATGTGTGTGATGTGTCGGTGCGAGAGAATATTTATCATGAAAGAAGCGAAAAGAATAAAGTTATCATTTTTGACAATGTCACATTGAAACTGTGTCAAAATCATTTCTTTAGTACAGTAAGAGAGACAGAAAGACAGACAGACAGACAGAGAAAGCAATAGAGTGCTACGGAGAGAGAAAGAGGTAGAGATAGAGAAACAGCGAGAGACAAACACACAGTAGTTTAATGGTTAACGATCTAGCATAGATATCATAATGTGTACTAATTTCACTTTCTTTTAATTGATAAAGATAAGCTTCATTGACCTCTAACTACACACACACACACACACACACACATATATATATATATATATATATATATATATATATATGTGTGTGTGTTTGTGTGTGTGTATATATATATATATATATATATATATATATATATGCTTATATATATATATATATATATATATATATATTAGGTTGGTGCAAAAATAATGACGCAATAATGACGCAATAATGTCGTTTTTTGACGTTAAAAATACGTCAAAAAACGACATTAGTACGTCATTATTTTTGCACCAACCTAATATATATATATATGTATATATACACCCACATATATATATATATATATATATATATATATATATATAGATAGATAGATAGATAGATAGATAGATAGATAGATAGACAGATCCAAGTGATGAGAAAGAACAGATTTAGAATCTTTAGCATTACTTTAGTATTTATGTTTCCATTTACAGATATATTTTTAATTTGATCTGAATGTCGGCACGCACAGGAAGAGAGAGAGACATAAATAGAGAGAGAGAAAAATATTGAGATCGAATTAACGATAGAGAAACAGCGAGAGAAAGACACACCGTATGGTAATGGTTAACGATCAGGCATAACTTTATTAATGTGTAATGATTTCTATATTCTTTTAACTGATAGAGGTAAGCTTCATTGACCTCTAACTTTATACAATATATAAATATATATATATATATATATATATATATATATATATACATATATATGTATATATATATAAGTTATATATATATATGTATAAATATATATATATATATATATATATATATATATATATATATATATATATATATATATCGGGGTGCGATAAAGTGTTTAGCATTTTGACAATAAGACAGTGAAACTGTGTCAAAATCATTTTTTAGTACAGTGAAAGAGAGAGAGAGAGGAAGAAAGAGAGTGCTAGAGAGAGAGAGAAATACAAAACGAGAGAGACTTAGAGAGAAAAGGATAGACAGACAGAGAGAGAGAGCTAGGGAGATATAGAAAAAGAGAAGTTGATAATGAGAGAGCAAGAATCTGTTTCTTTTGGGTATTTGTCTACGCCACCCCGCACAACGCCCCCCCCCGCCCATCGAAGCTCATTTATTTTATTTTGTCCTGCCTCATTTCACTTCACTTAATGTCTCTGCCTTTTGTCTCTTATGGGTCATTTTCCAGTCAATTTCATTTTTGTAATGATGAAACTCGCCGTGAAGTAATTTCGTCTCGATCGTCTAGAAAAAACAAAAAGGAAAGAAAGAGAGAGAGAGAGAGAGTGTGTGTGTGTGAGAAAGAGAAAATGAAGAGAAAGAAAAAGTATATATAGAGAGAGAGTAAATTTCTTTGCCGTTATCGATGAGGAGGCGGTGGTGGAGAGGAACGTATTTGAGAGGGAAAAGAAAAGAAAATAATCGGACATATAGCAGAAAAAATTTAGAAAAAAAATGAAAGAAAGAAAGGAAGTAAAATTAAGGTTGAAAGTAAGAAGAGAAAATGTGTAAGAGTGAAATAAAGAAAGAAAGGAAAAAAGAAATGAACATAAGAAAGAAAGGAAGAAAGAAATAGAGAAAGAAAGAAAGAAAAGTAGAAAGAAAGAAAGAAAGAAAACTATTAATGTAGAAAGAAAGAAGCGAAAATGATTACGGTAAGAAAGAAAGAAAGAAAGAAAGAAAGAAAGAAAGAAAGAAAGAAAGAAAGACAAAAGTCAAAAAGAGAAAGAAGTGATAAAAAGTAAGTTAGAAAGAAAGAAAGAAATAAATAAAGAAAGAAAGAAACAAAGAAACAAAGAAAGAAACAAAGAAACAAAGAATGAATGAAAATTGAAAAGAAGAAATGTAGAAAGAAAGGAAAAAGTAACGTGGAAAGAAAGAAAGAAAGAAAGAAAGAAAGAAAGAAAAACAGAAAGAAAGAAAAGTAGAAAGAAAGAAAGAAAACGATTAATGTTGAAAGAAAGAAGCGAAAATTATTACGGTAGAAAGAAAGAAAGAAAAAAAGAAAGAAAGAAAGAAATCAAAAAGAGATAGTGAAAAATAGTAAGTTCGAAAGAAAGAAAGAACGAAAGAAAGAAAGAAAGTAGCCGAAAGGAGAAAGAAAGAAGTGATAAAGATTAAGTTCAAAAGAAAGAAAAAAGAAAGAAAGAAAAAAGAAACAAAAAAAGAAAGAAAGAAAGATAAAATATAGTCGAATGAGATTGTTATTGCAGATAGAGATAAATCTTATAATAGTTATCGATATCGTGTGGTGGCGGGAAGCAAAAATTGTCATAGATAAACTAACAAACACACAAAGAAAGAGAAAGAGAAAACTTATTAAATTACAGAGAGGAAGGAAATAAATCCAGGAAAAAAAGAGAGGGCGAGTATTTTCTTTTTCTTTTTTAATGTTAATCATTGAGATTCGGAGAAAGAGGCTTTTTAAAAAGTGGAAGAGAGAATGAACGTGAACGAAAGCGTGTGTGAGAGGGAGAAGTGAGAACGGGTTTGTATTCAGTAAAGAGGGGGGTTGAAGAAAGAAAGAAAGAAAGAAAGAAAGAAAAGTGAAAAGGAGTAAGGTAGAAAGAAAGAACGAAAGAAAGAAAGAAAGAAAGAAAGAAAGTAAAAAACTAAGCTAGAAAAAAACGAAAATGATTACGGTAGGAAAATAGAAAGAAAGAAAAGAGTGAAAAGAAAACAGAAAGAAAGAAAAGTGAAAAGAAGTAAGGTAGAAAGAAAGAAAGAAAGAAAGAAAGAGGAAAAAGAAGCATAGAAGTGAAAATAAGAATGAAAGAAGTGAAAAAGAGTAAGAGTGAAAGAAAGACAGACAGAAGGGAAGAGGAGAACAAACAAACAAGTTTACAACACCTGGTTTCTCCAAGCTATCATTCATTTAGGAACTGACCAGGCTCGACGTTGCTTAACTTCAGTGATCGAACAAGAATCGATATTTCAACACAATATGAGCCGAAGCACGAGAAATGATAGGAGCAATAGTTATTTTGCAAGGGTGAAATAAGTTTTGTCTTCGACTGAGCTTAGAAGAGCGAGGAGTATTTACTAGTTAACTATTGTACTGTATTTTATTTTCATGTTTTTTTTTCGAACTAATACTTAACGGTGCGTATATTTTTTATTATGATGATACTTTTAAATGTTCGCTTTTAAAACCATGAAGAAGAAGAAGAAGAAGAAGAAGAAGAAGAAGAAGAAGAAGAAGAATTGTAGATTTAAACACAGTGAAAGTAAGTCATAAAAAGAATTTTTAAATGCTTCAGCCTCAGGATCATGCTATAATTAGTTAAATATTGGTAACAGAAAAGAATACTGAGCTGTTACGTGATATCTGTCCTTCTTTACGGCAGCGAAACGTATACGACAGAGGACGGTACGTGCGACACTGAGATCTTTAGACGTATAGGGATGGCCAAGGAGACTCTCCAAAAGCCGGGCAGGAGGATTTGTTTGGGAGCAAAGAAAAGAATACTGGGCTGTTACGTGATATCTTTCCTTCTTTACTGCAGCGAAACGTATACGACAGAGGACGGTACGTGCGACACTGAGATCTTTAGACGTATTGGGATGGCCAAGGAGACTTTCCAAAAGCCGGACAGGAGGATTTCTTTGGTAGCAAAGAAAAAATACTGAGCTGTTACGTGACATTGGTTCTGCTTTACGGCAGCGAAACATATACGACATCGGACGGTAAGTGCGACACTGAGATCTTTAGACGAATTGGGATGGCCAAGGAGACTTTCCAAAAGCCGGGCAGGAGGATTTCTTTGGTAGCAAAGAAAAGAATACTGAGCTGTTACGTGATATCTGTCCTTCTTTACGGCAGCGAAACGTATACGACAGAGGACGGTACGTGCGACACTGAGATCTTTAGACGTATAGGAATGGCCAAGGAGACTCTCCAAAAGCCGGGCAGGAGGATTTGTTTGAGAGCAAAGAAAAGAATACTGGGCTGTTACGTGATATCTTTCCTTCTTTACTGCAGCGAAACGTATACGACAGAGGACGGTACGTGCGACACTGAGATCTTTAGACGTATTGGGATGGCAAAGGAGACTTTCCAAAAGCCGGGCAGGTGGATTTCTTTGGTAGCAAAGAAAAAATACTGAGCTGTTACGTGACATTGGTTCTGCTTTACGGCAGCGAAACATATACGACATCGGACGGTAAGTGCGACACTGAGATCTTTAGACGAATTGGGATGGCCAAGGAGACTTTCCAAAAGCCGGGCAGGAGGATTTCTTTGGTAGCAAAGAAAAGAATACTGAGCTGTTACGTGATATCTGTCCTTCTTTGCGGCAGCGAAACGTATACGACAGAGGACGGTACGTGCGATACTGAGATCTTTAGACGTATTGGGATGGCAAAGGAGACTTTCCAAAAGCCGGGCAGGTGGATTTCTTTGGTAGCAAAGAAATGAATACTGAGCTGTTACGTGACATTGGTCCTTCTTTACGGCAGCGAAACGTATACGACAGAGGACGGTAAGTCCGACACTAAGATCTGTAGACGTATTGGGATGCCCAAGGACACATTCCAAAAGCTGGGTAGGGTCCTGAGAATACTGAGCTGTTACGTGACATCTGTCCTTCTTTAAGGCAGCGAATGAAGAAGAGACGCGAGGCGGCGGAGATGTGGTTCTACAGGAGGATGCTAAGGATATCATGGACCGAGCGTGCGAGCAACGATGAGGTCTTAGAGAGATTGCAAAGAAGGAGAAGGCATATACTTAACTTAAGAGGCAGCTGAAGTTTCTGGTACTCATAATGACGAAAGATGGCCCGGAGAGTCTGATACTCACGGTCGAATAGAGGGAAAGAGAGAGACAAGGGAAAGCAGCCCGTGACATACCTGGCGAGCTTGAGCAGGTGGATGACAGAACGTGGTCTGTTGGAGGAAGCAGAAGGATGGAACTTGAGCTGCAAGGGATAGAGGAAGGTGGATAGCTATGATGGTCTACGTCCTGAAAGGACATGGCACACAAAAAGAAGAAAGAAAGAATGCAATAAGGGAAGGCTCTCTCTTACTGTCTAATTAATCCTATGTTCTTTTAGGACGTTGGCGAACATGGCTCTCCAGAACTTCCAGTCTCTTTAATTATAACTTATAGCTATAATACAAAGAAGAATCTGCTATATTATTGGTACTGGCTTGGCATCTCAGCGTCTGTCATTTTAGAGCCCTCGTAACTAAGCTTCCCTGAACCTTTTACTATTTTCATGGTAATTTTTTTCATGCGTTTTCCTCTATGATATCTAGATATTACGAATTTAAGCGCAGTACTGGATATGCGGTAAGGTCTCTTCATTTTACAGTTTGATTCGTTTTCTACAACTTATCAACACTTTACAGGTTATTTAAAGCCAGAAAATATTTTTAGATTTTAAGATTAAAAAAAAAAAAAGTAATGATTTAACGATAAAGTCTTACTAATTAACCAACAGCTGGAACTCGGTCATCTGATTATCAATTTCGAATCGTTATCATTTACATCACCTGCACATCCAAGATTGAAGCACCAGATGCTTAACTTCAGTTATAGTTGGCGGGAGAATTGGCGCATTCATATCTTCCCCAAGGCTATCTGCGCGTAAATGAATATAACAAAAACAACAGGAATTGGAACACGGCTCCCGGATTAACAATTCCTAGCCATTGTTCATTACACCACCCACTCATCCAAGCTTACACCACCTCGTATTCCCAAGCGGTCACCCATCTAGGTACTGACCAGGCTCGACTTTGTTTAACATCGGTGATCGTAAGTGAAACCGTGTTTCAACCTAATATGACCGTAAGCCTTTTCAGTTGAAATGGCGAGATTTAACTGTAACTTCTATGCTTCTTCTCTCTCACTTCTTGCTTGTGGAACTCTCTTCAGGTTGCATGCTTCCCAATCAACTTTAGAAAAAAAAAAATTCTTCAAAAATGTAAACGCCCTGCAAACCGTTATCTTCTTAATTTCTGTAATTACTCTTACTAACTCATCAACTAACAGAAAATTTCAAGATGAGAATTGTCCCTATCATGTTACTCACAGGTAGGTTGCATTCTATTCACGGTAGCTGATTTTTATTTTAATTTTCTCGTTCATTACCAATTATCATTATCTGTACATTTTAATTTCTTTACCAATTATCATTATTTGTACATTTTAATTTTCTCGTTCATTACATTCGGCGTTGTGCCATATTTAAACTACGCTTCGGAAATCGCTATATCACCAAACAAGATGTCTTCTTTAAATTCAACGGAGAATATTTTTTCTTTTATTGTATTTCTCAATATTCGGATAAGATAAAATCAAAACTGTTGGTAAACCTTTCGAAAATTATAATTTTTTTTTCAGTCGTGTTCAAGTGTTCGACCATCTCAGTCATTATCAAGAACTAGCTTTTATCAACATGATATACAAGATTTTGTTGGCTACATCATACTGTGGTTTTAGACAGTTTGAATTGTAATTGAAATCAGTTCAAAGTGACGTCGCATGTAAGTGTTAAACGAAAAAGCATGTATCGAATATGTACACGTTTTGATGTTTCTATAGAGATATTGATTGATTGATTTGTTTTTTACGGTTTATCAACCCTTTGCGTGTTATTTAAAAGCAGAATATATTTTTAGATTCTAAGAATATATTTTGGCAATAATAATGGTTTACAAGTGTTACTAATTTTGCTTAATCAGTACATTGATAGATTGATTTGTTTTACGGTTTATCAACTCTTTACAGGTTATTTGAAAGCAGAACATATTTTTAGATTCTATGAATATTTTTTGGCAATAATAACGGTTAACAATTTTGTTATTAAATTTTTTTTCTAATTTTTTTGCTTAATCAGTAGATTGATAAAGTAATTTGTTTTTTACGGTTTATCAACCCTTTGCAGGGTATTTAAAAGCAGAAAATATTTTTAGATTCTAAGAATATATTTTGGCGATAATAATGGTTTACAAGTTTTACTAATTACTTTTTAAAAAATTTCTTTTGCTTAATCAGTAGATTGATTTCTTTATTACAGTTTATCAACACTTTGCAGGTTATTTAAAGCCAGAACATATTTTTAGATTCAATGAATTTTTTGGCGGGGTGGTCCATTATAATAAGATAATAATGGTTTAGTGATATTAACCCACAACTGGGGCAGATGAGATGGATTCATGCCTTTCCCAAGGTTATTTGTGTGTAAATTAATATAATGAAACCGACAGGAATTAGAACTCGGATCTCTGATTAACAATTGCGAACAGTTATTCATTTCATCACCATTACACACACGCTTGCAGCACATGGAATTCCCAAGCGGTCACCCATCCAAGATCGACGTTGTTTAACTTTGGCAATCGTACGAAAAACTGTGTTTCAACGTGATATGGCCCTAAACCTAAGAATTATTTGGAGCAGGAGTTAACGTGTGAAAAAGAAATGTGTTTTGTCTTCGACTGAACTTAGAAGAGCGAGGAGCGATAGCCAGTTAACTTTTTTTAAAAAAAAAAATTCTCATATTTCTTGTCATATTTTATGATTCATTACTTAACGGTGAATATTATATTTTTTCCTATCCTGGCTCTTCCACCATCACAGTATTTTTTTATATATTTATCTGAAGAGATACTTTTCAAAATACCCGTCTTGAAAACCATCATAAAATTTTGTACCATCCACAGACTATTAAAAAATAAATAAATTAAGAAAGAAAGAAGAAAAAAAAAGAATTGTAATGTTAAACATAGAGAAGAAGAAGAAGAAGAAGAAGAAGAAGAAGAAGAAGAACAACAACAACAACAACAATAACAACAATAACAACAACAACAATTAAGAGGAGAATAAGAAGGGGATGAGGTGGAAAAAGAAGAGGAGGAGGAGAAGAAGAAGAAGAAAAAAGGAGGAGGAAAAGGAAAAAGAAGGATGAGGATGAGCAGGAGGAGAAAAAGAAAAAGGTGGAGGATGAAGAGGAAGAAGGAGGAGGAGGAGGAAGAAGAAGAAAAAGGAGGAGGAGGATAAGGAAGAGAAGGAAGAATAAGAAGATGTAGGAGGAGAAAGAAAAAGGAGGAGGAGGAGGAAGAAGAAGAAGAAGAAGAAGAAGAGGAGGAGGATAAGGAGGAAGATGAGGAAGAATTCAGAAGAAGGAGGAAGAGGAAGAAGAAGGAAGACGAAGATAAGAATGAGGAGGAAGAATAAAGAGGAGGAGGAGAATGAAGAAGAAAAAGAAGAAAAATAATAAGAAAAAAAAAAAAAATAATAATAATAATAATAATAATAATAATAATAATAATAATAATAATAAGAAGAAGAAGAAGAAGAAGAAGAATATTGCAATACGCCGCATGCTCATATTTAGTCTTGAATTAAAACACTTCTATGTTTTATATTTTTCAGGACGTTGTCAATCACGGCTCTCCATAACTTCCAGTTATAATACAACGAAGGATCTACAATATTATTGGTACTGACCTGGCATTGGGTGATCATACAGGAACCAGTGTTTCAACGTAATGTGGTCGTAAGCCTATAGGCGTATTATTAGGTTGGTGCAAAAATAATGACGTAATAATGTCGTTTTTGACGTATTTTTTAACGTCAAAAAACGACATTATTACGTCATTATTTTTGCACCAACCTAATAAATATCTTCTACACCAGTATTACCCAACCTATTTTGCGTCTTGCCCCACTTTGGTATTTCAAAAATTATGGTGCCCCCATCCTTGTAATATTAAATTCTTACATGTATACCAATTACACATGTACCTACATACAAAATATTTTTATGTATGCATAGCGTATATGCATCGTATGTGTTAAAACATATTAAAATTAACTCTCACTCAGACTCACTGAGAAAACAATTCACTGTTGATAACTAATTTTCTAATCCCACCCCCCTTATTCTGTTGGTATAGTAAGCCGAACGGTTCACATCCTACGCATGCCCCACCAAAATATTACTATGCCCCATCGGTGGGGCATGCGCCCCACGTTGGGAATCATTTATTTACACATTTCAGTATAGCATCTTCTGTAGAGATATTCCATTTCGTATTAACTTTTATTATAATGGGTTCTAGAATTCTAAGTCATTTTTTGCAATAAAACCAGTAAATTGTGAACAAACACGCACTTAAACTGAAAGACCGGCGCTGCACAATCTTCCTTGCATGAAGCAAAAATTGAGACAGTACTGGGTTAAAGTGAATATACTGCGCTATAAGAAGAGGGTTTACCTGCCTTGAAAATCATCATACGAAATCCTCTTCTTACGATTCAAACACTTAATTCTACTCCCGTTAAGTAATGCGAAACAATAAAAGCAACCATGGGCTAAAAATGTCGGGCACTCAGTGAGGATCGAACTCAAGATGGCATGAATGTCCGACAATATAATCTTTCGATACAGGGGTTCACGAAAGGGTATTTCTTTTGTTATGCATTCAGCCTAGCATCGTCTGGCACAAGGAATTAGGTGTCGGTAACCTGTGAGATGGGAAGCTCACAATTTGAGACAGGCTTGCCAGCCTCTTTTCCACGAGACACCTGTCTATAAAACCAGACAGCAAAGACGACTGCTCATAACACAATTCACTCACGATTAAAAAAAGGTGTTTGGTCCTCACAGATTACACACAGATCAACAGCTTACAACACTGAGAATAAACAATAGAGAATTAAAACAATTAGGCTTGGAATGAGACGGCATCAAATGTACGCATATGTGCATACGTGTGTATAAAAGAAAGATAGAAAGGGGAGTGAGAGAGAGTACTTGTGCGTGTGTTTGTGTGTATGTATGCGTTTATGTAGTTTACAAGTAGGTGGGTGGTATGGGGTTTTGGTATTACTTCGTGGGTAGGGGGTTGAGATCGAAAAACACGGCTTGATCCGAAAGGCAGGCAGGGTGCGTCAGACATGATGCCAATAAAGTTTACGGTTCACAGAACAAATTATGGCTTAAGCCCGGCTTAATTATTCATTTATATATATATATATATATGTGTGTATGTGTACCCGCGCGCGTTTGGAAAAAATATATATAAGTGTGTGTTTGTGTAAGTATGGTTATCAATACCTCGGCCTGTCTGTGTATCAATATATATATATATATATATATATATATATATATATATATATATATATATATATATATATATATATATATATATATGTATGTATGTATGTGTGTGTGTGTGTTTATTTATAGATAGTTTCATCAATAAGTTTGCAGCTTAGTGAGAAAAAACTTATTTATTTCGCAAATTACGTAGTTATTTCTGAACATAATCTCCTTCCTTGTCAATGCACTTATTTGAACATTTCTGACTTAATTACGTAGATCGGGTAACATCAGTGACAATTTCGGAGCCAAATTTACTTAGATATGTCAAGGTACTGACTTACTGATCCTCCTTTCCTGTATATGCAAGATGTTCTCAAATATAG
Source organism: Acanthosepion lycidas (assembly GCA_963932145.1). Lineage (NCBI taxonomy): Eukaryota > Metazoa > Mollusca > Cephalopoda > Sepiida > Sepiidae > Acanthosepion > Acanthosepion lycidas. Next base: position 50,207,582 of record OZ010611.1, read on the forward strand.
CAAATATTTCCAAAATTTCAACGCGACCTGGCGCTACATGTTCTTTTGAAACGTGTGCAATTAACGTACAATTATTAACGTCGTAAAAGGTGTAACGGAAACTAGATATTAAAGCTTCGGTTCTTAAACAGTAGTATAGTTACGCCGGGTTCGCGCGGAAATTTCGGAGGTACGCGATAAAGTCTCCTCTGTCATTCACCTCTTTCTGAAATGAGTGATAGTATTATAGAAAAGTACAGCGCAAGGATCTATTTGAACTACTAGGAAAACACGATCTACTTGGAAATGATGATAGAATAATCCAGAGCGTAGACTGGGAATTTTTGAGCCACAGGTTCAAACTAAATTTCAAGTGAAGTTCATATTCGTCTTTATCTTTGAGATGAGATGTTATGATTACTTGCATTATTTACATTATTGGGACTGTTATCCTCATATTCATTGCAATATTCACAACGTGTCGGCCGTTGCACGCTCCGGCCTTCTTCAGTTGATTGGATCTCTGAGATGAGGTACTATGATTACTTGCATTATTTACATTATTCGGACTGTTAACCTCATCTTCATTGAAATATTCAGAACGTTTCGGCCGTTTCACGCTCCCGCCTTCTTCAGCTGATTGGATCTCTGAGATGAGGTATTATGATTACTTGCATTATTTACATTATTCGGACTATTATCTTCATCTTTATTGCCACATTCACATTTCAGCCGTTGTACTCTCCAGCCTTGTTCATGTGATTGGAATTTCAAACCGAACCTTTATTTTGCTCACAAGGGCAGATTTTTCTAGTTCCACGTGTCATGCCTCTTCCGGACATCTCAGTTATTTCCCTTTAACTCAACTCTCCAAGTTTTGTTGCACCACTGCTCTGGCCTGGTACTGAACTTACAACTCTTTGGGGCCTAGTCACTGGATCTCCCCAACGTCTTTATCCACTGGATCCTGGAGCTTATATATGCAATCTATTGCTAAAGACACTCAGGAAATTGTTCAAATTGTATATAAGTTCCTAGCAAATTTTCAAATCTTCCACAGGGAATTTCCACGATGAATTTTAAGAATTTTTTAAAGACTCGGGAACAAAATAACTATTTGAAACCTTCCCCAAAAAGCATTTTGATATTCCATGGCGAAAAAAACAAAAAACAAAACAACAGCTTAGAACAATGCTTCTCAACTGGTGTTCCCTAGGGCCCTGCAAGAAGTCCCTTTAGGTTCCTCGAGAAATAGCGAGAAACAACGAGAAATAGGCTAATGCATTTTTGTGTAATTTTTGTTTGATTTCATAATTTTACTTAACACGTACGATATATTGTTATACGCCTTACCTTAAGAGGAACGAAAACATCATTATACTCCCGGCTGACAAAAGCTATGCAACTGTAGTGATGAACAGTTTACCCCAGTGAGCGAAATAAAGGATTCAGTTCGACATTCCAACCACCTGAAGATGGCCGGAGCGTATAACGGCCGAAACGTTGTCATAAATATGGCGACAAAGATGAGGACAATAGTCCGAATAATGTAAATAGTGTACATAATACCTCATCTCAGAAATATAGACAGATACTGAAAGGCCGAAACGTTGTAATAAATATGGCGACAAAGATGAGGACAATAGTCCGAATAATGTAAATAGTGTACATAATACCTCATCTCAGAAATATAGACAGATATTGAAAGGCCGAAACGTTGTAATAAATATGGCGACAAAGATGAGGACAATAGTCCGAATAATGTAAATAGTGTATATAATACCTCATCTCAGAAATATAGACAGATAGTGAAAGGCCGAAACGTTGTATTAAATATGGCGACAAAGATGAGGACAATAGTCCGAATAATATAAATAGTGTACATAATACCTCATCTCAGATATATAGACAGATACTGAAAGGCCGAAACGTTGTAATAAATATGGCGACAAAGATGAGGACAATAGTCCGAATAATATAAATAGTGTACATAATACCTCATCTCAGATATATAGACAGATACTGAAAGGCCGAAACGTTGTGATAAATATGGCGACAAAGATGAGGACAATAGTCCGAATAATATAAATAGTGTACATAATACCTCATCTCAGATATATAGACAGATAATGTAAGTAGTGTATAGATATCATGAATGATTTCGCTAGAGTCTCACAAGAGGTCACTTAGGATTCCACAAGAAACAACGATAAACAAAACTAATCCATTGTTCAGTAATATTTGTTTGATTTTATATTCGTAATTTTACTAAACACGTACGCCATATTGTTAGTAAACTTTTGGTTATTATAGTAAAAGATTCCATCTTTTATATTATTTAAAACTATTATAAACATAATTAATATATTTAGCGATGTCTATATGGCATCAGTGTGAAACCGCTTTCACTGATTAGAGGACAGGACCTGTAAGTGACAGATTAGTGTACCATTGAGTGACTTAGTCGAGTACAGGACGCAGGCACGATGTCCGCATATTATGTTTACCACGGGAAATACGATCAATATATTAAAGTGATAGGTGAGCAACATGTGAGCTTTGGAGAAAATAGAAACAAAAAGGAAACTTATACCTAACACCAGGAAGAGGCAGTAGAAATTTCTGGGGCATGTACTGAGGAAGGAGAGCTTGGAAAATCTGATACTCACAATACAGATTGAGGGAAACATAGACAGAGTAAAGCAGCGCGTAGTATACTTGCTTGAGTAAATGGATGGTAGAACATGGTTTGGGAGAACTAACAAAAAGACGAAACTTATTAAGAGCTACAAGGAATAGGATGATGTGGAAGGACATGATCACCTCTATCCTGAAAGGACATGACACATAAAGGAAGATACAACGTCAGGGTAAAACCGCCTTCTTTAGTTAGTAGACAGGACCTGTACGTGACGGATTCGTGTACCATTGATTGACTCACTCGACTATAGAACGCACCCACGGTGTCCATATATTATATTTAACCGTGTGGGCTGGCGTTATAGAATCACTAAGTGCTATAACAATTAAAAAAAAGTCACAACACTTGGGGACTTTCAACAGTTGAAACAACTAGAATGGACTCTCCAAGAAAAAATAATGACATAATCAAGATGTTGAAGTTCCACAGTACTTCAAACAAAAGGTTAGGAAGGAAACACCCATCAATACTGGAAAGCGTGATAACAATGTATTTGTGAAATCTATTTTCCTGAGAAATTATTTTAATAGAAATATAGGGTACTTAAAAAAATGACATAACTATCTGAGTAACTATATAGTCTACGGTAGTGTTTCTCAACTGGTGTGTCCCCGAAAATCTAGAAGGTTCCTAGGGGTTCCGCGAGAAACCGTGATCAATAAACTAATGTTATGTCTGATTAATTACTGTTCAATTTCAATTTGAACTTGTGCGATATATTGTTGGAAAATCCTTGGTTATTATAAGAAAGGCTTCTATCTCTTATATTATTTAAAATTCTAATAATCACAGGGAATATATTTACCAATGTCTGTATGGCATCAATGTGAAACCGCTTTCACTGGTTAGTGGACATGGCCTGTACGTGGCGGATTCATGTATCATTGTATGACTCACTCAAGTACAGAACGCATGCACGGTGTCCATATATTATGTTTACGATATGAACAATGATCAAAATATAAATAAGACAGATATAAACAGTGGTATATAATAAATTTTTTTATGCAGGGGATTCCCTGAGACATGGAAACTATTTTACGTTTTCCAAAGAGGGAGAAAGGTTGAGAAACGATTGTTTGGAAATATTTTTGCTGTAGTCAGTTACTTCATTCTATTCGGGAGTTAGTGAGCATATTTCAAAATATGTCTAAATCAGTGTTTCTCAACCGGGGTTCCACGCAAATTTAGTGTTCCAAAAGAGGTCACGAGTTTATCGTCTTACCCAGGACACGGTTGTAGTTTATCGTCATATCCAGGACGGATAAATAAATTTAGGATTAATTGTAGACAGTTCCTATTTGTGACTTAGTGAGCATGTTTCAAAATATGTTTAAATCAGCGTTTGCTCAACCGGGGTTCCCTGTAAACTTAGGGTTCCAAAAGAGGTCTCGAGTTTTTCCGCGAGAAACAGTTATGTTATATATATTAGTTTTTGTAAGCAAATTTGAATGTAGACAGTATTCAGATAGCTACATTTTTCTGCATGAATTTATATTTAAATGTAAATGGTTGCTTGAGTTTTTTTTTTTTTTATTCTAGTCCAGTACTTATTAACTAGTGTTCTCCGGAACATTACATTTCCGCCAGAAGTCACTTGGGATTCCACAAGAAACAACGATAAATAGGCTAATGTTATTCTGAGTAATTTTTGTTTCATTTTATATTCATAATTTTACGAAACACGTACGCCATATTGTTAGAAAACATTTGGTTATTATAATAAAGGCTTCGATCTCTTATACAGTGTAACCCGGATATAAGAGACCCGGATATAGGAGATTCCTTCTCCGGTCCCGACAACTCTCTTATATCCGGGTTACACTGTATTATTTAAAATTATAAATATCATAGTTAATATATTTAGCGATGTCTATATGGCGTCAGTGTGAAACCGGTTTCATTGGCTAATATAAGATTTGTACGTGTCGAATTCGAATATTTACGAAAGCTATAAGCATAAATTTTAAAAGAATTACAACAGAGAGCGTTCACGCGTTTTTACAAAAATCACCATCACAAGGATCATAGTTATATCAAGTCTGTCTTGGTAATTCACCCCTGAGGATGATCTCAGATGAGATTGAAAGTACTTGGGTATGAAAACTACAGCGCCTTCCTTGATGAATTTCAACTTAACATCAAGAGGCTAATTTGAGAACTACAAAGGATTACTATAAAAAATAAATAGACATATGTCTATATTAGTCAATGAAACAGGCTTGAATGAAAATATACTGCCTATATCTCTCTATATCAGTATTTCTCAACCGGTGTTCTCCGAAACTCTAGGTTACCTTATGAGCCCGCTAGAGGTTCTGCGAGAAGCTGTGATAAATAGGCTAATGCATTTTTTTTAGCAATTTTTATATTTGTAATTTTACTCTACACATACGGCATATTGTTGGAAAATCCTTGGTTATTATAATAAAGGCTTCAACCTTTTATATTATTTAAAATTCTAAAAATCCTAGAGAATGTCTTTGGCGATGTCTATATGGCGTCAGTGTGAAACCGCTTTCACTGTTTAGTGGACAGGATTCGTGCATTATTGAGTGACTGACTTGAGTACAAGTCAAGTGTCCTCGACGAGGCTTTGGGGAAACGAAAAGAAAACTTATACCTAACATCAGGAAGAGGCAGTTGAAATTTCTGGGGCACATACTGAGAAAGGAGGGCTTGGAAAATCTGATACTCACAGCGCGGATAGAGATAAAGATGGACAAAGGAAAGCATATTTCATAATATGTCTAAATCGGTGTTTCTCAACCGGGGTTCGCCGCAAACTTAGGGTTCCAAAAGAGGTCGCTAGGTTTACCGTGAGAAAGAGTTATAAGTTATATATATTATTTTTATAAGCAAATTAGAATGTAGACATTATTCAAGATCGACTAAATTTTCTGCATAAATTTATATTTAAATGTTGATGGTTGCTGGTGCTTTTTATATTCTAGTCCAGTACTTATTAACTAGTGTTCTCCGGAACATTACATTTCCGCCAGAAGTCACTTGGGATTCCACAAGAAACAACGATAAATAGGCTAATGTTATTCTGAGTAATTTTTGTTTCATTTTATATTCATAATTTTACGAAACACGTACGCCATATTGTTAGAAAACATTTGGTTATTATAATAAAAGCTTCGATCTCTTATAATTTTTAAAATTCTAATAATCATAGTTAAAATATTTAGCAATGTCCATAAGGCGTCAGTGTGAAACCTCTTTCACTGTTTTGTGGACAGGAAGGTGCATTATTGAGTGACTTGATTTAATCACAAATTTTGGACCGTTAGGCTCTTCAACGTTCTGCAAACGCCTGTACCTATCCAAGAATCTTAAAAAGATTCTATTCTATGTTTTCAGAAGGTTGGAAAGGATAATGGCAAATTTTTATAAAACAATCATCTGACATTAACTGAATTCCACTTTTAATATTTTAAATGAGTTTTCTCACATAATAAAATACTGAAATATTTCATTAACTCCTAGTACTACACGATATTATTTTTATAAGCAAATTAGAATGCGGACAGTATTCAAGATCGATTAATTTTTCTGCATAAATTTATATTTAAATGTAAATGGTTGCTGGATTATTTTGCATTTTAGTCCTGTATTTATTAACTAGTGTTCTCCGAAACATTAGAGTTCTGCATTTAAAGTGTTCCACAAAGAGAAAAAGAAGTTGAAAAATGCTGTTTTGGGAAATACTTTTACTGTTTGGAACCACTTGTTATGTATTGAACTTGTGGTTAAGACGTGAGCATTACGACCATAAACCCGAGTTCAAATCTGACAATGGTCGATTTGTCAGGAAGAAGACTACTACCAGTCTGAAAGGACGATTCAGATTTTGGAATCGTTGGAAAGTTCAGAGGTTGACCTAAGAGTGAGTGAACTCAGGTGAGAGGAAACTGTCCAGAAGTCATAAATGTTTGAGTTAACATGAAGACATAAGTCAGCATGGTCGAGGGTTTGAGTGCACTTGGCTTGTTCAAAGTTGCACTCATACTAGATTATATGTGCTCTCCCAGAAACTGTAACTTTGGCTCTGTGACTGTTGAAGAAACAGAAATATGCCTGAGTAGTCGTCTGCAATAGGGATCAGCAAGTAATGGAAGCAGAGAAGTGTACTCGGATGTGAGCGGCGAGAAATAAAGTTCTGCTCAATGTTTCTCATCAATTTTTTGCAAAAA
>OZ010611.1:50221960-50236960 GCA_963932145.1 Acanthosepion lycidas
TTTTGAAAAAATGATAATTGATTTTTAAAAGAATATCAAAGCCAGAATTTCATCTTTTTTATGAAATGATTGAAAATGATTGATTATCTGTCCTTATTTTTTTGACAAAAAAAAACAAGATTTTTAACGAAAATTTCGGACGTGCTAGGAACGATTAAAAAATGTAAAAAAATACCCCCAAAATACTTTGATCTTTCCTCTTTAATAATAATATGAACATTAAACGATAAAAACTTGTTTTCGTCAAGTTCGGTGTCTTTTTCATCATGCTATCTCTGTTTGTTTACATTTTCGTGGGGGTACCTAATATATATATACCTATATATATATATATATATATATATATATATATATATATATATATATATATACACACACACACACACACACACACACACACACACACACACACACACACATATATATATATATATATATATATATATATATATTGCTGCGTGTGTGTGTATAAATATGCTGGATATTCTATTCGGATGGTGTAATAGCTTGCAGCTCGGAATGAGAATTCCAAGATCCCAATTCATATTCCAGTCGGTTCTTAGCATTCACTTTTTTGAAAAATCATTTCACCCCCAAGCAAGGCGGGAATGCCACTAGCACACGGGGTCGGGGTACAGTGTGTTAAAATACAGAAAATACTGGATAGAGGGCATTGAGGAATGGCTACACGATGGACGGAATTTAAGAACATGGCGATTGACGCTGCATTTCAATTTTTAAAAATTGTCTTTATAACGAAAGTAAGTAAGCGGAAGGGAGTTTCACAATCGGGAAGTGCCAGAAAATAAACTCTTGGAGTAGAAGTGGCGGTTGCATTTAACTAATTCAGCAATAAACGAGTGGTGCCTAGATGCCGATCTAGTCGCTCGGTTACGCGTAAATACTCATGGAAAAGCTGCGTCCATCTTCTCCCCTATCTGTCGGTTAAATAATAGATCTTCTACCTGGGAAATCACTAACATCCTTTAAAGAAGTTAATAACGCAATATTCTTTCTAAAAAAAAAAAAAGAAATATTCTTACAATCCAAAATATGTTTCTTCTATAAATAACCCCAAAAGTGTTGACAGCCCATAAAAAACAAAACAAAACATATCAATCGATCAATCAATGAAAGCAATAAGATGAATCTATGCTGTTATAAGTATATTTCGTTGAGGTTACCTTGTCGAGTGAATCGAACGTTCCCATTCTGACCATAAGATTCGGGTTCGAATCTCCCTATGGTTGATTTCTCAGTAAGGAGACTTCTTGGTGTTATCGGACAGGATGGGTTGATCCCAGCGTGCACCTTTGGAAATTACTTGAAAACCACGTCCCAAGCCTTGTGAGTGAAATTCGGTAGACGGATCCCTGATAGCTGTGCTAGCACGAAGTCAAAAGTCATCGTGACCGAAGATTTGTGCGTGCTGGCCTTGTTAACACGCCGTTTCCCAGAAACTGCAACTGCTCAGCATAGTTGCAGTATAATCCACAGATGGGCTCGGTGGGTTTTAAATAAACACAAATATGCCTGAGCAAGCGTCTGCAATAGGGATTGACTAGCCTCCCTAATAGACGGGTATCGTCGAATACTTCGAATCGCTTAGAAACTGCATAGAATGATCCAGAGCGGACTAAGACGGTCAAAAAGAATTCAACCTTTTAGTCGATGCCCATCTGAATGAGGCATTAGGGTCTGTGGAAAGTGCTGGGATTGTTGAGAATTGGAATTGGAATGTCTTGGCCGTGAATCACAACCATCATACTTTGTTAATCCTGCCGGTCAACCGCTCCGACCAGCTGTTATGTCCCCTTAGAAGGACAGTTTATGCAAATAGAATGGGCGTTGCTGATGGCATTTATGCAAATCTTGAAATATGTCAGCAGCCGAAAAGGTTTCGAGGTTTCGCCGTCAGTTGACGTCCAGCGAGCAGATGTCCGAATAAAACAACGATAAAAAGACTGGCACCGTGAGTGTTAATGTCGTCTGGAGTCATCTTTGCCGATACAGAATGAGCATTTTAAACGAGGTACTCACAACTATTGGTTTAAATGGCGAAACCACTCCCGATCGTATATTGCAAGCAAATGTCATTCGAGTTTAATGGCTATATTTTAACTTACAAACAAGTTATCCATACATCTTTTTGAATATCGCATCATTTCCTGTTCTATGTGGTCATAATCAGACCCGGCGAATACTATCCACGAGACCCCTGACTGACCAATTGAATCAAATATAATAACAATGATCAAAAGCAGTAATAAAACATACTAATAAACAAAACTATAACAATAGTAAAAAAAAATAGCCTAACATGGAAGATGTAATAAAAACCACTACCCAGTCCAACTAATGTTACCTATCAATCAGTTATGTGTCGTGCGTGATACACGCTTAGGCGATCATGTATCTTTCGATACATGACAAATGAGGCAAATTTTTTTTCCCGCAATAGGTTGACATTTCTTTCCTCCAAGGCCATCTGTCCTGCTATTTACCCGGTCTGGAGGATTTATACTTTTCCCAATGGTATTAGCACGTAAATGTAAATTTTTTCTATTAAAACAATTTTGCGCAAATTTTTTTTTTCTCAAGTCCAATAGCTGTTATTGCTCTTTCCAATTGATGGGGGGGGGGGGTTCCTTCCTAACCTTTTGTTTAATGTAGTGTGAAAAGTCAACATCTTGTGTCATTCAGTCCGTTTTATGCCATGCATTATACACGCTTAGGCGATCATGTATCTTTCGATACATGACAAATGAGGCAGATTTTTTTTCCCGCAATAGGTTGACATTTCTTTCCTCCAAGGCCATCTGTCCTGCTATTTACCCGGTCTGGAGGATTTATACTTTTCCCAATGGTATTAGCACGTAAATGTAAATTTTTTCTATTAAAACAATTTTGCGCAAATTTTTTTTTTCTCAAGTCCAATAGCTGTTATTGCTCTTTCCAATTGATGGGGGGGGGGTTCCTTCCTAACCTTTTGTTTAATGTAGTGTGAAAAGTCAACATCTTGTGTCATTCAGTCCGTTTTATGCCATGCATTATACACGCTTAGGCGATCATGTATCTTTCGATACATGACTGACGAGGCAGATTTTTTTCTCCTATTTCTTTCTGCGGTAGACCAGTTGCTATCCCGGTCTTCTCTGCTATTTACCCATAGCTGGGGGTAGAAAAAGATTCATACCTTTCCCAAGAGTATTAGGACGTAAGTGAAATTACTGATTCGACTGGAATTCGAACTCGGTTCTCCGATTCCTCAATCTGAGTCGCTATCTGTTACGCCACCTCCCTATATTTTACCTGTAGACAACACAAATCCGACTAATGTTACCTATAGACGTGGCACCAATCCGACTAATTATTACCTATAGAATCATCTACAATAAGATTTTTTTTTAAATAAGCAATTCGACATGAAATACAGCATGTCGTACAATCCACGAAACAACTAAAAATCGTTTAAAATTAATTCGGCCAACTTAAGACTACAATAACTTCGACTCAGGTCCGATGTTAAGTAACAGCAAAATCTCCCACCACGCCCACGCAGCCCGACCAGAGCGAGGCAAGCCTGATTGGGGGCCCTGGGCAATGGTTTGTGACATTCGCTATCTTATCAATATTTGCTTTCTTTCTTTTATTTTACCTACATTTAAACATTTTTTGCGGATTTTGTAGTGATTCTGGGTTCTTTTTTCTGTCTAAATCCGCGAATTTATTTTGCTTATGCTAAGCTTCGAAACAAAAACAAAAAAAGGAAACACAATATAAAATTCACTATTTTTCATCCAGAATGTTGAATGTGTTAAAATTATTCAACTTTTTTCCAAAAAATATCTCAAAATTGAGGCAAAACATTGTTGATTTATTTAAGATGAAAGGATCTATTATGACACGTCTCTAATTTGTATTTAGATACATTGGATATATTCCCAATTTTTCTAGATGAATAAGATCCATTATTGCATGTAATTAGATTATAATTGAATAAAATGTGTATTTTATATGGATACAATCTTATGAAAATTGAAATTTGAATCTGTGTTACGGGAGGCCCCGTAACACAGATTCGGGAAGTGGTGGGGGCATGAGACACCTGCATGGGCCTTGTTCATAATAGTCAACACTTAAATCATTTTCAAACAATATTTTCAACTGACAAGCATTTCCAACCACATTCCAATATATCAAAACATATAAAAAAATATATCAAAACCGGATATTTATTTCTTTTCCTCAGAAAATATATACTTTAGCTTAATTTTAAGGAAATGGAAAGTGGACCTTACATTGTCGTCTGCGTTGTTTGGCAGACTGCCCAAGTTTTACCCTTGAGCGATTTTTTTTATCTATCTGCGATATTCTTTTTGTTTTTGCCTTTTGCAAAACTGGATAGAGCTAACAGGTCATGTGCTTCTGCATTAGGCGTTCGGTAGGTCATATTATACATATATTAGAGAGATATTAGTTGCTAACACAAGAATACACACCGTTACACACAGTTCAAAGTACCTTCAGATATTAGAGGCCATGGTATGACGTCATAGAATCGCGTCGTGAACTTACGACCTGAGTTGTCCTTCTCCTAGACCAGTTGCCATCCAAGGCTATAGAACCCAGTCTGTCTTGCTATTTAACCATAGCTGGAGGGAGAAGAAGAGGATTCGCACCTTTCCCAGAGGCATTAGCACGTAAGTGAATTTTAATGGATTCGACTGGAATATATATATATATATATATATATATATATATATATATATATATATATATATATATAAATAATCTATTTTATAATATATATATATATATATATATATATATATATATATATATATATATATATATATATATATAAATAAAATGTATATATATATGTCTGTATGTATTGAAATTTTCTTTTCTCAATGCAGCCAAATTCATCCATTTGATGAATGTAATGGATCTGACCGATATCTATTACTCCACTGTGCTTAGTCTCTATCTCCATCTCTCTCTCTCTCTCTCTCTCTCTCTCTCTCTCTATATATATATATATATATATATATATATATATATATATATATATATATATATATATACACACACACACGATAAAACATATAGTTCTAAGGTAAGCTATGTCTATGAGTAAAAGTGCTCAATAGCGCGTATGTAAATATAAAGGAGAATAGTGAGATCAACACTAAGCCGCAACATTCATTAACGGAGTTTTCAGAGCTGGAACAGTCTATTGCCATGTGGTGTTGACTTCAGTATTCATATACATCTTATTTTTCATTCTCTTACACTTACTTTAACTAATTATTTTACTCATTCTTCCTTTTCTTCAATTTTTCTTTCTTTCTTTCTTTTGTTTTCCTCTGCCTGGTTTTTAAATTTGTTTTTAAACCACTTTCATTTTCTTTTTTTTCTTATTAACATGATGGGTTTGAAAATACCCCAGATTAATTTTTATTTATGGTGTGAAATGATCATAATATTGATGTAATCTTAATTCCTATTATATGTAATGCATATATATATATATATATATATATATATATATATATATATATATATATATATGTATGTATGTATCACAAATTTATATAAAACGAATATATATATATATATATGTATGTATCACAAATTTATATAAAACGAATATATATATATATATATATATATATATATATATGTATCACAAATTTATATAAAACGAATATATATATATATATGCATATATGTATCACAAATTTATATAAAACGAATATATATATATATATATGTTTGTATCAAAAATTTATATAAAACGAATATATATATATATATATATATATATATATATATATATATATATATATATATATGACCGTAGATATGTCTTTTTGACTACTTTAGCGACAAATTCCCTGCCTATTCAATTTTCTTGAAGTCACTGTGGGAAATCAATATTTGCAATGATCAAGAGATAAGTAATTTGGTGCAAATACATTGATTAGCCAATTTCACGCTATGATCGATAATATGATGTGTGGATTCATAGAATTAGATTCGGGTCCAAAAGAAAAAGTTGTCAATGCCCGGCAAATGAGAAAGTTTCTGATTACTCTTCCGAATGTGTTTATCCATTGATCCATTCAATTTCTTTATCAATATCTTTATGGATTTATTTATTCGGCAGATAGATAGATCTGAACAGACTGAGATAGCTAGCTAGCTAGCTAGATAGATATGAACTGACTACGGAAGATACATATGAACAGACTGAGATAGATAGATAGATATGAACATTGAAATAGATAAATAAAAAGACTTATATAAACATTTTAAGATAGATAGATAAATAAGTAAATAGATAGACGAAGAGGGAGACAGATTGTGTGATTGCGTTAGATTTATAACACTATTGTCTCGACTGTCGATTAGTTGTCTTTCGGCCATTGTCTTCGACAGACGTTACTCCAAGAAACCGTACGAAAAGTGTAACGCTGCACGAACAAAATGGCAAATCATACCAGTGAGCAAATCAAAGTACTATAAGCTGGCTCAGAAATTCTCCTGCTTTAAATCCAATCCAAAATATGTGCCCAATCTGCAAGGAACGACTTCGTGTAATGGGCATACGAAGGACTAACATTTGCACCAGTCCATGTTTCATCGGAAAAATACGCAAAAAATGTAAATATTAACAGAATTATTCGTTTTGTTTCAATTAATCTGCACAAGACTGTAGAGGTGTGCATAAATATCTCTTTCCTTTTCTTTTATAATAATGTTTGCAGATGTACTTATATCAGAACATTTACATATATATTTTTATAAATATATATTGTGAGAAATATATATATATATATATATATATATATATATATATATAAATGTTTTATGAAAAAAAATTTGACTAAAAATAGACGTGACTATGCATTTAGACATCAGATCCGAAAACGAAAGAACGAAATGTGTATATGCGTATTTTTGTCTATGCTTAAATAATGAATCTTAGTACATTGATTTACAAGATCTGTCAGGATTTCTATATATAATTTGAATATATATATATATATATATATATATATATATATATATATATATATATATATATATATATATATATATATATAATGAAATGGAAAATGTCCGATAATTATTTCAAGACATTTGTTATGTTTATACGTTCTTTTTTTATACATACAAATATTTAACTAAATGCTTTGTCCATTTCATAATGTGTGGCGTCATTTGTTTACATTTGGCTACGCATCGAGCAGATATGAATGTACGAGAGAAAATCATGGAGAATTGTAGTTTAAAAACAGTAAAATCTACCTTGCTAACCGAAACTCTCCTCTGTGGCTCAATCGGTAAAAGCACGTCAGGCTATATGACGGTTATGTTTCGGATACAGGTTCGGAGAACGCGTATTTTCTCGGACATTCAGGCCGGTAAATGTTGTTAAAACTGTTTATTATAAACAGGGCATTTACTTAAATATTTGTATCTATAAAAAAAGAACGTATATATATATATATATATATATATATATATATATATATATATATAATGGTAGACATTTTCGACATATGAAGGCCAAGCAACTCAGTTCCTAGGAACCGTCAGCCTAGAAACCAGCACATATGACTTGATTATAGTGGTGAAGGCTTCGTGCAGGACCATCGACACTTTTTGAAGGTCCGATTACAGAGACCTGGTGCACTACGTGCCACGAGGTCCCCAAATGACCCTCCGCAGGTTTTGAATTCAGAGTTGTACTTCTCCTAGACCAGTTGCCATCCAAGGCTCTAAAACCCAGTCTGTTCTACTATTTATCCACAGCTGGGCGAAGAAGAATAGGGGACACGTTGGAGTAATGGATGGCAGCTGGGATTGAGGAATCTGAAGAGACGCATTCGCATTCTAGTCGAATCCATTATCACTTGGGAAAGGTACCAGTCCTCTTTATATATGCATATTCTCGCGCCTTTTTCTATAAACATATTCATGGCAATTGTTCTAATTAGGTTTTCTTAGTAACACTTCGAGTTAATGTATTTACTGGATTGGCATTCGGTCTCATATCTTTAGTTTCAGTTGTTAGACGTAACAGTAAATATATGATTCTTTTCGATTCTTTTCTCGCATTGTGGAACTCTCTTTCGTGCCTAGCTTAGCAGCCAAAAATCGAATGCCAGTCGATATCTCCAGTTTTCGTATTTCCTGTTTTCTGTCTTTAATAATGTTTTTGTTTTCCTAATAGTATTTTACACTCAGTAACCTCTTGCAAATCAGTGTTTTTTTTGTTATCTATCTATCTATCTATCTATCTATCTATCTATCTATCTAACAGATTAAAAGAAGTGCAACACCGAATTCAAATCCAGAGCCTGTTCTTAAGACAGTTCCATGTCATGTTCATTTTGGTTCTGCCGCTGTCTTTTCCTTGGACAACATCTGTGGCGTAAAGTGGAGAGACATCCTTCATGGGCAACTGGCGTTCTCACATAAGAAAAAATCTTGCCCAAGCTAGCAAACTAGAGTGGTCATAACACTTCGAGCGTAGACGGATGGCATAATCTTATATATATATATATATATATATATATATATATATATATATATATATATATATTAAATTTATATGAGAATGTTCCATTTATCCAGTATAATTATATCTATCTATCTATCTATCTATCTATCTGCGTATAATATCCTGAAACCTATTCAGGTATGTGCTATATAAATCAATCAGTCCGCTTTTACCCACTCTTGACTGGCCATCAAAGTTTCCTCGAAGAATGCTATTATCTTTCTTTGTTAATTGACAAATTCGTATTCCAGGCCGGTCGTAATCGCTCAGACGGCTGAAGCATATTAACTTTCCGACAAGGAAAGAATTAACACACACACAAACACACACACACACATGCATACATATATATATATATATATATATATATATATATATATATATATATATATATATATATATATATGTCTGAGGAAATAGCATTTTATATTACAATCAGCTGTTGCAATTGATGTGGAAATGGCAGTGCCTCGCGACGTGTAGGGATGGGGAAATTAGATTATGAGTGTATCCCCGCCGGACATTATATATATATATATATATATATATATATATATATATGTCCGGCGGGGATATATATATATATATATATATATATATATATATATATATATATATATATATATATATATATATATATATATATATATATATATATATATATATAAAAGGCTGGACAATCTCCAGTGAATATCAGCATGAAATTGTTCTTTTGTGAGAGAAAAATGCGTGCCTGAAAGGAGACATGCATACTTTGTATATTACGATCAAATCTCGCTGTAGGCTCCATTTCGATCACAAAATTTAAGTTAAGAGTGATACCCGGGCCAGAACGCCGATGAGTGACCGATTAGGTACAGATTGTATTTTAAGAAACGGAAGGTGTGATATGGTCATGTTCCAAATCAAACATTTACGATACCGCAAGTAAAAAACCCTTATCGCATGTGGAACAGAGGCAGGAATATATACATTCGCAATGGTGCTATTAGGATACTGAAAGCTGGGGGAGAATACACGGCCTGTTTTCTGTATATTCTAGTGCAATTACTAATCAAGCATCACACACACACAAACACACACACACATATATATATTTATACAACCATCTGATATATATATATATATAAATATATATATAAATTATATTTTAGTATAAACACAACTTTAAAGCATTTAATAGTTATTGTAACCTTACATCGTGGTCAAGTTTTTTGAATTCTCGTATACTTGTTTTTTGATTGGTCATTTCAGCTTATGTAACAACGTTTCTCTTTACGAGGGTTTTTTAATTAATTTGAACCTTTTAAAACCTTCATTCTACAATCTACATTCAACATCATCACTTGATAAGACCCCGGAGGTGTTGAAACAAAATGACTATTTTTGTAGTGATTTTATAACATATTTATGTTATAATTTATATATATATATATATATATATATATATATATATATATATATATATAGGACTGGTGAACACGGAATAAATGACAATAACAAAAAAATACTAATTCTTAAAAGAGTTCTTAATGCAGAGTAGAGCAAATATAATTTATTCGAAAATTATAACATAAAAATCTTATAAAATCAGTTCAAAAGTTAGCCATTTTGTTTCAACACTTCTTATGACTTGTCAAGTAGTGTTTTTTAAAACTCTTTGTTCTACAATTAATGCCATCACTTAATAAGACACCAGAAATGTTGAAATAAAGTAGCTATTTTTGTAGCGACTTTATAATATATTCATGTTATATATATATATATATATATATATATATATATATATATATATATATATATATTGTGTGTATTTAGGCAGCATCTTTTCATTCATGCACGTTTCATTAAATAATATAGACATGTGTTGTCTATTTATTTTATGTAAATTCTTTTGGTAACGTCTGATAAGTTTAATAACATTATCGTTGAACGAAGAACGAAATTCACAATATTGATCCATATTTTTTTTAATACAATCTATGCTTTCGGCTTAACATAAGCCATTATCAAAGATGCCAGTTACAACATATTAAGCAATATACGGACACGACAATGATGATAGTCTGTCAACGTTTACATAGAAGATTTCTAAGCAACGATAAACACGTGCATATAAGACGCTAGAAGCGAAAATAGCACCGCATCTCATGATGTCACACATGACCACACGAGAGTGAATTGGAGAAGTATGAAGTATGGGAAGCCGTTGGTATAAAGCAATGGCTTCTGTTACCACTTATAGACATTTAAGAATATTTGAAGAGATGCGATAATTGATTTTGTTTAGGTTGGGTTTCAACTGTTTGATATATAATGCTTCAAGGATTTTTAGTTTTTGTCTATTGTTTTCATGTCGAAGTATAATTGTGTTTTCGACAAGTATTTTACGGAATTGTGTGTGCGGACAGGCATGTTGTTTACATAAAATAAATAGACAACATTTGTCTATGTTATTTAATGAAACGTGCATGAATATATATATATATATATATATATATGCACACACACACACACTTCAGTAATTCATTGTGTCTAGAAGCCTCAACAGAATGCATAATCAATGGACAGCCGTTTCGTCCTAAATCCGGACTCATCAGCATTCCGCATCCACTACCGAGAATTGAAACCTGGACAGTTCCGTTTTCAGGCAAACGTCATAACATCTGTACCAACGGGCCTCGCTGTCGAAGTGGTAGCAAATTAGACTGAATATAGCATTGCTCGATCACATATTCCGTGGTAGAACTCATCCACGTTTCCGTTGTAAAATCCGGCCTTGTTTAGGTGATTGGAATTTCGGATGGAACCCTTATATTTTGTCCATCGGGTTACATTGTTCTAGTTCCACGTGACATGCCTCTTGCAGATGTCTCAGTTATTTCCCTTTAACTCAACTCTCCAAATTCCGATTCGCCACTGCTGTGGCTTGGTATTGAACTGACAACTTTTCGGGCTTAGAAATTCCCGTCACCTGAAGAAAGCTGGAGCATACAACGGTTGAATCGTTGTGATTATTGCAATAAAGATGAGGCTAACAGTCGGAATAATGTAAATAATGCAAGTAATCATCATAACTCATCTCAGAGATACAATCACCTGAAGAAGGCCGGAGCGTACAATGACGGAAACGTTGTGAATATGGCAATGAAGATGAGAATAGCAGTTCTTATAATGTAGATAATATAAGTAATCATAATACCTCATTTCAGAGATGTAGACAGATATGTTCAAGCTGTTGGCAAAATGAAATAAACGCAATCTTGACAAAACCGATATGCAAAGAAAATGATTTTTCAACCATTTTCCGACAACGTAAACATATCAGCAATCATTCATTACGTCTGAATAAAATATTAGGTTGGTGCAAAAATAATGACATAATAATGTCGTTTTTTGAGTTAAAAAATACGTCAAAAACGACATTATTACGTCATTATTTTTGCACCAACCTAATATATTTTTTTAAATATTTTACTTTCACTTTCACTTTCAGGTTCGATCAAAAATAACTCTTACTATAACGACTGGGAATTTTACGCCATGAGCATTGTTAATTGTTCGTGATAATGAATTAGGAATCACTCAATTGAACACATTAGCAAAAAAAGAAAATAATAATAAGGACGAAAAATAAAAGTATTAATGACAATTATTTGTCGATAGTTCCTTGTATAATTTTTTAACTCCCAGCCACTACACGATGGTGAGGATTTACCTTGTCATTTCTGCTTGAATGAAGACAAACCATCGGTTTTTTTGTGTGTATGCGCTTTTACACTCGCGTGATTTAACTCTTCCTAATACATTTAAATCTTGTTTCGGTATTTACCTGTAGATATAAATCTAATCATCGACATATATAAAACTCAATCCACCGTCATGTGGCTTCCCTTTGTCTTTTCTATACATATTTTCAGAGTAGTTGTTCCGATGACCTTTTCTCCTTGGTACAAATTATATCAATCAGAACTACAGGGTGCACAGTAAAAAAAAAGCGGCTAATTTATTATCACTGTTTTGTCTTTCAAAAATAATTGACCTTGAAAAAATTTCTTGAATCTTCATGACCTTGAAAAAAATCTACTGCATCCTGGTTATCTCGCTTACAACTTTGTGTTAAATATTCAAGCAAATATTTCGAACATGTACAATGATTGTTCAGTTTGTGAATGAATTATGATAGCTAAATAAATTTCTTTCTGAATTTAACGATTTTTTACTGGGCACACTGTAGTTAGGACTTCATAGAGACTTGCGGTATTACGGTGTCTGTAGTAAGAATGGTAAATAAGAAAGAGTTATTTCGGTGTATGGAATACTGTTGCATGTTTGGAGAAGTAATCGTGGCTAGCTAATTTTAAGGGAAGACAGATTCATGAGCAGATTTCTCCTATCCCCCTTTTTGGCCTTGTGCCATATTTTGTATTTTTCAAAATAAATATCACTTTCCTCCTTGGTATTTCAACCACACGAATTTAAGCGCGGTACTAGATTAGCAAGTAGGTCCCGTCATTTTGCTGTTGAATTAGATGTTTTATAAAGTTCGGATAACACTCATCTTTGCAGGTTAGTAAGTTTGTAAATGAAACACTGGAGACAAGAGGTTGAGGAACAAAGTGTTTAATCACATGAAGACATGGATTGAGAATAGAGTGGTTCATGTATGATGGCTACAACTTTGCGCCCCAAATTTGCTACTGTTCCATGAGTAGATGTTCTACACACGGCGGATAGACAAGTCCATGTTTTAATCATAAGGGTAAATAAGGTTAGTCAGTCTTTCTACACAAGATGTAACCGGAAGTTCAATTTCTAATCGTTGATATTCTCAGCTGTTGAACTCTCACTCTGTCGTTTTCTTGTTTATTCTTTAAAAGAATTAACTGCAACGCCAATTGCAATCTTCTATTTTCAAGAATTCAGTTCTTTTCTTGTACTTTCTCTTAACTAAATTTTTTGATTCTCTTTCCCGCCAAGTAACCCTTTGTGTCTTAGTGGCATCATCGCCATCTTCTGCCGTCCTGAAACCTGTTCTTCTGTCTTACTTTGTCCTCACTAAAGTCTTCGCGTTCTCATTCACTATCACTAACCCCTTCCGTCTTAGTGGCATTTTTACCATGCTTGGCGTGAGATGTTTAAAAAAATCCGCACACACGTGCGCGCACACATACACGTATCCAGTAATATATATATATATATATATATATATATATATATATATATATATATATATATATATATATATAAGACATTTTTATGTTTATACATTCTTTTTATATTAGGTTGGTGCAAAAAATAATATCGTTTTTTGACGTATTTCTTAACGTCTAAAAACGATATTATTTTTGCACCAACCTAATAGACAGAAATATTTAAGTAAATGTTCTGTTTATAATAAACAGTATTAAACAGAGCATTTACTTAAATATTTTTTTATCTATAAATAGAATGTATAAACATAAAAATGTGTCAAAATAATTGTCGGACTTTGTCCATTTCATATATATATATATATATATATATATATATATATATATATATATATATATGTCACACATTATATATATACATATATGTATGTCACACATTATGAAATGGACAAAGTCCGACAGTTATTTTTATGTTTATACGTTTTTTTATAGATATGAATATTTAAGTAAATACTCTGTTTATAATAAACAGTAATAACAACATTTACCAGCCTGAATGTCCGAGAAATTTTTATAGAAAATATGCGTCCTCCGACAAAAATCGAACTTTTATCCTATAAAACCGTTATAGCCTGACGTGCTTTTAAAGATAAAATCGACCTTGCTAAACGGGAAAAGCATGTCAGGAAGAGGGGTCGATTACAGCGTAAGGCTGGAATCGACACCTTCAGTCTGATAACATCAGGAAAACCATAACGGGGATTGACCCAAGCCTTGCGCGCGAAATTGGGTAATCGGAAGCCGCTCGCAAAAAGTCACAAGTCATCGTGACTTGAGGGCTAGTTACAGTTTCTGGGAAATCCGATTTCTAGCGGGATCAAGCACACGCTTTCAAATTCTTGATCACGTTAGAATTGGATTTTCCAGGAACTGTAATTAGTTGCAGTGTAAACCTCGGGTGGGATCTGTGGGTGTTGAATAAACACAAATATGCCTGAGCAAGCGTCTGCAATAGGGACTGTCTAGTAGACAGGTATCCTCAAAAAGAGTGGCCAGCTATATATATATATATATATATATATGCAGATATGTAGAAAAATAGGAAAGAACATATTAGGTAAATAATCCGGAGTTCTTTAGTATTTTTGTTTTTATTTTTAGAAAACATCGTTCCATACAGAAGTAGAACTTAAATTATAATTATTTAAAAAAAAAATATGATTCCTTCGCTACATAAGAGTTCTCATGTTTCAGAAACGAGAGCCATAT
>OZ010611.1:50246960-50266960 GCA_963932145.1 Acanthosepion lycidas
CTAGAAAGGCAGACGTTAATAATTAAATTATTTAGCTGCATCAGAAAAAAGGAAAAGTTCTTCATCTCAAATACTTATTCTCATGTTAACCAGGAGATTTTTTATTTTCAAAATAAGTTCAACACAAACTTTTCAGATACTACCGACACATACAATCTAGTATCTATCTATCTATCTATTTATCTATCTATCTATTTATCTATCTATCTATCTCAGTCTGTTCATATCTGTCTCTCTATTTATCTGTCATAGCCTATTCATATCTATCTATCTATCTATCTATCTATCTATCTATCTATCTATCTATATATATATATATATATATATATATTATATATATATATATATATACACATATATCATATTCTATACATATCTATCTATCGTTTGTTCATATCTATCTATCTATCTATCTATCTATCATAGTCTATACATATCTATCTATCTATCGTCTGTACATCTATCTATCTATCTATCTATCTATCTATCATAGTCTGTTCATATATGTCTGTCTATTTATCTATCATAGTCTATTCATATATGTCTGTCTGTCTATCTGTCTATCTATCTAACTAATTATCATCTCTGTTATAGTCTGTTCATGTCTGTTTGCCTATCTATCATATTCTATTCATATCTATCTATCTATCTATCTATCTATCTATCTATCTATCTATATATACATATATCGTAGTCGATGCATATCTATCATCGTTTGTTCATATCTGTCTGTCTGACTGTCTATCTATCTCTCATAATATATTCATATCTATCAATCTATCTATCAATTTATCTATCTATCATAGTCTATTCATGTGTCTGTCTGTATGTCTATCTATCTATCTCTATATATATCATAGTCTATACATATCTATCTATCTATCTATCTATCTATCTATCTCTCTATCTATCATCGTTTATTCATATCTGTCTCTGTATCTGTTATAGTCTATACATATCTATCTATCTATCTATCTATCTATCTATCTATCTATCTATCTATCTATCTGTCTGTCTGTCGCAGTCTGTTCATACCTATCTACCTATCTGTAAATAATTATTCATTTCACTTATCGTTTCATTATTTTATTTAAGTAACAGAAAAAAAAAAGAATCAAACTCCATAGGAAAGAAGTCTCTCAATAGGAATCAACAATTAATTATCAATAAAATCGCCATGTTAATTATAGTGTTGCCGTTTGTATTGAAGATAATTTATATGTCTGACGAAACGAGATTTGCAATGAAACTTTTATTTGGAATACTTGCCTCTCCTTCTTTCAGGCATAATCATCCGTTGTAATTCTCTTTCTGGTCACTGAAAGATTAAAAAATATATTGTAACAACATGTTTTTCTTATGATGTTCGTTACATTTCGGTCGTTCATGAAATTTTAGTCGATGTGTGTACGGATTGCGCAATGTTACGACAAGTGACAGGTCAATCTGAGAATGAGATTGGTACATGTCTATCGAATGTAAGTATTTAATGTTGTTTTTTGATTATTAGTTTCGGAGATTCAATTGCCTAATATATATGTATGCATGCATGCCCATATGTATGTATCTATGTATGTATGTATAAAAATGATTAGAAACGATCCTTACAAATCTATTCGGTTTTAATTTGTTTCATGAATATACAAATATTCATCTCTTCAGACTGAAGATATTTTGTTTTTAATAAATGATATCAATTTATCCAGTCGAAAGAAAAATGGGGAGAAAGAAAAAGAGGAAATACGAAAAAAAGCATAAAAATTAATATTAAAAAGGAAGAAATTAAATATAGAAATTTCGAATATAAGGATTTTAAAATAAATTGAGGGGTGAAGGGATAAAGAGAGAGGGGAAGAAAGGGGATGCGTGAGAGATGGAGAGAGTGAGAGAGGGAAAGAAAAGGAAGGGAAGAAGTAAAAATTAAAGATGAGCCGATAGGGTGACCTAGAAATGATTTTTTCTTTAAGGACTGAACAAATTTAAAGACAGGGTAAAAGGAAGGGAAATGAACAGATTTAAAAAAAAAAAATGATAATTTGAATTGTCTGATATTCTCGTCATTTTCGAAAGTGAATATAATAATCTTCACAATTTCAAATTTGATAATAATAATAATAATAATAATAATAATAATAATAATAATAATAATAATAATAATTGATATGGCAGTCCCTGCGACCTTCAATGTATCTTGCTATTAATATAAAATTACAACTAAAAATTTAGAGTTCAGTTTCATTCTCAAGCGATGATTAGAATAACTGTTTATATATATATATATATATATATATATATGTGTGTGTGTGTGTGTATGTATATATATATATATATATATATATATATATATATATATACTGAACAATAAAAAATATAAAAAGTTTAACATTTTAAGATACACTGGGTTGTATATTAATATTCTTCCGTTTTTATTATTATTTCATTTAGATTCCTCGACTAGTTTCGGCCAACATGGCAATCATCAGGAGAAAAATAATTTTCTGCTTGCTGGTAGCAGTGAACTACAGAAATATATATATATATATATATATATATATATATATATATATATATATATATATATATATATATACATATATATACACGTGTGTCTGTGTGTCCGTGCGTGTGTATTACCATACCCACCATTAGTTCAGGAAGGTGTAGTAAGTAGCTGTTAAATATATGGAATCATATTTTTTAAATATAATTATAATTACAATATATTGTGTGTATATATATATATATATATATATATATATATATATATATATATATATATATATATATATATGCAAGTTTACATATATATATTATTTATATATTATATATGCCCGGTACTTATTTCGAAAGCGCTCAATATCAGTGCTAGAGCTAACATATTTAGTTGGACTGGTGTGAGTTTGTGATCCTGCGTTTCACGCTATTTGCGATCGTCAGACAAACCCAAATTTTGTCTGACGATCGCAAATAGCGTGTATCCCAGGGTCACAAACACACACCAACCATACTAAATATATGTGTATACATACATATATATATATATATATATGTGTGTGTGTGTGTGTGTGTGTGTGTGTGTGTGTGTGCATGTGTGTGTGTTACTATTTCCACCTTTTGTCCAGGAAGCTGCAATAAGTAGCTGTTAAATATGACATGGTATTTGATTTCAATAATCGAAGATTGAATTGTATACGGAAAGACTATTCAAGGCAAAAGAAAAAAAAAACTCTAACAAATGACGTGTAGCTCAGCTAGTAATTTATATTTAGTCATTCATTTTAATAAATCACCTTAGTGAAATCTTGTCAGGCGGTAGTGGTTTTAAAAAAAAGCAATCACCCAACATTTTCGTCACTTGCCTCTGGCAAATTTACCACTGTTTTGTTTTAGTGTCTCATGTTCTTTGTGAGCATCGGAAGATTTTTTTTAATTTTTTTTTTGAAATTATGTGCGCGGGGCCCCACCGAGTGTGTCGAGGTTTTCAAGATGCGGGCCCTTCACAGCGCGGACTAAGCGGTAGGCGCCTTGGGTTGGGAATAATTGGTCTCCAAATTACCACCCAGCTATTCTGGGGAAAAGAAAAGAATCGGATATCGAGAAAAGAGGATGAAATTTATTCAGCAAAAAGTAAATAAATAAAAATAAAATAAAAAATAGCAAAATAAATCCAGAAATGAATTATGAGATATATTAAAATAAAATCGTCTATTTCATCCATATTGCTTTATCTATTTATTTATTTATTTATTTCTATCTATCGATCGATCTGTCATTTTCTTTATTACTTTTTTAATATCTATCTCTCTTCATTTTCTTTCTTGCTATATATCTATGTATTCATTTTCTAATCTATCTATCTATCTATCTATCTATCTATCTATCTATCTATCTATCTTTCTATCTATCTATCTATTCGTGTTCAAGATTAACTATTTTTAACTATGAAAGACACTTCATATCTACCAATCTTTCGAAAAACGGCTTTTAAAAACTATTTATTTATTTAAAATAAAAAAATAAATATAATCTACAATCTTCCATGATTCTCTCACGTACATTCATATTTGCTCAAAGCGTATCCAAATGTAAAGAAATGACGTCACACAATATGAAATGGACGAAGTCCGACAATTATTTTTAAGATATTTTTATGTTTATATATTCATTTTGTAGTTTAAATACAGTAAAATTGACGTTGCTATCCGAACGATCCTCTGTGGCTCAATCGGTTAAAAGCATGTCAGGCTATATGACGGTTCCGTATAGGATACAGGTTCGATTTTTGTCGGAGGACGAATATTTTCTATGAAAATTCCATAGACATTTAGGCCGGTAAATGTTGTTTAATACTGTTTGTTATAAACAGAGAATTTACAAACATAAAAATGTCTTAAAATAATTGTCGGGCTTTGTCTATTTCATAATGTGTGTGTGTGTGTGTGTGTGTGTGTATATATATATATATATATATATATATATATATATATATACACTGCAATTTACGGCATATAAATACACACACACACACATATATATATATTTGTGTATTTAGGCAGCAATCCTTCTTCATGCACATTTCATTAAAAACGACAGACAATGTACTTTTATGTAGTTTTATATACAATTTCACATGTGATCTAATATTTTTTTTTCTTTTCGGACGATAAATTATATAAAAACAGACCGAATTTTCTTTTTATGCGAGCGCTTCCGGCTATACATTTAGCCATTTTCAAGGATTAAATATTTTAATTGCTAAATAAGAATTAGTTTTTTGTATGTATGTTTTAAAAAATGTTTTCATTTTTCAAAATACGGTCAAGATATTGTGTCCATCCTCAAACTTAATATTATTACGTGTTGTTTTTTGTTTTTTTTTGTTTTTATTAATAAGGCTTCCATTATTTTTAGCTTTTTTTTGCATGTAGATGACGTTATTATATTTGTGTTGTCAACAAGTATGTTAGGAATAGTGTCCAGTAGGTCTCCATGTGTATTTAAATGAGATCTAATTGAGCTATGGTCAGAAAATGGCGAAATGTATAGCCCCCAAAAGCGCGCGGATAAAAAGAATATTGGGACAGTTTTCATATAATGTATCATCCGAAAAGAAAAGAAAAATTAGATCGCATAAGAAATTGTATAAAAAACTAAATGAAAGCACCTTCTCTGTCGTATTCAATGAAATGTGTGTATATATATATATATATATATATATATATATATATATATATATATATATATATATATATATATATATGAAGAAATATACTTTTAAGGTGTGCTATATTTATGGGATAAAGTTCTCAATATCAGAGATAGAGCGTGTGTAAATATAAAAGCGAACATGAAAAAGCCTGTCGCATGTAAGTGTTGACTTCAATATTTACTTATATATATATATATATATATATATATATATATATATATATATATATATATATATATATATATATATGCCATAAATTGCAGTGTACTATTCTATCTAGTCTGACGTACAAGACGAACTCAAGATTTTCAATATATATATATATATATATATATATATATATATATATATTGAGAACAGTTTCATTGAATAATTTATTTAAACAAGTTTGTTCGACTAATTTCCAATTGGTTCCTTTGATATTCACGGAGGAGCTTTTTGGCATCATTATTGAAGGAAGAGAGAAAATTACTATTTTGATACATATTATTTATTTATTCTGAATATTATAAACATTAGACCAGTGTCATCATCAGTGTGTTGTTGCTGTTTGGTGTTTTTGTTTAAGACAAATATAGTAGTATTGATAATTCTCAAAGGAAATTTACTGTGTTCATCTGAAAGTTAATTATTTTACTACTGGCGTGAGGAACGCTGATCTAAGTTGAATTAGCGAGTAATGCATCAGGAGAGTTAACCAAATGAAAACATGCTACCAATATATATATATATATATATATATATATATATATATATATATATATATATATATATATATATATATATATATATATATAAATTAAGGCATGTGTTATTAAAGACTACGGAACTCTTCCGTTTGATGATCTTTCTCTTAGTTTTTTTCTTGCTTCTTCGCAAGTTTCTTAATGTTTGGATCCAGGTTGTTAAAGTCGGATCCGAGTCGATAGCTTTCTACTTAGCGCTTTCGGGTTTCCTCAGCAGTCATCATGGCGTGTTTTTTTTTTTTTTTAAATATGCTATTAGTAGTTTTAGTTTTATAGATAATATTAAATGATATTATTGAGTTAGTTCATTGTTGGTAAGAAGGAGATTGACGTTTTTTTTTTATTATTATTATTAGAAGATTAGTTATTATATATGTTTAATATGTTTCTACCCGTAATAAATGGTATTTTATTTATGAGTTTTTTTTATGTTCGGTTTTCGGTTTTTTGTTGCTTTTTATTGTGTTATGTTGCGTTTTTGAACCAAATGAAAACATGCTACCAATATATATATATATATATATATATATATATATATATATATATATATATATATATATATATATATATATATATTTTAAGCTGATACAAATCTTTTTGATTAATGAACGCATTGTAATAAATGTCTACGTTTGGATACAAACTCCGTGTTCAGATTTGAAAAAACTTTAAGAGATCATTGACAAGAGACATTTCGCTTGAAAATATCAAATTTAGCCTACTCTAATCATCTGTCTCTTCGTATCCAAAGCTATATAAACGCACTGGTTTAAACGGTGGCTCTCTCTTCACTGAGAGATGCGGTTTCGATTCCTGCCGAGAATCGGAAATTTTATCTTTAATGAGATTTCTCCAAATTTCAGGCTAATAGGAGAATATAATCCCTGTAATAATAAGTTTTATAGTCATACTAATATATATATAGAGAGAGAGTGGTAGAAACAAATATTCGTTTACCTATATATAAATAAATATGCATAGAAAACGGACATTTTAATTCAATAGAAATAAATCCCATTTATTTATTTCAATGCAAATTTCAGATTTTAAAACATTTAAATTGGTTTAATTTTTGTTGAGTATTCAAGTGGAATATTCTAGAATGTTTGAATAAATTTTATCAGTAGTTATTTTTAGACTAAAAAAATACAAACAGAACGTTTTGTAATTGATATTCGTGCAAGGTTATCATCAATGCAAGCGGTAAAGAACTGATAAATTCGCAAAAAAGAACTGATTGTTAAGCTCTGGAAAGAAAGTTACAGGAAAATCTCAGACAACCTAAATTTTCCATTTTCTACTATTGGTTCATTCATTGCATGGTATAAAAAAATCAAAACTTTTGAAAATCAATGCAGAACGTTTCTTCCACGGATGATTTCTTCAAGATTTTCGAAGAATTAATGCGCCAAATTAAACAAAATCCAATTACTCGTCAAGTTTCAAAATGATTTACTTCCATCAGGAATTTATCACTAAATGGAAAATAAGCAATGAAATTCATGGGAACAAACCTAAAGTCAGACTCCCCTCGAAAAACTCTACTGCTACTGAAAAGACACAGAGATGCCATTTTGAAATTCATTCGTGAAGATAATGATAAGGAAAAAGAGTATTATGAACAGATGATACGAAAACTGAGTTGATTGAACGTATTTCTATAAATCGTGTATGGAGGAAAGATAGAGATGCCTTCAAAGAAAAGAAAACAGTTTCAAAAGTGAACTTTGCTGGTGGCAACATCATGAGTTGGGGATGTTTTTGTTTTGTTTTTCTCCAAAAGTTACGGGAAACATATCAGTAATAGACGGTAGAATGAATGCCGCAGCAAATCGAAATACTTAGGAAGCAAATTTAATGATTTCGGTTGAAAAACTTAAACTTCCTCCTGATTGGATCTTCCGACAAGATAATAATCCTAACCATATTGCAAAATCTACGAAGAAATGGCTTGCTGAGTATTATGTAAATATCCTGAAATGGCCAAGTCAGTCCCCAATCAAAAATTTTGGGGGTTATCTGAAAATTCAAATCCAATTAAGTGCTATGACAAACATCCCCGATCTGACGACGATATGCAAAGGAATATAGAACAAAATACCAACTAAGATTTGCAAATCATTAATTCAGAATGACAAGAGGAGGTTGCTTGATGTAGAAGTAAATAATGGCTATTCTACAAAGTATTAAATGAAGATTATGGATTCTTTTTTTATTGTACGAATACTTTTTTCACCCATTAAAATGGATAAATGGGATATATTTCTATTAAATCATTTTTTTTTGTTTCCTTTGCATATTTAGTTATTGTGTATCTGTGTACAGTTAAATATATGAAAAGTATGTTTATTCATTAGTTGGAAATACAATAAATTAAAAATTTGTATGTGTACGAATATTTGTTTTCCCCGTACTGTATATATAGAGGGTGAGGCAAAAGTCGTGTTAATGGATAGGTCGGAGATGTCAGGGATATAGTGTATGTAAATATAAAATTGGTCAATGATATGCATATGTTAAAATTTCATATTATATATATATATATATATATATATATAAATATATATATATATATATATGTGTGTGTGTGTGTGTGTGTGTGTATATATATATATATATATATATATATATATATATATATATATATATATATATATATATACTGGCAAGATATCAGTAGTTAATGTTAGAATGAATGCCGCAGCAATTCAATTATTTTGGAATCAAATTTAACGATTTCGGTTGAAAATCTTGAACTTTTTATTGATTGGATCTTTCAGCAATATAATGATCCTAAGCACCCTGCAGAATCTATGAAGAAATTAGCTTGCTGAAAATAATGCGAATATCCTGAAATGGCCAAGTCAGTCCGCAGATTTAAACCAAATCGAGAATTGATGGCATTATATGAAAATTCAAATCCACTCGAGTGTTACAACAGACACCGTATATCTGAAGACCATATGCAAATGAAACAAAATACCGTGTAAAATTTGAAAATCATTAATTGAGAGTTGCATGAAGAAGTTGGTTGCTGTAGAAGCGAATAATGGCTATTCTACAAAATATTAAACGAAGATTATGGATTCTTTTCTGTATTGTACGAATACTTTTTTCACGGATGAAAAGGGATAAATGACATTTATTTCTACTAAATAAAATTTGTTTTTTTTTCTGTACATAATTAATTATTATGCATCTGTGTACAGTTAATTATATGAAAAGTATGTTTTTTCATTAGTTGGAAACACAATAAATTAAAATATTTTAAGTGTACGGATATTTGTTTCCACACCTTATTGTATATTACCGTATTTTTAGCGGATAGCCTTATTAAAGAATCATTCTTGCGCATGTTGGTAGACGAACCAAACACTGTTTGAAATACAGGGCGTCTATTTAAATACAGGTATCTACTTAAAAATAAAGTTTAAAGTAATAAAAAGTATATATAGAGAAATGAAAATAAAATCCATTAAGTCTTTAGAAATTGCTTTCTTTAAGATTTGGATACGAAACTCAGCAGATATGGCTTTCGAGATAATCTGAAGGAGTGAATTCGCCTTCCCGCAAATAGTACACTGCTTGACTGAGAAGCTCTCTGTATTTAAACGGTATAAGAACACTTAAGACGATAGTTTCTTCTGAAAAGTAGGGAAGCGGGTTCGAATCCTGACGGAAGGCATGTTTGATGAGATATTCTTGTGTGTGCAAGTTATTAGATAAAATAATCAAAATGAAACGTCAAATTCAATGCAAGTAGCCATTAAAAATAAGTTCTGATTTATTCAAAATATTTCGGATATATATATATATATATATATATATATATATATATATATATATATATATATATATATATATATAAGAGAAAGAACAGTAAGGTATATAATCCGGTGTTCTTATAGATATTTTTATTTTTACAAAATAGTGCTCAATGTAAATTTGCAGAGCATTACTATTATAAATTAATTGATTTAAAATATAGTTTTTCCGCTACACAGTTCTAACCATGTTTCTAAAATGGAAGGTCCGAATTTAATTTTGTAATTAAATTAAAGACATTAGTTCCATTTCATCCTCAAGCGAATTTTGGAGTAACTTTTAAAAGTACTGGGTTTTAAAGACACAGCTAAAATCATAATTCACGTTTCCAAGGTTACAGATTAATTCACTTCCACTAGACAGGGGTGTTTGCGTGTTCTTTATGTCTATATTTTGACGTATCCGTTATTAGCAACGTTTTGGTAGGGGGTAGGGATGTATTCTTCAATGAAATCTGACACCCGTTAAATGCATGTCGTCTGGATTTTTTTTTAATTTTATTGTTAACGGCAAAAATTCTTACGGCATTTTTTCTATTTGTATATTTAAAGATTTTTTTTTGTGGGGGGGGTGTTCAGGTTAGAATAAGTTTTATTTAACTACAATTTGAAAAATATTTTCACTATTAATTTTTAATATACTATATTACTTTTAAGAACAAGTAAATGTATTATAATCCCTTACAGTATGTAGAGTTATTTTCACATCAACTATAAGTATGTATATTATTAGTTAACAATTTTTTTTTAAGTAAACTTTATGACACTGACGCCAAGAATAGCTTATTGATTTCACTGATTTAGTAAACTTTTATTTTTTATATAAACTTAGTAATATCTTGTTTCTCATGTAAGTACAAAGGACACGGATCATTCAATGGCTTACATCTTCTAGCTTTTCATATTAAATTCATTTTACTGTAGGTGTTTTATTGGATTTTTTTAAGTGCTTTTAGTACTTGGAGGGGGATCTATAGGTTAGAATACGTTTTATTTAATTACTATTTTAAAAGATGTTTACGTTAGAATTTCTTTTTATTTAACTACAATTTTAAATACAACTTTAAAATATTTTCACTGTTAGTTTTAATAGACTATATTTCTTTTTAAAAGAAGTAGATGTTTTAGAATTACTGACAGTAAGTAAAATTATTTTTACATATCAATATAAGTATGTATATTACATTTGTTAAAATTTTTATATTTAAATATTATTTAAGTAAAATTTATGACAATTGCGGTAAAAATAGCTAATTCTTTTCTCTGATTTAGTAAAAAAAAATTTATACTTAGTAATATATAGTTTCACATGTCTGTACAAAAGACATGTGTCATTCAGTGGCTTACATCTTCTAGCTTTTCATATTAAATTCATTTTACTGTAGGTGTTTTATTGGATTCCTTTAACTGCTTGTAGTACTTAGAGGGAGATCTATAGGTTAGAATACGTTTTATTTAATTACAATTTTAAAAGACGTTAAGGTTAGAATTTCTTTTTATTTAACTACAATTTTAAATACAACTTTAAAATATTTTCACTGTTAGTTTTAATAGACTATATTTCTTTTTTAAAAGAAGTAAATGTATTAGAATTACTTACAGTAAGTAAAATTATTTTTACATATCAAGTATAAGTATGTATATTACGATTGTTAATTTTTTTTATATTTTAATATTATTTAAGTAAAATTTATGACATTTACGGTAAAAATACCTAATTCATTTCTCTGATTTAGTGAACTTTATTTTTTATTTATTTATTTTTATTTTTATTTTATACTTAGTAATATATAGTTTCACAAGTTTTTACAAAGGACATGGGACATTCAGTGGCCCACATCTTATAGCTTTGCATCATAATTTCATTTTTCTGTAGGTGTTTTATTGGATTCCTTTAAGTGCCGGTAGTACTTTGAGAGAGGTGTTTTGGTTAGAATACGTTTTATTTAACTACAATTTTAAAAGATGTTTAGGTTAGAATTCGTTTTAACTAAAATTTTAAATACTACTTTAAAGTATTTTCACTGTTATTTTAATAGACTTATTTTTGTAAATGTAATAGAATTACTTACAGTATATAAAATTATATTTTTCCATTAAATATAAGTACGTATATTACGAGGTCACACTTTTAAATTTATTTTTATTTTTAAATATTATTTAAGGAAAATTTTTGACAATGACTGCATAAAATAGCTATTTCATTTCTCTGATTCACTAAATTTTTGTTTTTTATAAACTTAGTAATATACAGTTTCTCATGTATGCACAAAGGACATGGGCCATTTAATGACCAACATATTCTAGCTTTTCTTATTAATTTCCATTTTACTGTAGGTGTTTTATTTGATTCTTTTAGGTGCCAGAAGTGATTCGATAGAAATGTTTGATTTTTATATTTATTTAGCCTAAATGAACTTTGATGTTCGTTGAATCTTTTTTTGAACTCATGGCTTGTGCAACCTATACATATTTTTATGTTTTCAGGATTTTCAATTGCAATGGTATACTAATGATTCAGTGCGACATTTATTTATCTACAGTTACATAATTTTTGTTTATTTTCATCAGTTTTTATTTTTATTTTTCCATTGTCTAAACTTTTTTGGTTTTGGTATAAGTGTTTATTTAAGATAGCATTATGTTTCTTAATAATTTTTTCTAAGTTTTCCGTACAGCTGTAACTCAATTTTAGTGTTTTTTTATTGAAAATAGTACTTAGTTTACTTCCACTAGGAATATGCTTGACTATTAATGCGAGGACTTTTTGTCCTAATTTGTTTTTTACCATTTGGTTGTATGGGGGTGAATACCAAATTATTTTTCTACTTCTGTTTTTTCTATGGTTACCATTTTCATTTTTTTATATAAGTTAGTTTTGGGATTTTGTAGCAACTCTCTTTTACAACTTTGTTATAGGAATTGATATGGTTATCGAAAATTGTGCCATTTGCTGAATTTGTACTAATTCTTTTACTGATAGATAACGGTATATGTTTAATTATAGATGGGGGTGATTTGATTTCGGGTGTATATATAAAGGATCGGTGTTGGGTTTTTTATGTGTGAATTTATTTTTATTTAATTCTAATGTTATATCTTTTTTCAACTTTGTTTAATTTAGTGCTAACCGTAATTTTTAAGCCCATGCTTTTAAATTGTTTATATAATATATATATATATATATATATATATATATATATATATATATATATATATATATATATATATACTAGCAGTATGGCCCGGCATTGCCCGTGGTTGATTCAAAAATCGTACGACTCATGCCCTTCCTTGCCTTTAAAGGAGTGCACTTGCCGTGCTGATGTTGCTACATGCCTTACTTCTTGCCTATCTCACATTGCGATTTTTCTAAGCTCTATACTAAACATTAAATCTGTTACGAAAAAAGAACTAAACAAAATGAACACGAAACGATCAGCTTTAAAAAAGGACTAGTAACTGGAAAAATCGAATGAAAAAAGAATGTTAACAACGAATACTTTTTCACACCCAACCCAGTTCTGCAGAACCAGAATCAGCGTTGAGTTTAAGCAAGCGAAAGAGCCAATTGGTGTAATGTGCCATGCAGATTTAAATTTTTCCCACTTGTTACGAATGGAGCTATCGATTTTTTTTGCATGCTAGTTAACATTCGTGTCAGTTAGCTGTTGGCTCTCACGCTGGCAAATAGAATCTTCCTGCCTATTCCTGGCAGCCATCTATTGGCTCTCACTCTGGCTAGTACAAAATGGCCGAAAACTACATGAAAACTGCCGTAGAAACATGAAAAATCGATTATTTCCACTAAGGTATGGTCAAGGTGGTGTGGTTAATTTTTTATATGTAATTTTTCGCGTATCTGTCTATATTTCTGAGATGAGGTATGATGTACACTATTTACATTATTCAAACTATTTTCCTCATCTTTTTCCCCATATTTATCACAACGTTTCGGCCCTTCAGTATCTGTCTATATTTCAGAGATGAGGTATTATGTACACTATTTACATTATTCGGACTATTGTCCACATCTTTGTCGACATATTTATTACGTTTCGGCCTTTCAGTGTCTGTCTATATTTCTGAGATGAGGTATTATGTACACTATTTACATTATTCGGACTATTGTCCACATCTTTGTCGACATATTTATTACGTTTCGGCCTTTCAGTGTCTGTCTATATTTCTGAGATGAGGTATTATGTACACTATTTACATTCTTCGGACTACTGTCCTCATCTTTGTCGTCATATTTATTACAACGTTTCGGCCTTTCAGTATCTGTCTATATTTCTGAGATGAGGCATTATGTATACTATTTACATTATTCGGACTACTGTCCTCATCTTTGTCGTCATATTTATTACAACGTTTCGGCCTTTCAGTATCTGTCTATATTTCTGAGATGAGGCATTATGTACACTATTTACATTATTCGGACTATTGTCCTCATCTTTGTCGCCATATTTATTACAACATTTCGGCCTTTCAGTATCTGTCTATATTTCTGAGATGAGGCATTATGTATACTATTTACATTATTCGGACTACTGTCCTCATCTTTGTCGCCATATTTATTACAACGTTTCGGCCTTTCAGTATCTGTCTATATTTCTGAGATGAGGCATTATGTACACTATTTACATTATTCGGACTATTGTCCTCATCTTTGTCGCCATATTTATTACAACGTTTCGGCCTTTCAGTATTTGTCTATATTTCTGAGATGAGGTATTATGTACACTATTTACATTATTCGGACTATTGTCCTCATCTTTGTCGCCATATTTATTACAACGTTTCGGCCTTTCAGTATCTGTCTATATTTCTGAGATGAGGTATTATGTACACTATTTACATTATTCGGACTATTGTCCTCATCTTTGTCGCCATATTTATTACAACGTTTCGGTCCTTCAATATCTGTCTATATTTCTGAGATGAGGTATTATGTACAGTATTTACATTATTTGGACTATCGTCATCAGTCTTTGTTGCCACATTTATTACAACGTTTCGGCCGTTGTACGCTCCGGCCTTATTCAGGTGGTTGGAATGTCAAACTGAACCCTTTATCTCGCTCACTGGGGTAGACTGTTCTAGTTCCACGAGCTATGTTTAATGGATGCCAGTTGTCAGTTATCTCCCTTTAATTCCGCTCTCCACGTTCTCTACTGCCTTAACTGGATATTGAACTCACACACTTTGGGTCCTGTTACTGGATCTAACTAACGCCTTTATTCACTGTACCATGTGTCGTTGAGGACCCAAAGAGTATCAGTTCAATACCCGGTTAATGCAGTGGAGAACTTGCAGAGGGGAATTAACAGGAGATATTTGACAACTGACATCCATTTTCGCGTGTTCTTATAATTTTTTCATTATTCAGGACATAAATTATATAAAACATGTCCGAATGTTTCTTATATCCAAGCGGTTTCGGCTATACGATTAGCTATTATCAAGGATAAGTTTTATTTTACTTTTAACTGGATATATAGATAATTTTATATATCTTGAATTACAGGAATTTTTTATTTTCCAAGATATAGTACATTCGGACATTTTTATATATAATTTATCTCCTGAAAAGTCGAAACATTTTAAGAACACGTGACAAATTATATAAAATCTGAACCACAGCATCTTACTAGTCGTTTTTAACGAAACATATATATATGGAAACGATATGTATATATATATGTATTAATATTATAATTATTTTTTTTAAATATGATTCCTTCTCTATATAAATGTTCTCATATTTCAAAAACGACACTCAAAAACCTCAATATAATTATTAAAATTAAATTGAGTTAAAGTATCAAGCCCTGTTTCATCCTCAAGCGAAAATTTAGGAATAACCAATCTTGAAATTTGATCATTTTCTCAGTTTTTCCTTGCTTCCTCACAACATATAAAAAAACAACATAAAACCAAAAACACAACATAAGAAAAAACATAATAACAAAAACGCAACATATGAAAATAAAAAGCAACACAAATCAAAAACGCAACATAACACAATAAAAAGCAACAAAAAACCGAAAACCGAACATAAAAATAACAACATAAATAAAATAGCATTTATTACGGGTAGAAACACATTAAACATATATAATAACTAATCTTCTAATAATAATAAAAAAAAAAACGTCAATCTCCTTCTTACCAACAATGAACTAACTCAATAATATCATTTAATATTATCTATAAAATTAAAACTACTAATAGCATATTTAAGTAGTCTTTAATAACACATGCCTTAATTTATATATATATATATATGTTTTCGAGTGAAGTTATCTGGTGTGTCCACGTGGATGATCCCACATTGAGATGTTGGAACTTTTAATATCAAAGTCTTATTGGAATCGAACTTATAATGCAAAAAGTATTAGACATATTGGACAAAACTTACCGCTTCTCATTTCATCTTGTCGAATTGCATTTTGCTTGTAAAGACATTTAGACCTCGTTCCGCTTGGATACATTTCCGAACAAACACCTTAACCTCTTCAATCATTTAAGCGTAGTTTTCTTACATCTATCTATCATTGTACCTATGTAAGTTTGTTCATATCTATCTCATTCTGTTCATATCTATGTCAGCCTATTCAGATTTATCTCCCTATAAATCTATCAGTTTGTTTATATCTCATTCTGTTCATATCTATATCAGTCTATTCATACCTACCTATCTATTACTCCATGTTTCTATCTATCTATCTATCTATCTATCTATCTATCTATCTATCTAATTCTATTCATATCTATCTCTCTCAGTATGTCCATATCTATCTCAATCTATTCATATCTATCTATCTATCTATCTATCTATCTATCTAAGCCTTTTCATATCTATATATTTCAGTCTGTTCGTATCAATCTCAGTTTGTAACTAATCTATCTATCTATCTATCTATACACGAATATTTTATCAGCCTATTTATATCTATCTATCTATCTATCTATCTATCTATCTAAGCCTTTTCATATCTATATATTTCAGTCTGTTCGTATCTATCTCAGTCTGTTAATATATCTATCTATCTATATATCTATCTATCTATCTATGTCAGTTCATATCTCTCTCATTCTGTTCATATCTATATCAGTCTATTCATATCTATCTATCTACACCTTTTCATCACTATATGTTTCAGTTTGTTCGTATCTATCTCAGTCTGTTAATAATCTATCTATCTATCTATCTATCTATCTATCTATCTATCTATCTATCTATCTATCTATGCTCTAATATAACTCTCCATCGGCGGCCCAAGCTGATGGTAACGAGCCGGAACAGGTCATCTGAAAAATTACTCTACTGTCGCCAGTTATGAAACCTATCAACTTTTGCAGATTGTTTCGTGAAATAATGTTATAAGTGTATTTGCTCGCGAAATCGCGTCAGTGTTTCTTCGTACAGACTCATCAAGCAGCCACGTAGACACCTTACTCTCCTTTTTGCTCAGTTCGCTATTCTCCGGAACTTGCAATTGTAATCAAGGCCGAGGAAATCGGACGGGGTTGGAAGAAGCTGTCTTCAATGGAAAGATGATCGTTGGGGACGTATTGAAAGGACAATTATTTTCTTTGTAGCCAGTCATCATGGAAAATGATTTTCATATTTGTGGCCTAGGTGTGGTTGCGATGGTTGTAAATGATTGATGTGGATCAATTGGGAATGCTCCGTTTTGGCCTTCAAAAAGCACTTTGCTTCAAGTGAAAGAGGGAGAGAGAAAGAACGAAACTATTTGATAACAGGGTAGGAAAAAAGAAGTATGAAGAAACAACAGAAAAAGCGAGAGAGAGAGAGAGAATAAGAGAGAGACACTATTCAATAACAGGGTAGGAAAAAAGGGAGAAAACTGGATAACACATCGAGACAGAGAGAGAGAGAGATAGAAAGAGAAAGAGAGACATAGAGAATAAAAGAGACAGGCTATTCAAAAAGAGTGTAGGAAAAAAAGAGAAGGGCGGATAAAACATCAAAAAGAGAGAGAGAATAAGAGAGAGATAGTATTCGATAACAGAGTAGGAAAAAAGGAGATGAATGGATAAAAAATCAAAAAGAGAGAGCGGAGAATAAGAAAGAGACTATTCGATGACAGGGAAAGCAAAAGGAGAAGAATGGATAAAACGTTGAAAAGAGAAAGAAAAGAGCGACTAAGAGAGAAAAACACTATTCGATAACAGTGTAGGAAAAAGGAGATGAATGGATAAAACATTAAAAAGAGAGAGAAAGAGAGATAGAATAAGAGAGACAAACTATTCGATAACACGGTAGAAAAAAATGAGAAGAATGGATAAAACATCAAAGAGAGAAAAAGAACGAGACCAAAAAAGAGAGAAACTATTCGATAACAGAGTAGGATAAAGAGAAGAATGAATAAAACATCAAAGTTTTCAGATGGAAAGAGAGACTAACAGAGAGACACTATTCGATAACAGGGTAGCAAAAAAGGAAAAGAATGGATAAAGCATCAAAAAAGAGAGAAAAAGAGAGAGAATAAGAGAGAGACCCTATTCGATAACAGGGTAGGAAAAAGGAGAAGATGGATAAAACATCAAAGAGAGAGAGAGAAAGATAGATTAAGAGAGAGACACTATTCGATATGAGGGTAGGAAAAAGAAGAAGTATGGATAAAACATCAAAAATGAGAGAAAGAGAAAGAAAGAGAGACACTATTCGATAACAGGGGAGGAAAAAGGAGAAGATGGATGAAACATCAAAAAAAGAGAGAGAAAGTGAATGCGAGAGAATAAGAGAGACAGTATACAATAACAGGGTAGGAAAATAGAAGAAGAATGAATAAAACATCAAAACGAGAGTGAAAGAGAGAGAGAGAGAATAAGAGAGAGACGCCGTTCGATAACAGAGTAGGAAAAAGGAGACGATGGATAAAACATCAGAGAGAGAGAGAGAGAGAGAGAATAAGAAAGAGACGACTTTCGATAAAGGCTGGGAAAAAAGAGAAGAATGGATAAAGCATCAAAGAGAGAGAGAGCGAATAAGAGAGAGACGCTATTCGATAACAGGCTAGAAAAAAAGAGAAGAATGGATAAACCATCAAAGAGAGAGAGAGAGAATAAAAGAGAGACGCTATTCGATAACAGGCTAGGAAAAAAGAGAAGATGGATAAAGCATCAAAGAGAGAGAGAGAGAGAATAAA
Organism: Acanthosepion lycidas; assembly: GCA_963932145.1. Lineage (NCBI taxonomy): Eukaryota > Metazoa > Mollusca > Cephalopoda > Sepiida > Sepiidae > Acanthosepion > Acanthosepion lycidas. Next base: position 50,265,922 of record OZ010611.1, read on the forward strand.
AGAGAGACGCTATTCGATAACAGGCTAGGAAAAAAGAGAAGATGGATAAAGCATCAAAGAGAGAGAGAGAGAGAGAGAGAGAAATAGAGAGATACGCCATTCGATAACAGGCTAGGAAAAAAGAGAAGAATGGATAAAACATCAAAGAGAGAGAATAAGAGAGAGACGCCATTCGATAACAGGCTAGAAAAAAAGAGAAGAATGGATAAACCATCAAAGAGAGAGAGAGAGAGAATAAAAGAGAGACGCTATTCGATAACAGGCTAGGAAAAAAGAGAAGAATGGATAAAGCATCAAAGAGAGAGAGAGAGAATAAGAGAGAGACGCTATTCGATAACAGGCTAGGAAAAAAGAGAAGATGGATAAAGCATCAAAGAGAGAGAGAGAGAGAGAATAAGAGAGATACGCCATTCGATAACAGGCTAGGAAAAAAGAGAAGAATGGATAAAACATCAAAGAGAGAGAATAAGAGAGAGACGCCATTCGATAACAGGCTAGAAAAAAAGAGAAGAATGGATAAACCATCAAAGAGAGAGAGAGAGAGAGAGAGAGAATAAAAGAGAGACGCTATTCGATAACAGGCTAGGAAAAAAGAGAAGAATGGATAAAGCATCAAAGAGAGAGAGAGAGAATAAGAGAGAGACGCTATTCGATAACAGGCTAGGAAAAAAGAGAAGATGGATAAAGCATCAAAGAGAGAGAGAGAGAGAGAATAAGAGAGATACGCCATTCGATAACAGGCTAGGAAAAAAGAGAAGAATGGATAAAACATCAAAGAGAGAGAATAAGAGAGAGACGCCATTCGATAACAGGCTAGAAAAAAAGAGAAGAATGGATAAAACATCAAAGAGAGAAAAAGAACGAGACCAAAAAAGAGAGAAACTATTCGATAACAGGCTAGGAAAAAAGAGAAGAATGGATAAAGCATCAAAGAGAGAGAGAGAGAATAAGAGAGAGACGCTATTCGATAACAGGCTAGGAAAAAAGAGAAGATGGATAAAGCATCAAAGAGAGAGAGAGAGAATAAGAGAGAGACGCT
>OZ010611.1:50271960-50284460 GCA_963932145.1 Acanthosepion lycidas
CTATTCATGGTAATCTTACGCTTCCATTCATCTTCCCAGACTCAGTCTTAACTCGGTGGACTACATCAAGTGCCTTGAGGATGTAGTGCTGCCTTGAGTCAAGACGGTGGCTGCTGGAAGACTCTATATCTGGCAACAACACAGCACTATGGCATACAAGCAGGAGAATCTTGTCATGGCTGTTAGACAATTTCTGCGACCACACACCCTGGTCCCAGATTGCAACCCCATTGATTATTTTTGTGTGGAGCGCATAGTTGAGCGAATGATACCGCCAAAACATATTGTAATAACAAAGATTAACTGAAGGCAAGGATTATGGCAGCATTCAGCAATTTAAATAAAAAGACCCTTCAGAAAAGATTAAAGAGATTAGTCGTCTGGAGACTGTGGTTGAAACCAATGGCAATTTTATTAAATAAATTTACTCTTTAGTATTTAAAGATATTTTTGTGTAATTTAGGTAAATATACACCCTTGTGCAAATTAATTCAAAAATTGCTTTAGTTTTCTTTTTCTTTCACCATACGGTCAGTTTTAAACCCTCGAGAATGACAGGGTGTAATCGATTTCTATTTTTTCCTCAGATTAGGTCATTTGCAGTGGTGTGCAGTGATATGAATCTATTTTCGGGGTGTATAAAGAAATTTGTTTGGCCTTGAAAAATATTGCGTCATTTATGATTGCATCAAATTTTCATCACACCCAGACACTTTTGTCTCGACTGTCGATTAGTTGTCCTACGGCTTTTGTCTGCGATGGACGTTACTCCAAGGAAACTCACGAAAATTGTAACGCTGCACGAACACACTGGCAACCCTTACCATTGATCAAATATAAGTATCTATATACTGTCCCGGAAAGTCTCCTGATTTAAATCCAATTGAGAGTCTGGGGTCAAATCTTCAAGTAACGACTTTGTGGAATGGACATACGAAGTCCTGACATGTCCACTGGGTCACGTTTCATTGGAAAAATACGAAAAAAATACGTAAACAATGAGGGAATTTTTGTCTCAATTAAGAAGGGTGTATCTGTTAAAATGAGATGTCAGTGTTATTTTAATTTTTGCGTAATTTAGACGACAATTTACCCATCGCACCCCGCATATGTATTTTACAATAGGAATTCTTTGAAATGTAAAAAAAAAAATAAGATTACGAATGATCAGGTACTAATGCAGAATTATCTAACAACAGATTTATTCCTAATAATTAATCACCAGTTCCATTATATATTATAGCAGTGCAGATTGAACAATTGGAAAACCGGGTTTGAATTCCAGTCGAATTCATTACATATGTTTACTTTATTAACATTATTCGGACTGATATCCTCATCTTCATTACCATAGTCATAAAGTTTCGACCATAGTACGCTTCTTCAGTTGATTGGAATTTCGATTCGAACCCTTTATTTCGTCCACAGGGGTAGATTCTTCTAGTTCCCCTTACCGTGTGTCTTCCAGATGTCTCAGTTGTTCCCCTTTAATTCAAATCCCCAAGTATTTTGGTTCTCTACTGCTGTCTCCTGGTTTTGAAGACACAACTGTTTAGGTTTAGTCACTAAATCTAACCAACGTTTTTATCTGAGGACATCTGTTTATGAATTGCTGGGACTTATAGACCAAATGTCTCAGCAAACATTTTTTACCAGTGCTCTTATTGCAATTTTTTGTTATTATTTTGATTTTTTTACCAGAGCTTATATTGCAATTTTTGTTATTCATTCCTTTTCTCTAGCACTCCTTATTCCTGGTTCCCATATTGTATTCATTTCTATGCTTGGTCGGCTCAGGAGATTTTTGTGGCCTAGCATTTATGCTGATTCCTTAAGTTTTCGTATTTTCAATGATGCTCTCTGTCTATTATTTCAACGTCATCACACAGGGGAAGCGATCACCTTATCCCTCCTTATGTGTTAATACCCTTGGAAGTAGTATGACCCCAAATCTTCTCGCCACCCCATATGGATAAATAGCGTGACAGATTGGATTTTATAGACTTGGGTGTCAACCGCTCTAGCAGAAGGGCAACACTGTATTCAACACCTATACATTAGGCCATTATCAACGATGAGTTTATCATTACTTTTGACTGAATGTCTGGATTGATTTTGATTTATGTATTTATCTAGAGTTTAGGAATATTTCACCTGAAAGATCCAAATTACAGTAAACCAATATTATTTACGAATTCCCATGTCCCTTAATGAACTGAGTTCTTGATCAATCTAAATTATAGATATACTACAACGTGGTTAACAAGAAGACTTACGTTACATCTCTCTGACCACAGCTCAATTCGATCTCATTTAAATACACATGACGACCAACAGAACTTCATCCTCGACATATTCACTGGTAATACAATTATAATTGCGTCAACCACATCTATTCAAAGGCCAAAGATAATGCTTATTAATATAAGCAAAAAACTAACATTCAATAATATCAAGTATGAACACGGTCAGAATATGAGGATCGTGTTTGTAAAATAAAACTTTCCAAAGTGACTTCATATAAATGATCAGACCGCTCTCCCACAATATATATATATATATATATATATATATATATATATATATATATATATATATATATATATATATATATATATATATATATATATATATATATGATACAATATAATTTAAATGTATGTTATATTTATGGGTAAAACTTGACCTGGGATAGAACGTGTGTAAATATAAGAGTGGACACTGAGGTCGACATCGAATGATGATTGTCTGTCTCATCTCTGAACGCAATCTTCATGGCCTGAAGATTGCGTTTAAACATGTAGACCACAATGTCTACACACACACACACACACACACACACACATATATATATATATATATATATATATATATATATATATATATATATATAGAGAGAGAGAGAGAGAGAGAGAGAGAGAGGAAGAGAATGTGAAAGAACTTGATACTGTAAATAGACAAAATGTGAACATATTGTGAATAAATAGTTAGGTATAAACTGATATATATATATATATATATATATATATATATATATATATATATATATTAATCAGTTCTAAAGATTAAAGGATGTAAAAGCAATCATCACAAGTGGAGTGGAAAAAGTCACTAATCTATCGTGTTAATGCGATGATAAGATTAACGATAGTACAGTTGTTTTAGTAATCACGCACTACGTCTAAAGTGAACTGATATTGTAGAGCTGAAACTATTTATTAGCAAACTGTAAGATGCAAAGCCGATCACCTTCCTTTTGATAGCATATGGAAGAGTGGATTGAAGAATGCATTTGGCACTGCAGATCCGTTTCCAATACTATGCACATACGTATTCATGACAAATCCTTTGAGGACAGTCGAGAACATTACTTGTGTAATGCCATACATTTCTGGGAAATGAATTGGAAAGGTTTCCCGTTACCTTATCGACGTTTTGGATATCAAAGATTTTGTTCTCTTAGCCTAACTGCAAACCAAATCTAGTGGGCTCAATTTATCCGCCTATTTAACCCATAGATGGGGTATATATAAATTTTATATTGTTAAATAAATTCACATTTATTAGCACATTCAATTTGAACTGATTTTGTTAAACTCTTCATGAACCGGACAGATCTGGTCTGCCAAACACAAACTGGGCGTAGAGGGTTATACGCTAGTAAATCACCAAAGATCGAATCAGTATATATTCATATCTATCTCAGTCTCTTTATATATATAATATAAAGAGACTGAGATAGATATGAATAAGCCAGACATAGATTGATAAATAAGGTTGAGATAGATAGATAGATAGATTATTTTTTAAGTATTATCCCCAATAATGTTTGTATTATCATAACGTTTCGGCCGTTGTGTCTCCGGACTTCATCAGATGTATGTGGATACCGGTAACCTATAGAGTACACACTGCCTGACCCAAAAATTATTATGTCACTAAATTCACGGACCAACGCTTTAATCATCAAGCCATTTAAGTAGCTTAAGACGTAGGTTCGTAAATTTTGTTATATAGCTACTCAAATCCTTTTCTAAACGTTGTCAACTTTGATTTTTAATAATCGAAATACTCTTGCGTCTTAGAGACTTTATCGCCTTCTTTGGGGTGAAATGAATTTTCACATACTCAGTAATGTTTGACGTGATACTGTAAAACGTCTATAAATGTACCAAAAGGAAGCAGAACAGTTGAAATACTTTCTTCTAGTTGAAGTCATTCTACTGCTCTATTGAAATTTTAAACATTTAAATATATTTGGGTGGTGGACGGACAGTTGCGTACTGGACGTTTGTGTCCCAGACAATTGTGTATCAAAATATTTAGCACCTGCACATTTGCGTTTCTAGATAAATGCGTCACTTAATAATTACTTACCTCTTATATTTTTTGAAGTTTTTAAAGGCAATTATCATAAATTTCAAAAATAAAAAAAAAGCATAGGTAGTAAATTTTTGGGGTCTTTTTTTTTTGGCTGCTAGTGACCACTGTCTTGTAGAGAATATTGTTCTTTATTGATGGGCGGACAGATGCGTACTGTACATTTGCGTCCCGGACAATTGTGTATCAAAATATTTGGACCCTGCACATTTACCTTTCTTCATAAATGCGTCACTGAATAATTATGTTCCTCTTATATTTTTTGAAGCTTTTAAAGGCAATTACCATAAATTTTGAAAAAAAAAAGCATATGTAGTAAATTTTATAGGTGTTATTTTTTGTTTTTTTGGCTGCTAGTGACCACTGTCTTGTAGAGAATATTGTTCTTTATTGGTGGGCGGACAGTTGCGTACTGGACATTTGCGTCCCGGACAATTGCTTACCAAAATATTTCGTCCCTGAACATTTGCGTCCCTAGAGAAATACGTCCCTGGATAATTACGTACCACTGATATTTTTTGAAGCTTTTAAAGGCATATAGATAAATTTTGAAAAAAGCATAGGTAGTAAATTTTATGGGTTTCTTTTTTCGGCTGGTAGGGACCACTGTCTTATAGAGGATATTGTTCTTTATTGCGTCCCGGACAATTGCGTACCAGACAATTGCATCCCTCGACATTTACATCCCTGAATAATTGCGTACCTCTGATAATTTTTTGTAGCTACCATTTTTTAAAAAGTTGTTTAAGAGTTTAAGTTTTTTAAAGAGTTATTTAATATAGAAATTTGCACACCAATTCCTTTAATTACTCTAAACAAACAGAAAGGTAGTTACAATAAATGAAAAGAAGAGAGAGAGATTTTGTTTTTAAAGCAAGAGAAAATTAAGCTAGCAGTTTCAGTTCACTCCAACAGTGCGTTCCACAAACATCAAACAGACTCTGGATTTTTTAGATTATATTTTTAGTTTGAACCTATGGCTAAGTTCCGAAAATCAAATACTGGTGGAAATATTTGTAGACGAGGAAAATTACAGCTACCACTATCATAAGAAAAACGCCGATGAAACAAAAACATACAAGAGATGTGTAGAGCGATCTTGCAATACTGTTAATCTGTCATTACATTTGTGGGGTTCAGCGTACCCGGATTAAAGGAGAATTTAATACGGGATACCCTGCCCACAAAATTACAACGCAAATTTCAAGAAGAAACAACACGATAAGGAACGTTTGTAGAAAATAAAACATTGTATATTTATTTATCTTGTGAATAGGGTAAAAAAAGATTAATGTTTTAGTTCGTTTAAGCAAAAATATGATTTTTATAAAAATGTCTGTGTTCGCTGCCTTTCAACAGAGTAGCAGAATAATGTCTGTTTCTTTTGTTTATGTATAGGTGTAAAGGAAAAAGGGTCGATCAATTTAAGTTGAAAAAAGAGAGTGTGGATGAGGAATAAAAGATAAAAGGAAAATGTACTTATGAATTGTTTTGGAGTCAGTTGTAAATTTGTTATTGTTGTTGTTGTCCTTTCCTAATCCACTTTCGGCTCTTAGTGTCGGGTTGAGTCAGTGATGGAATTTACTGTCAGTCTTCTATGATCTCTGCGCCCTTCTGACTGCCGACTGACTTGAAACTCTCTATTTATTGTTGACTTTTTTTCACACTAGCTCGTTATCTTTTTTTTTTTGGTTTAGCAAATCGCCTCCTTTCATTGGTCAGAAAATTAATGTCACACCTTATTGAGAAATCTGTTTTTAATCGTTTTGATCCGATTTTGCGGGTGTGCAAATCTACTTTGTGTTTTTTAGTCATTTGTTGGAATGATATGGGATTTGTATCCTATAAACCCCCGCTGCAGATTGATAAATATTGAAAATATTTTTCAATATCTAATATATGTTTTAAAATGAGTAGGCCAGTGTACGTGTCTACCCGATCTTGTGGTAATATTTTAGGTGTGTTTGGAGGTGTAGAAAATGTTTCACTTACGTTGGTATTTGTCGCTACTGTAGAATGTTCCGACGTACTTTCCTTTGTAGGTAAATCCAAGTACGCTGGTTTTAGTCTGTTTACTTTGCTTTTTTGGCACTTTAAACAAGTTTGAGTCCAGCTTTTTATGTCAGTATGCATGTTTGGCTAGACAAAATGACTACTAATCAACTTGTCGGTTGCTCGGTGTCCGGGATGTGAGAGATTGTGAAAATGCAGAAATATCTTTTTTCTTAATGAAGGTGGAATGTATGGTTTTGAATAACCAGTCCCAACGTCACAGAGTAGTGTTTTTGTTCCAAATAGGACGCGGTGTTCCTTCAATTGTAAAGAACTGTCCTCTTTTATTTTGTATAATGTGGTATCTTCCTTTTGTTCATCTGCAATGAGGTCGAAGGTAAGAGTTTCAGAATCGATAGATTGTATCGTGGAGCGCGAGAGTGTATCTGCCACGATATTGTCTGAACCTTTAATATAGCGGATATCCGATGTAAATTGGGACATGTAGTCCAGTTATCGGGTATCTCTGTGTGTGTGTTTATCTGTGTTCACATGTAAAGCGTAAGTGAGGGGTTTGTGGTCTGTAAAAATAGTAAAGTTTCGTCCCTCAAGCAGATGTCGAAAATGCCTTATTGCTAAGTAAATAGCTAGTAACTCTCTCGAGAAGGTACTCTGTTTCTGCTGTGCTTTGTTTAATTTGACCGAGGAAAAGGAGATTGGCTTTTCTGAACCATTTAGCTTCTGATGTAGAACTGCTCCAATTGAATCTCCTGAGGCGTCAGTTGTCAATGTAAGTATTGAGTTAGCATCATCACTGATGTAAGAGAGCTTGGTAAAATCTGCTAACGCTTTTCTAGCATTTTGAAATACAGCTAACGCTTCTCCGTCGATCAGTATTTGTGCATTTTTCTTCTGTTTTTGCAACAAGTTTGTGAGTGGGGTCAAAATTCTGGAACAACCTGGAATAAATCTACGGTAATAATTTATTAAACCGAGAAATCGTCTTAATTGACGCAGTGATGTCCGCTGCTGAAAGTTTTGTATAGCTGCTACTTTCTCTGGGACAGGTGTGATTCCGTTTTTGTCGATCATTTGTCCCAAGAAATTTAACTATGAAACAGCAAAATCGCATTTGTGGACATTTATCTTTAAGCCAAAATGTGCCAGTCTCTCGAAGACTTGTTGAATATGGTATAGGTGTTCTTTTCCATCACGACTGGCGATAAGCACGTCATCGATATATGGAAAGGTAAAAGGCAATTCTCTCAAAACTTCATCAATGAGTCTTTGAAAGGTTTGGGCGGCATTACGTAACCCTAATGGCATCCTGGTGAATTCATAGAGTCCAAAAGGAGTGGTAATTGCAGTTTTCCTTATGTCTTCTTCTGCTACTGGAATTTGGTAGTACGACTTAACCAAATCCAATTTTGTAAAAACTGTGGTTCCTTGCAAACCTATGGCGAAATCATGTAAGTGCAGTATAGGGTATCTATCAGGAACAGTTTTTGCATTGAGATTCCTAAAATCCCCACAAGGTCACCATGCGCCAGCTTCTGGTTTCGGAACCATATGTAGCGGAGAGGAGTATGGGCTATTTGAAGGACATATGATGCCTAACTGCAAGATATGTTGAAATTCGTCTTTTGCTATTTTATACTTGTCCGGATGTAATCTGCGTGGGGACGTGTGTGTAGGTGGTCCAGCTGTGGTGATATAATGTTTAGCAGTGTGACGGATTTCATCTATATGTGTTCAAGGCGTGGTTAGTGTAGGAAATTTGTTTATCAATTCATGTAGGCCATTAGCCGTTGGTATTGCTGAACTAATTCCTGTTGACTTGTAGATTTAGGGGATTTCCTTTGTTCTTAGGTTTGTGTTACTGTCAATGAGAGAGTGTGTAGCCATATTCATTGATAAATCATAATGGGATAGGAAATCCGCTCCTAGGATAGGTGTTTTCACATTTGCTTGTGTGAAAATCCATGGAAAAGATCTTCTTAGACCCAAATTGAGCGTTACTGATATCTCACCATATGTTTCTATCTTTGATCTATTTGCTGCCTGCAATGTTTATGTGGAGAATGTAGGTTTTTGTTTTGTATTTTGTGGGGTAACACTGAGCGCCGGTGTCGACTACAAAATAAATATCCGTTACTTCTGTCCCGGATGTAAAATAGACGACTCTCTTGTTTTAATCCAGCAGCTAATGTCGTCTTTACTTGCTGCCGGCATAGTCGTTTCCCTGGTGTTGTGTAGAAATGTGAGAAGTTTTCGAATTGAAATTGCATGGTTCAGTGCACTTCCTTGCATTTCTTCCAAATTTATAATGATACCAACAGGTATCGTGTGTAATTTGCTCTCTGGAGAAAGAGTTCGATCTACTTCGACGTCTGGGTGGTGAGTAGGATCTATTTCTGAATGTTGGACGAGAACGCTGAGATTTCTGTGCTTGTACCAGACTCTGTACTTGTAAGCTGAGATTCGTCAATTGCTTATACAGCTGCGACAATTCAGATGACTTGTCTGGTAATGTTGCTGTATCTGTTGGTGCATGTGATGTGGCGTATACATTTTTGTCTTGGTTGTTGTCTGCTATTTCTGCTATTTTCTCCAGCTGTAAATCATCGGGGATTGATGCGAGTATCTGTGTTGCATGTGTTTGTAGTTTATCCATCCACAGTTTCTTTAACACCACTTCAGACGTGGTGTTGTCTCCTAATAAGGATCGCATTTTTCTTAAAAGCTGTGAAGGTTTCATATATCCCTGGTTTACATTATTAAATAAGTCGTGTAACCTTCTTTCCTCCGATTTACAGACACGTCTAATAATTGCAGCTTTCAACGTGTCATAAGGTTTTTCTTCCGGCATGTCATTAAGTAGATCCACTATCTCAGATGCTACATCTGCGGGAAGTTTTCCGACAACGTAGGCGTATTTTGAACTTTGCGATGTAATTTTCTTTGCATTGAAAATTGCATTTAACTGTGCAAACCAAATTTGTACGTTATCTGGGTTGTAAGTTGGTAATTTAATTGTTATAGCGGCTTCCATAGGTTCCGTAGTGTGTGTATCCATTTTCTATGTGTCTTGATGATTATGGTTATATGTTAAAAAAATGTGTTGCTTATTTTGTTGAAGCTTTTCTTTCAGTTGGAAATTTGCGAGTTCATTTCACGTCGATTGGTCAACACTTGTGGGGTTCAGCGTACCCGGATTAAAGAAGAATTTAATACGGGATACCCTGCCCACAAAATTACAACGCAAATTTCAAGAAGAAACAACACGATAAGGAACGTTTGTAGAAAATAAAACATTGTATATTTATTATCTTGTGAATAGGGTAAAAAGGATTAATGTTTTAGTTCGTTTAAGCAAAAATGTGATTTTTATTAAAATGTCTGTGTTTGCTGTCTTCCAACAGAGTAGCAGAATAATGTCTGTTCCTTTTGTTTTTCGTATAGTTGTAAAGGAAAAAGGGTCGATCAATTTAAGTTGAAAATGAGGAATAAAAGATAAAAGGAAAATGTACTTATGAATTGTTTTGGAGTCAGTTGTAAATTTGTTGTTGTTGTTGTTGTTGTTGTCCTTTCCTAACCCACTTTCGGCTCTTAGTGTCGGGTTGAATCAGTGATGAAATTTACTATCAGTCTTCTATGATCTCTGCGCCCTTCTGACTGCCGACTGACTTGAAACTCTGTATTTATTGTTGACTTTTTTTCACACTGGCTCGTTTACTTTTTTGGGGTTTAGCAAATCGACTCCTTTCATTGGTCAAAAAAATAATGTCACACCTTATTGCTAAATCTGTTTTTAATCGTTTTGATCCGATTTTGCGGGTGTGCAAATCTACTTTGTGTTTTTTTAGTCATTTGTTGGAATGATATATGATTTGTATCCTATACATTTTAAACAAAGATAAACTTTTATTTTTTTTATTTTATTTCTTTTATTCATTTTTTAAAAATATGATTACTACCTACGCTCTCTAAAAAAATTATGGTAACTGCCTTTAAAAGCTTTAAGAATGTCATCGTCTGTAGTCCCTGTTGAACCTTGTGATCACTCTAACTACCAACCTATCAATCTCCTACCGCTAAAAGGTTTCTACTAAAAAAACGCAATTAAAGGGACATTACCCTTTCACTTTCAATAGCTCATGTTCAAATAAAAAAAAATTCTGTTATCAAATTAGTGTTTCCAAATAAAAATTTCCGTTTTCAACTTTAATCCCAGAAGCTGTAGTCCAGCATATCATACCATTTTAGAATCAGGCCGACCCCAGGAGCAAATTAAAAACATTCCGGGTCGATCCCAGACCCCCAATCCTGAAATTTTGGAATCCCAATTTTTCATAATTGCGATAGTTTTTGGATTCCAGCATCTTGGCTTCTACTGATTAAAAACAATTAAAGGGACACTACTCTCTAACTTTCAATAGCTCACATTAAAATGAAATAAATAGTGTTATCAAATTAATGTTTCAAAATAAAAATTTCCGTTTTCAACTTCAATCCCAGAAGCTGTAGTCCAGCATATCATACAATTTTAGAATCAGGCCGACCCCAGGAGCAAATTAAAAAAAATTCCGGGTCGAATCCAGACCCCCAATCCTGAAATTTTGGATTCCCACGTTTTCATTACTGCGAGAGTTGTTCGCAGATTTTTACGTGATATTTTTGCGAAGAATTTTTTAGTACGATAACAATTCTTATAACTTGGAAATAAATTTGAGTATAATCGAAATTAATTACGAAATCCAGCAAAAGTCACCTATGAAATAAAAATATTTGTACAGAATATATGGACTTACGTACATCAAATAGTCTTTAAATTAAGTGGGAGCAGAAGAATCATCGTTGAACTTTTAAAAGGTAAGCTTAAATATTAATGCAATACTTAAATGCAGCAAATAATTTTGAGTTATTCTGCAATTTATTGTTGGCTATCGCTTACCGTAGCCGCACGTCTTGCAATCAAAGAGTCAAAGATGCAGCGAGTCAAAGAAAGTACCGTGCGAGTGAAAACCCAGATCAAACGTCAGCCAGGAGAACTTCCAATTCTGAGAATATGCAATGACTTAGGGACTCTCAATCTCTTGAATAAGCCGAAGATCCAATCAAGTGCCCTCCGCAGCAGCTAGCTTAAATACCGCCGCGGCTTTTTATGCTAGTATACAATAAAAACCTACCTGAAGAGGAAGTCCCTCTGGCCCGAATTGAACTAGAAAATTAGTACTGAAAAAGTCACAAAACTTTAACCTGCATTTTAAACCACAAGTTTTGTCCTGAAGTTTGTGTTTAGCAATTAAAATAACTGTCCTTAGTTTTTTTTTTTTAAACAAAAAACAAAAAACAAAACATTATAGTCCCAATATATAAGTACGCCAGTACTGCGGCAAACAAATATATTTTTAAAATTCAATTTCCATAACGATCAGTCCGAACTCAGCACATGATTTGTCTTGCATGAAACTACGAGTCGCGTGAACGGTGAGGGGTAATACGTATATTTATTAATATATACTTAATAGCTCTGTTATATTACATCGAGCACTATTTTATTAACACCAGCATTTTATGCGCAATTCACACACACACACACACACACACACATATATATATATATATATAATTATTTAAAAAAAAATATAATTCCTTCGCTATATAAATGTTCTCATGTTTCAAAAACAAGAGAAAAAACCTCAATATAACTATTAAAATTAAACTGAATTAAAGTAACAAGCCCTGTTTCATCCTCAAGCGAAAATTTAGGAATAACCATTCTTAAAATTTACGCATCTTTATAAGCATGTTCTTTTGCAAAATTAATTACGATGGAAACGGCCGGGGCGACCATTTTGGTAAGGGGCCTAAGGGATTATTTTTATCCACATATTAGTCACCTACGGATAGAGGTCAAGCCGAAGTAGGGTGAGGGTATCCATTTCAAAGCGAATGATGGCATTTATGTGCGCACATTGTCTTGTCAGTCACAGCGAAAGATAGCTTTTGGCACCATAATATGTCGTTAAGTGTCTAGAGAATTTTATTTTATTTTATTTATTTATCCTTTTATTTATTTATTTTTATTTTTTTTATTTATTTATTTTTCTTCTAAAGGTCTGTTT
>OZ010611.1:50289460-50364460 GCA_963932145.1 Acanthosepion lycidas
TATATATATATATATATATATATATATATATATATATATGTATACAGTGGGGTTGAATGAGTGCTCGTACAGCAAACAAATCTTTGTTATTCTCGCTTTTGGCGAATGAAAACCTTGAATAACAATGCTATATATATATATATATATATATATATATATATATATATATATATATATATATTTGGGGGTATAGAATCAGAATCTTCAATTTAAAATTATAAATTCATCGATATGTGATAGTGATGCATATTTTTATATTTCGAATAGTGGAAAAAGTGTTCGTACAGTATCAATTTTTGCATTATGATAGTAGGTAGATTTTGGTTGTACTTCAAATTAGAAGATTCTAAACTGTTCTAGAATATTCTCAGTAACACTATTGCAACATTCAGTTCAAAATTGGATCATTCTGCATCACTGTTCACTGATAACGGTTTTAATAATGGTCAGACGTAAGGAAATGACTTGTCCTCAAAAACAGCTAATTAAATTATGGAACAATGGAAAAAGTTACAGAAACATCTCCAGTGACATGAACATACCTTTTTCAACAATTGATGCAAGATTGTAAAGACGTAATACTGTTGAGAATAAAGGCAGACCTGGTGATCCCAGGAAGATCTCTCCCATATTAGGAAGAAAGTTGATGCGATAGGTTCAAAATAACCCAATTGCTTTCAGACAAGACCTTCAGAATGATCTGAGTTTGTCAGGAGTTAACGTCACTAAGCAAACGATTAGTAATGTACTACGCACAGACGGTATAAAGTCGCGCTCCGCAAGAAAGACACTACTCCTTCTGAAACGGCATAGAGATGCCAGGTTGAAATTTTCTACGGAGTATAAAGATAAGGAAAATTCTTTGGACAGATGAGAGTAAAACTGAGTTGTTCGGTCGCCATTCCTTGAATCATGTATGGAGGAAAGACAGTGAAACATACGCAACAAAAAAACAACATACCAACTGTCAAATTTGGTGGGGGTAGTATCATGATTTGGGGCTGCTTTTCGATGCGAGGTGTTGGCAAACTAGGAATTGTAGATGGTAGAATGAATGCAGAAAAATATCAATAAATCTTTATTTATCGCTTTCTGTAGAGAATTTTGGGCTTCCTCCTGATTGGATCTTCCATAAGGACAATGATCCCAAGCATACTTCTAAGAGTACAAAGAATTGGCTTGCTAATAACAACGTTAAAATCTTGCAATGGCTCATTCAGTCGCCGGATTTGAATCCAATAGAAAATTTATGGCGGTTTTTGAAAAATAATATCTGTGATATAGGTCCAACAAACATCAAAGACCTGAAGACAGTTAGTCAGGAAGAATGGGACAAAATACCTACTAAATTATGCGAATCGTTAATTAAAGACTACAGGAAGAGATTGGTTGCTGTTGAACTTAATAAAAGCTTTGCTGCAAAATGTTAAATGAAGAAAACATGTTTTTGTTCTGTACGATCATTTTTTAAACCCTTAAAAATTTAAATATTGCTATATTTTCTTAACCAGGGAATATTATTTAGTTTTATATGCATACATTTTCAGTATGCAATCTGATACAATAGATATATTCCCGTTTTGTTAATTTAATGTGTTACAAATAAAAATATGAAATATTTTCATATGTACGATCACTTATTCAACCCCACTGTATATATAGAAGAAGAAGAAGAAGAAGAAGAAGAAGAAGAAGAAGAAGAAGAAGAAGAAGAAAGGAAACTTACTTAACGTCAGAGAGAAACAGTTAAAATTTCTAGGGTACCTAATTAGGAAAACGGACTTGGAAAATTCGATACCTACAGGGCAGTTTAGAGGCAAGGGAGGCAGATTATAACGGGTTATCTACCTAGTGAGTTTGAGTAAATGGGTGGCGGAATCGGGTCAGGAGAGATAAAAAAAAAAGAAAAAACAGTGGCGAGCAAAGATCGCCAAAATCCAGGAGGGACACGGCTAATAGAAGAAGAAGAAGAAGAAGAAGAAGAAGAAGAAGAAGAAACAACGAGAAGAATGAAACAAGAAGAAGGTGAAGAAGAACAATAACATCAAAAAGAAGAAAAACAACAAAAACAAATCGAAGAAAAAAAAGAAGTCAAAAGAGAAGAAAAAGAAGAAGAAGGAGAACACGAAGAAGATGAAGAAGTGGATGAAACACAAGAAATCGAGCATGAAGAAAAAACAAGAAGTGAAACAAGAAGAGGAAGAAGAAAAACAAAGAGAAGGTGAAGACGAAGATAACTAAACGAAGAAGAAGAAAAACATGAAGAAGTAGTAGAAAATCAAGGAGAAGGAGAAGTAAAACAAGTACAAAAAGGAGCAGAAGATGGCGACGACGGCGACGACAACGACGGCGACGACGAAGAAGAAGAAGAAGAAGAAGAAGAAGAAGAAGAAGAAGAAGAAGAAGAAGAAGAAGAAGAAGGAAAACAACAAGATCAAGAACAAAAACAAGTAGAAGAAAATTAAGAAGTAAAACAAGAAGAAAAAGAAGTTAAAGAAGAAGAGGAAGAAGAAGAGGAAGAAGAAGTAAAACATGAAGAAGAAGAAGAAGAATAAAAAGAAAAAGAAGATTCAGCATCAGTTATGATATCCCTACTAAACGAGTGATATTTCTCTCTTTCCACCCTACATTTCTTAACTTTTTCAAACTTCCCTTTTGTTTTTCATTAATATGTTTTTTTTCTTTCTTTTCTTTTCTCTCTTCATTTATCTTTTATTCGTCTCTTCACTTACCAATCTCAACTTAGTCCCCCTTTCTTTTCTTCCTTTGCCTTTTTCTCGTTCTTTACTTTTTCCTTTCCTTTGCTTTATTTCTTTTACTTCTTTCTCAATCCTATCTCTCTGTCGCTCCCCTCGTTCTCATTTTATTTCTTTTCCTTATCTGTTCTTTTTTCTTTTCCTTTCTATTCCTTCTCTTTCCACTTTTCTTTTACTTCTTCTTTCCCTTCTATCGTTCTTTATTTTTTTCTTCTCTTTTCCCTTTCCTTAGTTAGCTTCTTCCTTTCTTTCCTTACCGATCTATTCTTCTTTTTTTCTTTTAAATTTCCTCCCGTTTCTTCCTTCTCTTTCTACGTTACTCTTACTTTCTGTCTTTCTTTTTCCCCCCCTCTTCTTTTTCTTATCTTTCTAAATTATTAGTTCTGTCATTTCTTTTTTTCTTTATCTCTTCCTTCTATTTCTTTCTTTACTTTTTTCATTCCTTTCTATATTTTGGCTCTCGCCTTTGCTCTTCCTGTTTCTACTCTTTTATCTTTTCTTACTTTCTTTCTTTCTTTTTTTTTTTTTTTTTTGCTTTACACTTTTTTCTATCCTGTTTGGGCGCATAAAATTTCCTTCGCAGAATTAAATTATGGCCGCCCCTGTCTCCCGCCATTAATATATCGTCTGCTGAATTCCAATTGTCAACAGCTGACAGATACTTAGAGTTTCTTTCCGTTTCGGAATATTAACGCGGTTTTTTTTGTAATAAAATTAGAAAACATCGCCTTTTTCTCTTCTATTTGTGTCCGCATCATTTAGTCGCGCAGTGTAATCGGATTGTTGATTTTGTATCGATAGGTATCGATACGTATTTTGTGTTGAATGGTGAGATTTATCGATAAGTCAGTTTGACAGTAAGTCACATCGGATTTCACGAGATGGGATCTGACAATATTTTGCCTTCTATGTGTCTTTATGCTCGACACTGAAATGCGATCGTTAGAGATAGATCGTTGACGCACGAACAAAATGACACTCAATTTTGGGGTTAAGATCGGAGGGGGAAGGATTAATAATAATAATAATAATAATAATAAATAAATAAATAAAATGTCAATGCAGCCATGGAGAATTCGGGGTCACGTGAGCAGGAATAGTGGGGGGAGTATAATGGCTGGGTGCCAATATAGTTTTATCTTTAGCTTGAAGGGTGGGGCAACCAAGGCGACTTCGGAGTTACATGAGCGGGAATAGAGGTGGCAGTAAAATGTTTGGGTGCCCGAAAGTGTTGTTTGTTTAGCTTGAAGGATGGGGTAGCCAAGGCGTCTTCTGAGTCACATGAGCGGGAATAGAGGTGTCAGTAAAATGTCTGGGTGCCGAAGTGTTGTTTGTTTAGCTTGAAGGATGGGGTAGCCAAGGCGACTTCGGAGTTACATGAGTATGAATAGAGGGGCGAATGTAATGACCGTGTACCGATACAGTTTGTTTTTTTTAGCGTAGAGCATGTGTTAGCCACAGTGACTTCAGAGGCACATGAGTGAAAATAGAGTTGGGCTGGGTGCCGAGTGGGTTGTTTCTTTAAATTGAAAAGATGAGGCGGCAAAGAGTACTTCGGCGTCACATGAGCGGGAATAGACGAGAGTGTAAAATAATTGGGTGCCGAGAGAATTGAAGGATGAAGCAGCAACGTGTACTTCGGATGATGTATGGTATAGGCGGCGTCGAGTATAAATGATGCATCTCGAAATAGTTGTTTCTTTAGCTAGAAGGATGAGGCAGCCACGGCGACGTCGGAGTCCTATGAGCTATACTATACTTAGCAGCGAATATAAATTGGTATCGATAGAGTAGTTTCTTTGGTTTGAAGGATGAGGCAGCCACGGCGACTTCGGAGTCACATCTAAGTACTTGAACTACTTCAATTGGAGATTATCTGACCAGACTGGATTAAACCATTTGATTGTATTTTTAACTTAGCCCTGTCAGTAAGCTTCTCTGAAGATTTGGTTTGGTTTGTTTTGTTTTACGGCAAATCAACCACAATGAGTTATTTAATGCTGACAAGATTTTTATTGCTGGTGATATTTTTATTTCAAAAATATATTGCTGATAATAATTTTACACTTTCACACTTTCATAGTGTTTTGACCCCAGTTTAGCGGGGTTAACTATGTACCAATAGCTGGGACCCTAACAGGTGCTACAAACCCGAGTCAGAGTGAACCAGGGATTTCCAGCAATTAGGAGATGGTTCTATGCTCCTCAAAACCTCCTGATCAGAGGCCTTGCTGTTGGACGTAGTTTATCGTCTTTCCCAGGACGCGGGTGTTGCGAAGAATAAAATGTATGTGTAACTAGCGGGTGAAATGATATCGCATAAATTAATACAGCACATATTATTACTGTATTAACTGCAAGAAATTAATCCATATTCATCTATAAGCATCCAGTGGCAGTACTGAGGAAGGTCCTGGAGATTTTCCTCTCACTCAGTCTCCAGCGATAACCACCAGACATGTTTTGCGAACATAAAAATGCATGAAATATAATAATAAATGATACTGAGGAAGGCGCTGGAGATTTGAAGAGAATTGCGGTTATCGCTGGATATTGAGTGACAGAAATTCTCAGACATCTTATGCGAAGATGTAAATACATTAAATACAATATATGATACTGAGAAAGGTGCTGATAATTCAAGGAAATTTGCTGTCGCACAGTCTTCTGGGATAACCACTAGGCATATGTGAATATGAAAATACATTAAACATAATAATAAATGATACTGAGGAAGGTGCTGGTGATGTGAGAAGACTTGCTGTCACTCAATCTCCAGCAGTAATTACGATATGATATGAATACAGAAATATATTAGACATAATAATAATGGATACTGAGGAAGGTGCTGGTAATTTGAGAAAACATGCTATCACTCAATCTCCAGCAGATACATTATGAACACAGAAATACATGAAGTATATATATATGTTAAGTATTTCACCTCAAGGATAGCGGGATGCCACTATTAAGCAAGTGGTTACAGAATGGGACCGAGTGTAAAGACCTATTCCCTGTCCTTCTCTTCATTCTTTCCTCCATCGCGGAGGAAAGAATGAAGAGACAGACAGGGAATAGGTCAGGGTATCTGGAGATGGCGATTGACATTACATTTGAATAGTTGGAGATTCTAGTTATCAGGGAAAGAAGTAATAGGAAGGGAATTTCACAGACGGGAGGTGCGTGACATGAAGCGATAGGAGTAAAAGTGACGGCTACATTTAACCGTTTCGACAGTGAAAAGGTGGGACAGTAATGATTGCTAGTAGCACGCTTAAATTCATGCAGTCTGGGAACTAGCGAAAGTAGCTCGTCGAAGCAGTTACCGTGAAAGTATTTGCAAACAAGACAGAGGGAGGCACGTCTGTGAAAGAGCAACTGTAGACAAGGCGCCAGATCAGGACCAACCACATGCATGTCCGTCTCTGGATTTTGTCAAGGACATTAAGACGAAAAGCGGGGACATCAGATCATATATGGCAGCAGTAATCTATGCAAGGGCGAATGGTTGATTTGTAGATTTGAAGGATGGATTTGGGCGAGAAAAATTATAAATAATATTGAGGAAAGTGCTTCATGGATTTGAGAAGATTTGCTGTCACCCAGTCTCCACCGGTAAAACTATATATCTGCTGATGTTGACATATAAATCTATAATAATAATAATAATAATAATAATAATAATAATAATAATAGTAATAATCATAATAATAATTATAATAATAATGATTAAAATAAAAATAATAATAATCATAATAATAATCATAAAAATTAGAATAATTATTATAATTATAATAACCATAAAAATAATCATAATAATAATAATCATAATAAGAATGATATAATAATAATTATAATAATAATAATCATAATAATAATCATAATAATAATTATAATTATAATTATAATAATCATCATAATAATAATAAACATAATAATAATAATAGTAATCATAATAATAATTATAATAATAACAATAAACATAAAAATAATTATAAAAATAATAATCATAATTATAATAATAATAAAAATTATAATAATAATGATCATAATAATAATAATTATAATAATAATAATCATAATAATAATTATAATAATAATCAAAATAATAATCATAATTATAATAATCATAATAAGAATACTGCTCATAAGAATAATAATTATAATAATATTCTTAATAATAATCATAATAATAATAATTATAATAATAATCATAATAATAATAATCATAATAATAATAAACATAATAATAATAATAATAATAATAATAATAATAATAATAATAATAATAATACTTATAATAATCATAAAAACAACAACAATAATAATAATAATAATAATAATAATAATAATAATAATAATAATAATAATCATAACAATAGTTATATTAGGTTGGTGCAAAAATAATGTCGTTTTCTCGCATATGTTACTATGTGAGAAAACGACATTATTTTTGGACCAACCTAATAATAATAATAATAATAATAATTATAATAATAATCATAAAAGTTATCATAATAAAAATTATCATAATATTATAATAATAACAATCATAATAATAATAATAATCATAACAATAGTTATAATAATAATAATAATTATTATTATTATTATTATAATAATCATCAAAGTAATCATAATAATAATAATAAAAATAATAATAGTAATCATAATAATCATAAGAATAATAATCATGACAATAGTTATAATAATAACCATAATAATAATAATTATTATAATAATAATCATAAAAGTAATCATAATAATTAATCATAATAATAATAATAATAATCATAATAATAATAATAATAATCATAACAATAGTTATAATAATAATAATAATTATTATTATTATTATAATAATCATAAAAGTAATCATAATAATAATTATCATAATAATAATAATAATAATAATAATAATAATAATAATAAAAATAATAATAATCATCATAATAATCATAATAATAATAATCATAACAATAGTTATAATAACAATCATAATAATAATAATTATTATAATAATAATCATAAAAGTAATCATAATAACAATTATCATAATAACAATTATCATAATAATAATAATAATAATAATAATAATAATAATAATTGTCTTTGGTCCCAAATTCACGGCGATTCCAAAACAGAAGTGTTTCAACGCTGTTTCATTGTCCTTCATTCTTACTCTTTACTTCTGGCTTTCTATTCGCTATTGATCAATGATCATTTTGTGCTTGCTCCAATGAACTAAATCCGGTGAAAGGTCACTTGTTAGTCAAGTAATGCACATGACTGCCAATGCTCAGGTGTGGGTCAAGCAAAAAGGGTTACTACCAAGAGACTCAGAATTTATTGGAGGGCTTTAATTTATAAAAGTCTTTCCCAGAAGTTTCGCAACATTGGGCATTGGATTGCCTGGGTTTAATCAAGCTAAGTTTGGCGCACATTTCTGTTAATTCAATCATTCACATGTTTTCTCCAGCACCCTTCTCAAACTACGTCTGCAAATACACACGCACACACACGCACATCTATTGATATGAATAATTACATATTGTAATAAAAACATTTACCAATATTTATTATGTATTAAATTTTCATAAACAAAGGATAGGAAAATGTGGAGAGCAATGATCCCCTACATTCTGAAAGGGCATGACACGTAAAAGCGGTAGATATTTTTGATGTTCATCAATTTTAGTCTATACCTATCTTTGTCTCTTCAAATCTATCTATCTATCTATCTATCTATCTATCTATCTATCTATCTATCTATATATATATATATATATATATATATATATATATATATTTCAGCCAGTTCATTATATATTTATTTCAGTCTGTTCATTATCTATCTATCTATCTATCTATCTATCTATCTATCTATCTATCTATCTATCTATTGCAGTCAGTTCATTATATATTTATTTCAGTCTGTTCATTATCTATCTATCTATCTATCTATCTATCTATCTATCTATCTATTTCGGCGAGTTCATAATATATTTATTTCAGTCTGTTCATTATCTATCTATCTATCTATCTATCTATCTATCTATCTATCTATCTATCTATCAGCCTCTGTTCATATCCCTACCTATCTTAACCTGGTTATATCTCTCTGTAACTTATTCATAGAAAAGCTAAGTGATTTAGAAATTCTACCCGGAATGCCGATGACACAGTACTGACAGTAGACTCAGAAACAAACCTACAAGGACTCCTAGTGAGAAAAAGCACGAAGAAAAGAGGAAATATCAATTTTAAGAAGACTAAATACATGGTTGCTAGCAAAAGGGAACAGCTCAACATGCAAATTACAAATTGGGGATGCCGAAAACAAACCACTACAACAATTTATCTATCTATCAATCAATCTAAGTTTCTATCTATATATTTATCCATCTATCTATCAATTTCTGTTCATATCTATCTATCAATCTATTTACCAACATAGATGCAATACATAATTGATAAATATCAATTGCAAGAAGACAAAATACATGGTTGCTAGCAAAAGGAAACAGCTCAACATGCAAATTAGAAATTTGGGATGCCGGAAACAAACTACTACAACAATTTAAATATCAGGGAAGTGTTTCAACAGAGGACAGAGTGACCTAACTCTGAAATCTGAAGGTGTATTAGGATAGTGAAAGATGCCCTTCAAAAGCTAAGAAAAATATTACGAAATAGGAAAATTTCGTAAGAAACAAAGAAATATGTTCTGAACTGCTATGTAATATCAGTACTTCAATATGGCAGTGAATGCCCGACAATTTCATCACAGATTAACAAAAGACTTAAAGCAACAGAAATGTGTTTCTGCAGAACGATGCTGAGAATACAATGGACCGATCATGAAGGCAAAACCCAAGTTTTAGAGAAAATAGAAACAAAAGGTCACTTATACTTAACAACAGAAAAAGACAATTAAAACTTATTAAAATAAGGAAAGATGGTTTGGAAAATTTTATACTCACAAAGCAGAATGAAGAATCAGGAAAACAATGCCTACCTTTCCTAGCGAGTTTAAGTAAATTGATGGCAGAACAGGATATAAAAGACTGTTAAGGACAGGAAATTGTGGAGAGCCATGATCGCTAACGTCCTGAAAGGACATGGCATATAAAAGATTATAGAGGTATATATAGAGAGAGAGAGTGCGCGAGAGAGAGGGGCAGTAATCTGGAAAGTTTCAATGAAAGAGAAATTGGGTAGTTTTCGCATATTTTACAATGATATTCACTCTGTATCAGGCTCTAGAGCCACTCAATGTAGAGTATTACAAAGTAAGAGACACAACACCAAGCAAGGAGATGATGTCACCAAAACGCAAGTGACCACCGGAAATAAAAGGGAAGGAAAAGATTTGAGAGGGAACCGGAAACCCTATCCTTAACAGGAAACAACGGCTAAACCTCCACTCCAATTAGAACGACCCGGCTGGGTATGATGATAAAGAACATCCGCGTTCTGAGTAAGACGATAAACTACGTCCAACAGCAAGGCATCTGATCAGGAGGTTTTGAGGAGCGTCGAACCACTTCTTAATTGCTGGTGTTAACAGGTTCACCTTGACCCAGGGTGGTAGCACCTGTAAGGGTCCCTGTTATAAGCAAATAGTTAACTCCTAAATAGACGTCAAAACACTGTGAAACTGTAAAAATATGTTTTAGTACTAGAAATACATTGTAAAGAATCCTTGCCAACAATGGATTTTTGAAGAAAGATTATTACCAGCAATATTTTGTTATCAGCAATAATTTTTGTTTTTTTTAAAAAAAGCTATTACCAGCTATACATTTTTTTTTAAAAATTTCCATCTATACATTTTTGAAAAAACAATTATCACCAGAAATAGATTTTTTGAAGGAAAAAAATATTACCAGAAATAAACATTTAATAAACTCATTGAGGTTGATATGCCGTAGACCAAACCAAACCAAACCAAATGTCAAGCATGCCCTTTGGCGATAAACGTATAAAATAGGTTTTGATACCAGCAATATATTTTTGCAAAGATATTACCAGCCATAAATTTTCGAAGAAAAATTATTACCAGCAAAACATTGTTATCAGCAATACTTTTTTGAAAAAATATTACCAGAAATGATTTTGAAAAAAAAAAAAAAAATAATATCAGAAATAAAAATTTGGTCAGCATTAAATAACCCATTGAGGTTGATATCCCGTAAAACAAAACAAACCATTCGAAAAGATCGAGGAGGAGTATCTATTTACTTATTTTAATTCCTTTTATTTTGTAAACGTGATTGTGACACTTGAGCTCACGTATTGTCTTCATTTTCACTAATAAGAAAGTGCTGGAAGCGATCCCATGCAGGACAACATATATATATATATATATATATATTGTTTATACATACAAATACTAGGAGTGTCCCCTGACATATAATTCGACTTTGCTAACCAGGCGCTTCCTATGAAACTAAATTGTATGCCACGTCAGGCTATATGTGGGACACAGGTTCGATTCCTTTCAGAGGACACATATTTTCTTGTACATTCAGACCGGTAAATGTTGTTAATAATCTTTAGCGACACAAGTCTAAGTAATTAACCCATAAATTAGGGAGAAGAGATGGATTCATACCATTTCAAAGGGTATTTGCGCTTAAGTGAATATAACGAACCCAATCGGAATAGGAACTCAGCTCACAGACTAATAATTCCGACCTGTTATCAATTAAACCACTCGGGCATCCGACCTTACAGCATCTGCTGTTCACAAACGGTCACCCATCTAGGTAGTGGCTACGATTGAGGTTGCTTAACGTCAGTGATCGTACAAGATATGGTGTTTCAGCATGATGTAGCCTTAGATCTTATTAGACAGTGCACAGGGAGAAATTTATTCATGCCTCTTCTGAACAAATGCGACGAAGTGAAATCAAGTAGAGATGAAAGATTTTGAAGAAGGACATAGAAGTTGAAGAAAAAGAAGAAAAGTTACGACGAGGAAAAAAGATTATGACGAAGAAGAAAATGACAAAGAAGAAGAAAATAAGGAAGAAGAAAAAAATAATGAAAATTATGAGAAGGAAAAAAATGACGACAAAGACAACGAAGAAGAAGAATAAAGGGATGAAGAAGAAGAACATGACTAAGAAGAAAATGACGAAGAAAATTAGAAAGAAGAAGAAGAAGAAGAAGAAGAAGGAAAAGAAGAAGAAGAAAAAATGTCGGCGAAGAAGAAAATGACAGAAGATGAAAAAAATGACGAATACTAATAATAAGATGATGAAGAAGGAGAAAATGACAAGAAAAAGAAGATGACGGAGTAGAAGTAAATGAAGAAGAAAGATGAAAATAATGACGAAGAAGACGAAGAAGAACACTATGAAGTTGTGGAAAATAATTAAGAAGAAGAAGAATGACGAAGAAGAACACTATGAAGTTGTGGAAAATAATGAAGAAGAAGAAGAAGAAGAAGAAGAAGAAGAAGAAGAAGAAGAAGAAGAATGACGAAGAAGAACACTATGAAGTTGTGGAAAATAATTAAGAAGAAGAAGAATGACGAAGAAGAACACTATGAAGTTGTGGAAAATAATGAAGAAGAAGTAGAATGACGAAGAAGAACACTATGAAGTTGTGGAAAATAATGAAGAAGAAGAAGAAGAAGAAGAAGAAGAAGAAGAAGAACACTATGAAGTTGTGGAAAATAATTAAGAAGAAGAAGAATGACGAAGAAGAACACTATGAAGTTGTGGAAAATAATGAAGAAGAAGAAGTAGAATGACGAAGAAGAACACTATGAAGTTGTGGAAAATAATGAAGAAGAAGAATGACGAAGAAGAACACTATGAAGTTGTGGAAGATAAAGAAGAAGAAGAAGAAGAAGAAGAAGAAGAAGAAGAAGAAGAACACTATAAGGTTTGGAAAATAATTAAGAAGAAGAAGAAGAAGAAGAAGAAGAAGAAGAAGAAGAAGAAGAAGAAAAAGAAGAAGAAAAGAGACACACTTCTTGTGGAAAGAGACACACTTCGCTTAATTAAGTAGTGTCATGTAAATAATTTATTTCATTTAAGAGTTTTAAGTTTTCAATGCCGGTTATAAAATTTCTTCTTCTTCTTCTTCTTCTTCTTCAAATGCTCAAGTCCTCTTTACATCGTAGAAAAGATTTAATCGAACGACGTATTTCTTTCCGTCGTATTAACAAATCTTCAAGCAGGAGTCATCTGAGCGAAACTATACACGGGCGATTTTATTTAGCGTTTAATTAGTTTAATTAACTATAAAAACTGTTGACTTTTAACCTTACTTCAGTTTCCGAAGGTGGCCCACCTGATTGGACATCGTCATGACCATTCAAGATCGTTGATCGACGTGATATTAATAATGATAATTGTATGTTATTGTTATGATTGACTTCCTTCCTTCTTGCTTCGGAATTATAGAGTTGCTGCAAATCCCGATTAGGAGATAATCTATTTTTTTTTTAAATGAATTACGAATATTTCCGATAAGCCCTCAAGAAATACGACGTTTTTGTTTACCCCAATTCTTAACACCGGTACTATAGAAACGTTCGTCATATACAGTGATTTGTGGTACTATAAAAATTTATATAGCGTGTTTCTTGCATAAAAAATATCTGTGTTATATATGTTATTTTTTTTTTTAAATTATGTTCTAACATAGGGAAGGTTACTGAAAAGAATAATCACACGGAGGTTGGTCATGAACGATAATACTTAGGATAAGAACAACACATATAAGATTCGCCAGCGGCGCGTAGAAGTAGTAGTCAACTGCTGGAAGTAAGTCAAGTCAATTCCACAGTGAATCTTCAACAGAAGAATATCTACCAACCGCCCCACGCGGTCAGATGTGGCACAAGGCCGAATTTAATGATGGGTATCCGAGCCTGTAGGCTTAGTAAAAAATTTCCCTGTAGACGAGGTAGGTAGCTATTTCTCGAGACAAGACTCTGCCCTTCGACATAGCCTCGTCTGGGGATCCTCTATGCTTGGAGGCAGTGAGTTTAACAAGATTCATCTCCAGCTGCAGGATATCTACCAACCAAACCACGCTGTCAGATGTGGCTCAAGGCCGAAATTAATGTGGGGTATAAAAATTTCCCGGTAGACCCCGTATAAAACGGGGTCAAGTAGCTGTTACACGAGACGAGACGAGACTCTGCCCTTCGACATAGCCTCTTCAGATGATCCTTTCTGCCTGGAAGCAGGGTGTTTGACCAGCACAGTTGGAGACGAATCTGTAACTGCAGGATATCTACCAACCACCCAACGTGGTCAGATGTGGCATGAGGCCGAATTTATAGTAGGGTATCCGAGCCCGTAGTTTCAACCAAAAATTCACCGTATACCCCTATGAAACGGGGCCGGGTAGCTGTTTCCGATGACGACACTCTACCCCATCGACATAGCCTCGTATGGGGATCGTCTCTGCCCGGAGATAGAGAGTTTGACCACCAAAGCTGGAGACGAATCTCTAGCAGCAGACCAATATACAGCATTTACTACTGTATTTATATGAATGTGGGCATACGCATTATTGTCTGTAATTATGCTACAGTAAATTATAAGGAAGTAATTTATATACAGTTCATTTTGCATTATAAAGATATAGCTTGGACCTTTTTTTGTACTTTTCTATTTATTGACTATCTTGAAAAGGGACAAAACAGTAATGGTGATCACTATGACAACTTGATTAGGCAGTCACAAAAGGCTATCAAGATCCATCTACCAGGAAAACTGATGAAAAGGGCCTTGTTTCATTAAAACAATACTCCAGCATTGAAGTCCTTGGTTTCAATGCCTGCTGAGCGTGATTGTAGCTTTGAACTGTTTGATTACCCTCCCTCTTGATTTGACTATCATCTGTTCTCCAACATGAAAAAAAAATATATTCGTGTGGAAACAGTATGGCAGCAAGTCTGCTTTTGATGCCATTTTTGACCAGCAGGATGAAGAGTCTTCTTTGAACAGGGAAATGTCAGTTTAATTGGGAATAAACAATACAGTTATTAATATGAAGAGATGGAATTCATACACGAAAATTCCTCAGCTCTAGCATCATCCCTCTTTTCAAGCGGTATCCATTTATCAAATTTAATCGGGATAACAAAATTTCTTTACTTTCTTTTTTTTTTTTTTATCAGGCTGAGGCCGAGAACTTCTCTATTCTCCTCGCCCCCACTAGTAAACATCTACATCGGCCCTTCTCTATGATGACGTGTTATGGCATTTAACACGCACGCGAATCCCCTTTCCGCTTTCCTAGATGACCGGAAATTGTCACTCCCTACTCAGAAGAGCGAACTGATTACCAAAACAAAGTCGCCGTCATGATTCTATCATGATAAACTTCCGTTTCTTGCTACGGTCATTCAGATCAGAGGACGAACTTCAAGGCTGTTAGCGTTTTCAGCTGCGGAGTAATCCTGCCGAAAGGATATTTTTCGATACAGATGTCGATAAGCTTGATTAATCTTGGAACGTTCGCAAATCAGAGCGATCCCTGAAACAGCGAGATCAAACATAAAGAGGCTTTAAATCTAGTCGCCATTAAATATCACTGAAAATTGACAGGTTTCTTCCTGCCCAATATGGTGACAATCGTTTTTCCCGCCTCTTTTATTTATCTGTTTTGTTTTGTTTGTTTGTTTGTTTTTTTTGTTTTGTTTTTTTTTTGTTTTGTTTTTGTCGTCTGTTTTTCACGAGCTCGAAAATTCTTTTTTGTTTTTTTTAATCATTTCTACCCAAGATAAGCGGGAATGTCACTAGTACGCAGGGGTGTTGCAGAGAGGGAAAGTGGGAGAGAAGACTAGGTATAGGAGGCGGGGATTTAGAAAAGGAACAATAAAAGAAGAGGAATTAAGAAGACAGAAGATAATGATTGGCATTGCATTTAAATTTTAATCGTTTCTCTCCAAGTAAGGCAATAGAGTCACTATGACAAAAGGAGGGTCACTGAGTGTGAAAGATGAAGGGGATTTAAAAAGACAAAAGATAGCGATTGGCGTTGCATTTAAAATTTTGAAGATTATAGTTATCAGAAAAGGAAGTAAACGGAAGGGAGTTCCACAGGCTGGAAGTGCGAGAAAAGAGAATGTGACTGGTCTTCAATTTTCTTTTTTTTTCTTTTCTTCCTTATAGATATTTATTATTTTCGTATTGTCGTTCTCTTTCGCTTTCTAAAATCTGGCGCTATCATGTACGGTTTTGTTCATTTTACTCCAAGCAAGGCAATAGAGCTGCTAAGACGCAATTTAGAGGTTCTTGGAGAAAAAAAAACTGTCTGTCGATTTGTCATGAAGGTGACTTCTTGATGTTATTAGTCTGCAGGCCTTGTTAAGACTGATGATCATACTCTCTCCCAGAAACTGTAACAAAGGTCTGCTCAGTATAGTTGCGTATAATCCACAGGTGGGCTCTGAGGGTTTTGAACAAAGACAAATATGCCTGAATAGGCGACTAGAACAGGGATTGACGAGCCGCTTGGATACGAGCGACTAGCTATTACATATTATAATCAAGGTCTTTTATTTTATAGGTTATTAGCCCTGTTTATATTATTCAAAATCGAAACCTAATTTCACATTGTCTTTCTATTTTCCGTTATACAATCTGATGCTACCATATGCTGCTTTGTTTATTTTTATTTTAATCTTTTCACTGCAAGCAAGGCAATAAAGCTACTAAGACGCAATTTAGAGGTTCTTGGAGAAAAAAGATGTATGTGTTGAATTTCCGCTTTACCATTGTAATATGTAACGAATAACTGTGATTCGACATCGGGAGCATAACTTTTAGCAGCAACCGTTTCTCGGCACGTGGCCGAATGGTGAGAACGTTCACTTTCTGACCACGAGATCCGGGTTCGTTTCTAACTATGGTCGATTTGGCATGAAGGTGACTTCTTAATTTTATTTTTCTGTTGGTCTTGTTTAGTCTGATGATCAAGCTTTCTCCCCGAACCTGTAACTAAAGTCCGCTCAGCATATTTGCATATAATCCACAGGTGGGCTCTGAGGGTATTGAACAAACACAAATGTGCCTGTGTAGGCGACTGCAACAGGGATTGACTAGACGCTCGGATACGAGCGACCAGTTATTATATATTATAGTAAACGTCTGAACTGATGACATTTTTTTTTTATTGAATTTCTTTATTTTATTTTACAGCTTATTAACCTTTATTTACGTTATTTATTACGTCGGTATTTTTTAACATCAAAAAACGGCATTATTTTTGCACCAGCCTAATAATATCGAAACATATTACGGGTTGCAGTTGGTTACTTACAAATTCCTTTGCTCACAAGCTACCCCATCAAGAAGTGAAAGGTTATCAACGTTGTTTAAGTTCAGTAATCGAAGGGAACTAGTGTTTTTCGCATGATTTGACCGTAGGCCTGAACTGATGTAACTAAAGAAGGTAGCTGGATCGAACATTCGACATTAATATTAAGATAGAATAGCGATACGTTTGCAGTGTTTCGAAAAATAATTTTAGTACCTAGGTGAACGACCTTTGGTCTTCAAAACTGCTCCAATTCTTCCTGGTGGTGTTTTCGAAGCCCTTTTTTTTTGTTATTGTACTTCTAGAATCCTTCATTTCTAGATAGGTTTGGTTGACAGTGCCACAATTACTGTATGGGATTGACCTCTCCAGGATTTTGGAGGCCCCTATATTACAGGAAAATATTTGCAGTTTTACGCAAACGGAACTAGCACACTGTTCGATCGTAAAACAATTTATTAAAAACGTCCTTAAGGCGAGAGTTTAAATTTTTGGACATCAAATTTGACTGGGACGCAAGAATCCAGAAGAAATTTCCACAAGCGAGAAATGCGAGCAAAGAAACTGTTAACAGAGAACTTACGGTTGCATCTCACCAATTTAAATTATGTCGGACAAAATGGTGAGATCTTGCTTCCAATTTAATATTACGCCAAAATTCATGAAGTCGCGCTAACAAAGATGAAAGCTCACCGGAACAATTACCTTGAAAAAAAATTATAGAAACAGCACAAAGCAACTACATTACGACTGTAGAAAAAAGTACTGAAACCGACATGCCAGGCCAGGGCCAATAACATTGCAGATTCTTCTTTGTATTTTCTCAAGAATCTCTAAATAAGTAGCAGAAACACCAGACCGGATGTGACCGTTATATTCAATCCATGGTTGAATGTTAGATTTTGAAGTTCATAAAACGGAAAACACATCCAACTTTTGCAAATTCCGATAGAGAAAGTTGTCGCCATTTTGTCCTAATTTTGATGCTTAAAGTAGAAGATAAGTTGGGAAGAGTTAAATTTTCGTCCCCATAGAGTACAAAAGATAAAAGGTCATCAGAACAATTACTGTGAAAATATTTATAGAAAAGGCAGAGGGAAGCTACGTTTGGGTGGTGGGAATGGGACTGAAGCCGAAACCTTCAGTCAGGGTCCAGTAACATTGCAGATTTTTCTTTTGGTTTTCTCAAGAATCTCTAAGTACATATCAGAAGCTCCAGAGCAGATGTGTCAGCAATATCAAATGCAGTGATGAATGGTAGACTAATAATGACTTTCAAAAATTCCTTTTAAAATTCCTCCAACCATGCTCTCAATTATGCATCAGTGTTGAACGAAACTCCCCGCATTTGAAAGAGATCGAAAGAGGGTGCCAAATCGGGAGATTACGGCGTATGTGACAGCACTTCTCAGCTATGCGTTTGAATGGCTTCCTTGGTTATTAGGTTGGTGCAAAAATAATGACGTAATAATGTCGTTTTTTGAGGTTAAAAAATACGTCAAAAAACGACATTATTACGTCATTATTTTTTGCACCAACCTAATATATTGGCGATACGAGAGCGGGTGTTGTCGTGCAGCAAAAGAACTCTACACTGCTGATTAAGTCTTTTCTCTTGAATAGCCGTGTTGAGTCGTTCCATCTGTTGAACACAGAGTTTCGCATTCACTGTTTGGTTCCGTTCAAGCAATTGGTAATGAATAATCTCTTCCCAGTCCCACTATATGCACAACATCGTTTTACGCGGACGAAGATCTTATTTCACGCGCAGTGTAGCCTATTTACCGGAGCTAAGCGATACCTTCCGCTGTTTCATATTGATGAAACAGGCACCATTTTTCGTCGCCAGTAACGATTTGGTAAAGAAATCGTTACGTGTGTCCATGAATTGAGCAGGGACGAGCAAGCAAACCAACGGAGATTGTGGCTCGTTTTTTTTTTTTTTTTTTTTTTGTCACTTAAAGCATCCGGAACCTATGCTCCACACTTCTGAACCTTTCACATAGAGTGAAGATGATTCTCTATAGCAGTGTGAGCTCTTTCTTGTCTCAACCAGGAGTGTCCAAGTCTCACACTTGTAGAAGAGCTAACGATTTGTAGGGCTTGAACTTGGTATATATATATATATATATATATATATATAAGGCAGGATGTGTGTGTCTGTGTGTGTGTGTAACGAATGCACACCCGCAATTTTAGACGGATTTGCACCAAAATTTACATGCTCCAAGTTACCGGGAAGGCCAAGACCGACTTTGCATTTCCCAACTCCCATTGATAGTGGAAATAATCAATTTTTTCATGCTTCTACGGCAGTTGTCATCTAGTTTGCAGCTTTTTTGTACTGGCCAGAGTGAGAGCCAATAGCTGGCTGCCACGAATAGGCAGGAAGATTCTATTGGCGCCAGCGTGAGAGCCAACAGCCGACTGACACGAATGTTAACTAGCATGCTAGCATGCAAATAAAATCGATGGCGGCATTCGTCACAAATGGGAAACATTTAAATCTGCATGGCACTTTACTCCAATTGGCTCATTCGCTTGCTTAAACTCAACGTTGATTCTGATTCCGCAGAACTGGGTTGGGTGAGAAAAAGTATTTGTTATTAACATTCTTTTTTCATTCGGTTTTTCCAGTTACGAGTCTTTTTTAAAGCTGGTCGTTTTGTGTTCCTTTTGTTTAGTTCTTTTTTCGTAACAGATTTAATTTTTAGTATAGAGGTTAGAAAAATTCGCAGTGTGAGATAGGCAAGAAGTAAGGCATGTAGCAACATCAGCACGGCAAGGGCACTCCTTTAAAAGCAAGGAAGGGCAAAAATATTTTAAGTGATGGCGATTGCTGTATGAGTCGTACGATTTTTGAATCAAGCACGGGCAACACTGAGCCGTGCTGCTAGTATATATATATATATATATATATATATATATATATATATATATATATATATATATATATATAATGCGTATATTTCGACACCATATTTTCATTAAGAGAGGTTTCGTTAAAAAATTTTACACAGCATACTAGTTACCTCCCCCTAAAAGGTGTCTGCCTTACCCAAGCTATGACTCCATATATATATATATATATATATATATATATATATATATATATATATATATATATATATGTATATATATAATAAAAGTAAAACGTTTGTCACACAGTTGATTGATTTTACCTTCGGCATCACGATTCCAGAATTTCCTCGACGGACCACACGTAAATCGCTCTGTACACTTTGAGTCTTGATTAAAAAAAAAAGAATGAGGGGTCGAAAACGCTCATTTTTCTTAACTTAACATGGCTGAAGAGACATAAACCAATCAAGATTCTTGAAGAATGATGAAATTTCCTCGAAAATCAGAGAGAGAATATACGTGAAGATTTAGTTTTAGCCATTCATCATCTTCATCAGTAATTTGGCTTCTTGGGTTGCCTTAATTTTTGCAAGGACCTAAGGCCAGAAAAAAAAATCTCTTTCTGGACGACAGGATCCTTTTTCTTGTCTCAGCCAGGAGTGTCCAAGTCTCACACCTGTAGAAGCGGATCGATACGACTAACAACTGCTAGAGCTTGAAATTGGTATATATATATATATATATATATATATATATATAAAAAAGTAAACATTGAACTCGATACTCATAAGCAACTAGCTGTTTCATGCCGGACGCAATCTTCAGGCGGCCCGACGATTTCGTCCAGCATGAAACAGCCTGTCGCCTCTGAGTGTTGACTTCAATGTTCACTTTTATATTAATATTTACATACGTTCTATCTCAGATACTGAGCACTTTATCCCATGAACATAGCACAACTTTAAACTATATTTCTTCTATATTTCATACACACACACACACACACACACACATATATATATATATATATATATATATATATATATATATATATATATATATATATATATATTGAAATGCGTATATTTCGGCAGCATATTTTCATTAAGACAGGTTTCGTTAAATAATTTACACATGTTCTGTCTATATGTCGAAAGGTAAATACGGTTTTGGCTAATATTTTATTTTTTTTCCGAGTACTTTCGATGTAACATAATGTCATCATAAGGGTATTGTTAAATATAGAGTAAGTATTTAGCGGTTCAAAGTTGTGAGGAGCAAAAAGTTGTTGTGGTCATCCGAAAATTACCATTTTCATATGTGGTGTCAAGAATGATCTGTTATGGCTTTGATGAAACGGACACCGTTTAAGTCCGGAATTTTTTCACAGCATTCTAGTTGCCACCCCCTGAATGGTGTCTGCGTCACCCAAGCCAAGACTCCTTATATATATATATATATATATATATATATATATATATATATATATATATATATATATATATATATATATATAAATAAAAGTAAAGCATTTGTGACATAGTTGATTAATATTACCTTCGGTATCACAATTCTAGAATTTGCTCGACGGACCACCCGTGTATCGCTCTGTCCACTCTTATGCATATATGCATATATATATATATATATATATATATATATATATATATATATATATATATATATATGGGGTGCGATGAGTAAATTGTCGCCATTTTATATTTTTAATTTCGCGCATGCGCGTTATTTTTTTTTTTTTTTTTAGTTGGGTCATTAAGAAAAAGAGCACCATGACGTATTTCACTTCGCCAGAAATTTGGAAAGGGCATGGAGTACTACTTGGCATTCGCGCCTCACGCTCCAATACGGACATTTCAGGCTGTCAATCTGAGGACAGTGCAGAGGATTCTGAAAGAGTTATATATGTCTAATGGTGATTCCGACGGTACGACAGCTCGGAAAACTCACTCTGATTGTTCTAATAAGAAAAGAACTTAGAAATTTGAGGCGAGGCCCTCAAACTCAATACGAAGTACTACAACATGTGTTTTAAGAATGTAGTGCTGTCCTGATTCAAGAGGTTGGCTGCTGAAAGACCATATGTTTGGCAAAATTGCTCTGCATCATGCCATACAAGCAGAAGAACCTATTCATATCTGTCCGACAATTTCTGCGACTACATCACGTCTTACATCTGGCCGCCTAACTCCCCAGACTGCAACCCCCCCTTGATTTTTTACGTGTGGGGTGCAGTTTAGCGAGAGACTAACAAAACTCATGGTAACACTAAAGATGAACTGAAGGCAAACATGACCGCATCCACCGACTTAAACAAGGGGACCCTTCTAGAAGAGATGCAGGAGTCGTCTGAAGGTCAGGGTTGAAGCCCACGGCGATTTTATTGAATAATTTTATTCTTAAGTATTTCAAGATATTTTTGTGTAATTCTGGTAAATATATCTGTTAAAATGAGATGCCGGTGTTATTTTCATTTTCTGCGTAATTTAAATGACAATTTATCCATCGCATCCTGTATATCTGTTAAAATGAGATGCCAGTGTTATTTTCATTTTCTGCATAATTTATATGACAATTTATCCATCGCACCCTTCTTATCTGTTAAAATGAGATGCCAGTGTTATTTTCATTTTCTGCATAATTTATATGACAATTTATCCATCGCACCCTTCTTATCTCTTAAAATGAGATGCCAGTGTTATTTTCATTTTCTGCATAATTTATATGACAATTTATCCATCGCACACTTCTTATCTCTTAAAATGAGATGCCAGTGTTATTTTCATTTTCTGCATAATTTATATGACAATTTATCCATCGCACCCTTCTTATCTCTTAAAATGAGATGCCAGTGTTATTTTCATTTTCTGCATAATTTATATGACAATTTATCCATCGCACCCTTCTTATCTGTTAAAATGAGATGCCAGTGTTATTTTCATTTTCAGCATAATTTATATGACAATTTATCCATCGCACCCTTCTTATCTCTTAAAATGAGATGCCAGTGTTATTTTCATTTTCTGCATAATTTATATGACAATTTATCCATCGCACCCTTCTTATCTCTTAAAATGAGATGCCAGTGTTATTTTCATTTTCTGCATAATTTATATGACAATTTATCCATCGCACCCTTCTTATCTCTTAAAATGAGATGCCAGTGTTATTTTCATTTTCTGCATAATTTATATGACAATTTATCCATCGCACCCTTCTTATCTCTTAAAATGAGATGCCAGTGTTATTTTCATTTTCTGCATAATTTATATGACAATTTATCCATCGCACCCTTCTTATCTCTTAAAATGAGATGCCAGTGTTATTTTCATTTTCTGCATAATTTATATGACAATTTATCCATCGCACCCTTCTTATCTCTTAAAATGAGATGCCAGTGTTATTTTCATTTTCTGCATAATTTATATGACAATTTATCCATCGCACCCTGTATATCTGTTAAAATGAGATGCCAGTGTTATTTTCATTTTTGCCTCATTTAGACGACAATTTATCCATCGCACCCGGTTTGGGCACGTTGTTATATCAAGCATAAACTTTTATATTTCAACTCATTTAAATTCCTTGTCAATACATGATTTTCTTTCTTTCTTTCTTTCTTTCTTTCATCTTTCTTTTCTCTTTTTTCATCATTTAAAAAAACAAAAAACAACTTCCATATTTCTTTTTTGTCCTTATTCCATTCATCTGCACAAATATTTATGGCTTTTTATCTCTATTTCTCTCTCTCTCTCTCTCACTCTTTTCATTTTTCTC
Source organism: Acanthosepion lycidas (assembly GCA_963932145.1). NCBI lineage: Eukaryota > Metazoa > Mollusca > Cephalopoda > Sepiida > Sepiidae > Acanthosepion > Acanthosepion lycidas. The sequence goes on from OZ010611.1 coordinate 50,313,169, forward strand.
TTCATTTTCTTCTTTTTTCTTTTTTTTTGTCTTCCTATAAGAGAAACGGAAAAATAGTCTCCCTCAGTGGCAGTTTCGCCCAACATCACAAATTTCTATAAAATCAAAACCTTAGCCTGAAAACCTAAATCATGTACTTAAGCAGCTCTGGATACTTACCCATTATAGGGATCCGCCCCTGTGCTGGTGATATCACGGCTACGACCAGCTTGGAGCGGCTCTGACCAGCTTGGAGCAGCTATGACAAGCTAAGCCCAGCTATGACTAGCTTAGACCAGCTCTGACCAGCTAAGACGAGCTTGGACCAGCGGCCCGAGTGAAACCACTCTGGTCTCCACGTTAAAAACTGACCTTGTGACTCAGTGTGGGGTCAAGTAAATCTCTACTTGAACAGCTCTAAGCAGATCGAATCTTACGTGCATGTCATCAAACCCGCCCATGAACATCAAAACATTCAGCTGTATACTACTGCTTCCTCGGATCAATGGTTAAAAATGACGTTGAGAGAGTGAAGCCTGGGCTCATGGCGAAGACCTTCCTTCTACGAACCTCATGACCTAGCGCTACAGAATCGTGAAGAACTGTATCAAATAATAGACGCCATATCATTTGAGGACTACCCACAGAAGCAACAATTCAAATGGATAGCAAATCTAACTGAAAGAGTAAACAAAGACATAATCAAGATGATAGAATAGAAAACTCATCAATAATGGAAAGAGAGATAACGGCTACTGGACTTGAGGAACCTATCTCCTGAAAAAAATGTTTTAAAAGAAAGATTAGATAAATTTCAACCGAAGGCAAGACTAACTGTTCGGTCAATGAAAGCCAGATGTTTCCTTATAGGGAAACCGATATTACCATTGGCATACTATTTAAAGTTTTCTTCTTTTATACACCCTTTTGCACATTCTTCTTCTTCTTCTTCTTCTTCTTCTTCTACATGTTTTACAAAATTCTTCTTCTTCCTCCTTTTCTTCTTCTTCTTCTTCTTCTTTTTATTACTATTATTATTATTATTATTATTATTATTATTATTATTCCTTTTCTTTCTTCTTTTGTACATCCTTTTATACATTCTTCTTCTTCCTCTTCCTATTCTTCTCCCCCTTTTCCTTCTTCCAATTCTTCTTCTTCTTCTACTCCTCCCCTTCTTGATTCTTCTTATTATTATTATTATTATTATGATTATTATTATTATTCCTCTTCTTTCTTCTTTTGTACATCCTTTTATACATTCTACTTTCTCTTCATCTTCTCCTCCTTTCTCTTCTTCCAATTATCCTTCTTCCTCTTCTTCTCCTCCTCCTTCTTCTTCCAATTCTTCTTCTTCTTCGAATTCTTCTTCTATTCTTTTCCTTTTTTCTTCTTCCTATTTTTCTTTTTCTTCCTCTTCTTTTTCCTCTTCTTCGCCTCCTCCTCCTTCTTCTTTTTGTTCTTCTTCTTGTTCTTCTTCTTACATATTCTTCTTCTTCTTCTTTACATAATTCGCCAGAGCATTTTACCTTGATCCAGGGTCACTCATTTCGTCCAGCCGCTTCAAAACCGATCATGTCCTTCATTTTATATCAAGTGACCATCCCTGACCAACAGCCATTCCGCCCACGATCTCTTTTCTACGGCAGAGACATCTGGTGTCGATTTTTCAACAACCGAATCTCCATACCAGCTGAAACTTTAATCTCCCTGAATAAACCTAGCCACTACTGACCAGTCGTTACCACACGTGTTCCAAACGAGTAATACAAATTAGTCAGTCTGCATACTAAATGAGAAGTAACCAAAAGAAATATGGCGTGTGCAGGCTTCTTCTTTGGAATTTTGCCATTACGGTGACAGTGAATTATGGTTTAGTGGCTTGAGATGTCACTGACCAATGTTAGACACTTGGCTATTTATTTATTTTTTACTTGAAGGTTATTTGTATTAAAGAGAATTTTACTTTGTGGTCGCCATTTTGCAATTGATTGTCTTAATTTACCCATGACAGTCGTTAAAAAATGTATTTCACTCCTTTAGAGGTTAAAACATTTGATATTTTCCTCTTCTTCTTCTTCTTCTTCTTCTTCTTCTTCTTCTTCTTATTATTATTATTATTATTATTATTATTCGCCTGCTTCTTCTTTTTCTTCTTTTTCTGTTTTTGTATTTTTTCTTCTTGCTTCCGTTCCACATTTCATGTTTTTTGTTCTTCCAAACCTTTTCTCCTCCTCCTTCTTCTTCTGTTCCACATTTCATCTATTTTGTTCCTTGTAAAATCTTCTTCTTCTTCTTCTTCTTCTTCTTCTTCTTCCCATTCCCCATTTTCTCTTCTTCTTCTTCTTCTTCCCATTCCCCATTTTCTCTTCTGCTTCTTCTTTCTCTTCTTCATCTTCTTCTTCTTCCCCATTTTCTCTTCTTTTTGTTCTTCTCAAACGTTTCTTCTTCTTCTTTTTCTCTTCTTCTTCTTCTTCTTCTTTCTCTTCTTCTTCTTCTTCTTCTTCTTCTTCTTCTTCTTCCCATTCCCCATTTCTTCTTCTTCTTCTTCTTCTTCTTCTTCTTCTTCTTCTTCTTCTTCTTCTTCTTCCCATTCCCCATTTTCTCTTCTGCTTCTTCTTTCTCTTCTTCATCTTCTTCTTCTTTCCCATTTTCTCTTCTTTTTGTTCTTCTCAAACGTTTCTTCTTCTTCTTCTTCTTTCTCTTCTTCTTCTTCTTCTTCTTCCCATTCACCTTTTTCTCTTCTTTTTGTTCTTCTCAAACGTTTCTTCTTCTTCTTCTTCTTCTTCTTCTTCTTCTTCTTCTTCTTCTTCTTCTCATTCCCCATTTTCTCTTCTTTTTGTTCTTCCAAAACGTTTCTTCTCTTTTTCCTCTTCTTGCTTCTGTTCTATATTTCATCATTTTGTTCTTCCTAACTTTTCTTCTTCTTCTTCTTCTTCTTCTTCTTCTTCTTCTTCTTCTTCTTCTTCTTCTTCTTCTTCTTCTACTGATTTCCATTTTCTCTTTTTTGATTCTATCAACAATTTCTTTTTTTTCTTCTTCTTCTTCCTTCTGTTCTTCATTTCAACTTCTTCTCATGCTTTTCTTTATTTTGTTCTTCTTTTTGTGGTTATCATTTGCAGTGTACCTCTGCTTCTTCTTTTGGCATCTTTTCCTCTTCCTTTTTGCCATTTTTTTCTTCACCATCCACGCCGTCGTCTTCCTTTCCCTCTTCTCACAATCTTCCTCCTTCACTTCATCATTTGTTCTTCTTTTTCTTATTCTTTCTTTTTCACCAAATATGGACCATCGTTGGTGTGTCCTTATAGTCCTTATGGAGACTTGCCCACACGCACTGCAAACAGAAAGGCCTTCTAGCATGCAGTGTATTCTTTGTCTCCTTATATGGCTTGTCTGACTTAGACAGGTGCAAAGACGATCCTTATATGGCTTGTCTGACTTAGACAGGTGCAAAGACGATCCTTACACGTTAAATCAAACCCTGTGTCAGCTATTCTAAAGAGGATAAACATCAGAACTCTTACAAGCCTTTCTTTTGGTATTCGGACATTTCGACGAACGGACCTCTACCTGCAGTGGCCCCGGGCCTTGTACAGAGTGAACCTTACTGTAAAAAAATAAATAAAAAATAATTGGAGTGAAATAGTTTTGAATTTTAATCTATTTATATGCGAAAACTGAGAACGTCAAATGTTTTGTTGATTTTTAATTTTCAGTGTTAAGGCGCTTAATCTACCCTCCTATACATATAAACTACTCTTTAACATAGCCCTCTACCTGCAGTGGCCACGGGCCTTGTTCAGAGCGAACCTTATTGTAAACAAACGGACATTTAACCGAATGGACATTTAGCCGAAAATGTAGTGGTGTATTTATATGTATGACACACTCTTTATCGTAATGTGCTACGTAGATTTATATTTATTTGCTGGATTAATTTATAATTTTTTTTCTTTCACAGACTTGTTTTAAAATCTGTTCTGTACATATATTATATTTACTTCAAATATTACTGTAATATGATAAGTATTTTTACCACAGAAAACAATCTTAAGCTTTTACGATATGAAAGATCTTTCAATTTCACTTTTAATGATCATTATCTTAAAGGGATGAACTAGCCTTTATTTTACAGTTAAATACGAATTTAAATAATTAGATGCTACTTTTTACCCAAATACACTCAAATACTTTTTTAAATACTAATTTCAGTCAACAAATATTGAAATAAGAAAACTTTTAACTTTAACAATGTGCGGGGGTTTGGATGGTTATTTATTTTTGGCTGAGCCTACGGGCTCGGAGATACCCACATTAAAAAGGCCTTGTGCCACATTCAATCCTCGTGGGTGGATTGATAAATACCATCTATAAAAAGAATACCGGCCCGGTGGCTAGGATCAAAGTGTAGTATCTGTGCTTTGTGCCGGGTCGGGTGTCTGTCGAACTCTCTGCTTACAGGGAGGAACCCTGACGAAGCTCCGCCGAAGGGTAGAGTTTCGTTGGGGGAGGTTGACGGAACTGGCCACCCTCGGGGGGTTTGGATGGTTATTTATTTTTGGCTGGGCCTACGGGCTCGGAGATACCCACATTAAAAAGGCCTTGTGCCACATTTAATCCTCGTGGGTGGATTGATAAATACCATCTATAAAAAGAATACCCGGTGGCTAGGATCAAAGTGTAGTATCTGCGCTTTGTGAGCTGCCGAGTCGGGTGTCTGTCGAACTCTCTGCTTACAGGGAGGAACCCTGACGAAGCTCCGCCGAAGGGTAGGGTTTCGTTGGGGGAGGTTGACGGAACTGGCCCGCCTCGGCGGGTTTAGATGGTTATTTATTTTGGGCTGGGCCTACAGGCTCGGAGATACCCACATTAAAAAGGCCTTGTGCCACATTCAATCCTTGTGGGTGGATTGATAAATACCATCTATAAAAAGAACGTATAAACATTAAAAAAAATGTCTTAAAATAATTGTCGGACTTTGTCCATTTCATAATATATATATATATATATATATATATATATATATATATATATATATATTGGATCCTACTGCTATTAATGCATTGCTCTTCAAGTACGAATAGAGTTCTCCGAGCCACTAGTGTATTTTGCATAGAAAAAACGTTAAAATTTCCCTTCCTTCGACGGGCGACGATAGTCTAGGGGTAGGATCTCTGAGTGATGTCAAAATAGGTCAGGTTTCGATTCAGGTTTGAAGCGCGAGAGAGAGAAAGTGAGTGAAAGTAACTCCCCTTTTTAAAATACTTATAATTTATTTATTAACTATAATTTTTACAAGAAATGGATATGAGAGGAAAGCGTTTAGCATTAGGTTTTATTTAAAATTTGATATCGGCAACAGATTTCGCTACCAGTTCTCGAGCCGACTAGGAATCGACTTTTGCGTTATGGAAGGCATAACTTCTTGTATTTGCCCTTCAAATTCTTTCAAAGTTTTGGTTTGGTATAGAAGACTTGCTCCTTTAACCAACCCCAAAGAAAAATATCACAGGGTGTTAAGACAGGACTCTTGGCTGGAACATCATTCATAAAATAGGGAGTTACTTTTCAATCACCCTGTATATATTTTGAGTATTTCGACATCAATTGTACTTTAAGACAAATTCTAATAAAAAGGACATTTTGTGTCGATTGATTTTAATGATCGACTTTTCCAAGTTGTGAATAATCCTTCTAAGACAAGGAGAAATTAACAATTGTCCTGGACCAGTTGCTATCCAAGGCTATAGAACCCAATATATCCTGCTATTTTATCCATAGCTGGGGAGAACAAGTGTATTAGCACGATTCAGCTCTCCAATTCCTCAATCGGAGCTGCTATCCATTACTTCACCGTGAATTATATATATATATATATATATATATATATATATATATATATATATATATATATGTGTGTGTGTGTGTGTGTGTGCGTGTGTGTGTGTTTCATTGAATAATATAGATATATTGTGTCCATTTTTATACAGATCTTTTACAGTTCTCAAATCAGTTTCTTGATGTTAAAAATGAAATTCATCAAGGAAGGCGCGGTAGTTTTTCTAACCCAAGTTCTTTCAATCTTTTCCAAGATCATTTTCAGGGGGTAAATTACAAAGACAAACTAATTGTAACTGCAATAAAATTTGCATTCCGTTCGATAAAGCCGAAAATGGTGTACTGTTGCGATATTTGGGTGGAAGCTGTCCAGGCCTCACTTTCCAGTTTTGAAAGATTTCAAAAGCGTCCCCGAGTCCTTGTTGGAGAAGAATTACTTTCCACGCTCCAACCATAATCTCACATGACACTTACATCGTATCAAACCATCTACATTCCCTCCGTATTTCTTCGGTGAGAAGTAAGTTCCACTCGAACAGCTTCTTCTCTCGAACCACTTCCTTGTGGAATGATTCCTCAGTTACTACACATCTTAATCTCTTCAAGTCTAGTTAACTGTTATCTTACCCTCCTATACATATAAACTACTCTTTACCACAGCCCACTACATGCAGTGGCCCCGGGCCTTGTGCAGAGTGAACCTTACTGTAAAAAAATAAATAAAAAATAATTGGAGTGAAATAGTTTTGAATTTTAATCTATTTATATGCGAAAAGGTAGAACGTCAGATGTTTTGTTGATTTTTAATTTTCGGTGTTAAGGCGCTTAATCTACCCTCCTATACATATAAGCTACTTTTTAACATAGCCCTCTATATGCAGTGGCCACGGGCCTTGTACAGAGTGAACCTTACTGTAAAAAAATAAATAAAAAATAATTGGAGTGAAATAGTTTTTAATTTTAATCTATTTATATGCGAAAAGGTAGAACGTCAGATGTTTTGTTGATTTTTTTTTAAATTTCAATGTTAAGGAGCTTAATCTCTTTTGCAGGGAGATTAATTTGTCTTTCAAAGAGATTATGTCGATATTTTATGGTATTAATATCATTGTGTAGTTGCAGGATAATGCAAATTAATTTGGGTGTATTTAAGCAGCAAGTGTTCACTTAAATAGATTTTATGATATAGAATAAATTGAGTTGAATATATTTTCAAATATAATAAACTGAATTTATCTGTTCCATTAATTTTGTTTCTTCTGAACCATAAGTATTTTCGATATGTCTTCTAAACTTGTTACTGCGTTTTCTTTTTGTTTTAAATTTCATCCCAATCAAGGCGATAAAGCCATTAAGGGACAAGAAGTTACTGGATATAAAACAGTCTGATATTTAAAGAAGTATTATTAAGGAAAGAGGCGAATTAATGAACACGAATTATGAAGACAGATATCGATTGACAGTGCATTTAAATTTTCGAAGATCGAAGTCCACTGGAAAGAAAGAAACCCTAAAACGTTTCACAAGCGGAAGTACGTGAGAAGAAAGTGATAGCAAATAAATTATGGCTACAGAGTTTGGCTTGTTATGAGTTTAGGTATACCAGCTTAAATGATTTTTATTGTTAGTATTTTTATTGTTTTGTTTTTTTTTCAAAAATGTATTGCTTGTAATTTTTTATTTTTAATGAATAGTTGATCTTTTCTTCAAATATTTATTGCTAGTAATCTTTTTTAATGTATAGGTAATTTTTTTTCAAAAATGTATTGCTGGTAATTTTTTATTTTTAATGAATGGTTGATCTTTTCTTCAAATATTTATTGCTGGTATTTTTTTTAATGTATAGTTGATTTTTTTTCAGAAATTTACTGCTGCTATTTTTTTATTTTTAATGTATAGTTGTTTTTTTTGTTTTTTTTTTCAAAAATGTATTGTAGGAATCTTTCTTAATGTATAGGTAATATTTTGCTAAAATGTATTGCTGGTAATTTTGTTTATTTTTAATATATAGTTGATTTTTTTCAAAAATGTATTGCTGGTATTTTTTTAATGCATTGTTGATTTTTTTTTAAATGTATTGCTGGTAGTATTTTTCTTATTGCTGGTAATTTTTATTTTTTTTTTAATGTATAGTTGGTAATTTTTTTTTTTTAAAAATGTGTTGCTGGTAATAATTTTTCTTCAAATATATATTGCTGGCAATAAAGTTTTTTCTGGTTTGGTTTGGTTTGGTTTGGTTTGCATATAAACCACAATGTGTTATTTAATGCCGACAATTTTCCTTCAAAAATCTGTTTCTGGTAATATTTTTTTCCTTATAACCTATCGCTGGTAATATTTTTTCCTTATAACCTATCGCTGGTAATATTTTTTCCTTATAACCTATCGCTGGTAATATTTTTTTCGAAAAATGTATAGTTTCCTTTGTTTGATTTGATTTTATGTCATTTCAACCTCTATGGGTTATTTAATGCTAGCAAGATTTTTATTGCTGGTAATATTTTTTTTCTCAAAAATTTATTGCTGGTAATATTTTTTTTCAAAAATTCATCCCTATTGCAGAAGCCTGCTCTGTGATTTATTCTGCAACTATGCTGAGCAGAACTTAGTTACAGTTTCTGTGAATAAGCGTGTGTTCTAGCGTGATCAACAATGAGAACAAGGGCAGCACGCCCAAGACATCGATCACGATGACTTGCCACTTCGTGCTAGCACAACTATCCACGGCCTATCAAGGGTTCCGTCTACCCAATTTCACAAGTCAACGCGTGGTATTGTTTACAGGAGTTTTCCAAAGATACCACACGCTGGGATCGAAACCTCCAGTCCGAATTCAGATATTTTTTTTTTAATTTTTGCGTTGTTTGTTTTTATCGGTTAAGGAGATTTCACGGGTATCAGGCGTTAATTTAATTTATGTGTATATTAATGCAGGTAGATTTTGGAACCTGCATTGTAGACATGGAAGGTCTCATTAAATAATGGGTTATTTCCACATGCAGACATCAGGTGCCTCGTCCAATGTTATATAAAAAGCGGAGTGGCCGAGGGCCCAGATATAATCTTTGTATTTTGGGCACCTCAATGTGGAGTAATGGTTAGCAAGCTTGTCTTGCTAGAACAATTACGACTGAGTAGTGAGTTCGATCCTCACTGGGTGCCCCATACTTTCAGCCTTGTGCCGCATCTAAGCTACGCTTAGAAAATTAATATTCTTTGTATGTGGGGCACCTCGAGGCGGTATATTAGTTAGGAAACTTGTTTAGGTAGAGCAATTATGACTGAGTAGTGAGTTCGATCCTCACTGGGTGCACCCTACTTTCGGCCTTTTGCCACGTCTAAGCTCCGCTTAGAAAATCACTATATCTCGTTGGTTCGAGAATAAAGTAATTTAAAATTACGACTACCATTGCTATTGTAGTTATTTTAAAGAACCGTGCTATTGCACACAATTTGAAATTTCGGATTTGACATGATAAATAATGCTACAAAGTATTTTTTTGGTCAAATCGCAACCGTTTTTTAAAGAAACGAATTTAAACATTAACCCTTTCAGTCCTGACAACTGTTTTACAGGGGGTAGAGAAAAATGACGTAATGTCCCGTTAGCGGTTAAACAGTGGTAGAGAAAAATGACGTAATGTCCCGTTAGCGGTTAAACAGTGGTAGAGAAAAATGACTTAATGTCCTGCCACCGTTTGTACGGTGGGTAAACACTTGTAACTATTTTTATATCTACCATGAAACATTACATACTAATTATTTGCTGAATTTTGATTCAGGAACTCAGACAGAAAGGTTAAAATTGTTCAGGAACGAAGGGCGCAAGTGATTAATAAAAGTGAAACATTTTAGATTAATAAACGGTCCCTATTTGATCCTAATTCACACTTATATGTTCAAGAAAGATCGAATTCTTTGTTTCCATTTATATACAGTGTAACACGGATATAAGAGAGTTGTCGGGACCGGAGAAGAAGTCTCTTATATCCGAGTTTCTCTTATACCCGGATTTCTCTTATATACGGGTTTCTCTTATATCCGGGTTACACTGTATAAGACATTTTTTTAAGAGGCTGGGATTTTTGTTCATTGGAGTTTTTATATCTACCGTAAAATATTACATACCAATTATTTGCGAATTTTGACTCGGGAGCTCAGGCAGAAAGGTTAAAATTGTTCAAGAACGCTCGGCTCAAATGATTAATAAAAATGAAACATTTTAGAATGATAAAATGTTCCAATTTGTTCTTTATTCTAACATTCTGTCGGATTCCGATCAATATTTGATCTACATTTGATCCTAATTGACACTTATATAAAAGTTCAAGAAAGATCGATTTATTTGATTCTATTTATATATAAGGCATTTATTTTATGAGGATGGTATTTTTGCCCACTGGAGTTTTTATATCTACCGTAAAACATTAAATATGAATAATTTGTGAATTTTGACTCGATAACTCAGAAGGGTTAAAGTTGTTCAGGAACGCACAGCTCAAACGGGTAAGTTCAGGTTTAAAATTGGAGCTTTACAATTTAAATCCCGGTGATCGGTGAAAGATTTAACGCTGTCAAAAAGTTCCATACCTTTATGGAAAACAAATGTTTAAATGTAATTTTATAGAATATTTTCCAATTGAAACATTTGTTTCGTTCTCATTAAATCAAAAGAAAAAAAGGCAAAATCTACAATGAATAATAAAATATATTTAGATTGTGTTCAGCGATGAAAATGAATCCCTTTTATTTCTTCATGTGGAATTTAGTTTGTCAAAAATGTTTCTATAAAAAAGAAAAACACATAAAAAAAGACTTTTCTTCATTTTAAACAGCAGTAGTAAAATAAATATATTTCGTCTGTGAATCTTGTCCCGGAATTTTCTTTCGATGGCTATTATCCAACTTCTCACCGATGTAAATATCTGCAGTTATTTTTATAACATTCAATATTGAAATCTCGACCACTATTCATTTGTCACTGTAAAATTAATTACATTATTTACATTATTCAGACTGTTATCCTGATCTTCATTGCCATTTTCACAACGTTTCGGACGTTGTACGTTCCAGCCTTCTTCAGTTGATTGGAATTTTGTACCGAACTTTTAATTTCGTCTAACAGAATGTGCGACACTGAGATCCGACGACGTATTTGGATGGCCAAAGACATATTCCAAAAGCTAGGCAAAATATTACAAGAGAAGGTTTCGTTGGCAACAAAGAAATGAGTACTGAACTGCTATTTGTCCTCCTTTACGGCAGTGAATGTTGGACGGTCTCCTCAAAGATGAAGAAAAAAAACTGGAAACCCTACCAGGATTCATCATCGGCGGCCCCAATCTTAACAACATACGATACGCAGATGACACAGTTCTGATATGAAACACAGATAGAAGACTACAAAACATCCCAGCGAAATAGAGAGAGAAGTGATTAAACATATATCTCAAAAACACAGTATGTATGGTCATCAGCAAAAAGATGAGCCCGAAATGCGATTTACAGGTCAGGGACACTAAAATCAAGCAGGTGCGGAAATTTAAATATCTGGGAAGTGTTTTGACAGAGGACGGTAAGTGCGACGCTGAGATCCGAAGAGGTATTGGGATGGGTAAAGACGCATTTTAAAAGCTAGGCAGAGTCTTACGAGATAGGAAGATTTCGTTGGTAACAAAGCGAATGCTGAACTGTTACGTGATATCTGTCCTCCTTTACGGCAGCGAATGTTGGATGGGCTCCTCAAAGATTAAGAAAAAAAAACTGGAAACCCTTCTAGGATTCATCATCGGCGGACACAATTTTAACATAAGATACGCAGATGACACAATGCTAATAACAAACACGGAAAGGAATTTATAAAACCTCCTACAGAAGTTAGCGAAGGAAAGCGAGAAGAAGGGACTAAGCATAAACTACAAGAAGACAGAATACATTCCTACAGAATGAATTTTATTTTAAAATAGTTTATTTGCTTAGTTTGGCGAGGTGTATTTAAACAGGAAGATGTATTTAAAATCTGTATTTTCCTTTGACAGAGGGCAGTAGGTGTGACGCTAAGATCCGAAGACGTATTGGGATGGCCAAAGACACATTCCAAAAGCTAGGACGAGTATTACCAGAGAAGGTTTCGTTAGTGACAAAGAAAAAAGTACTGAGCTGCTACGTGATATCTGTCCTCCTTTACGGTAGCGAATGTTGGACGGTCAACTTAATGATGAAGAAGAGACTCGAGGCAACAGAAATGTGGTTCTACAAAACGATATCATGGATCGAAGATGTGAGCAACGATGAGGTTTTGGATGAATGTAAACAAAGAGAAGTCAACTTCAGGAAGAGGCAGCTGAACTTTCTGGCACACATTATAAGAAAGGAGGGCTTAGAAAATCTGATACTCACAGGACGGATAGGGGGAAAGAGAGACAGGGGAAAGCAAAGCGTAACATACTTAACGGGTTTGAGTAAGTAGATGGCGAAACAAGGTCTGGGAGAAATAACAAAAAGACTAAATTTTTCAAGAGGTACAAGGGACAGGAGGAGGTGGGGGCCATGATCGCCTACGTCCTGAAGTGACAGTACATAAAGAAAGAAGAATATTTTCTCAGTTTCCTTCACTCTCAGTAACACTCCTCGTGTCTTAGTGACTTTATTGCCTTGAAGTAATTAAAAATTGCCTAGGTGCATCGTGCAGTTATTTAAAACATTTTCTATCATCAAAAAATTAATTTGCGTCAGTTATCTCCTGATAACTTCTCCACTGCCTTAACCGGGTATCGAACTCACACTCTTTGAGTCCTGTCACGGGATCTAACTAACGCCTTTATCCACTGTGCCATATGCCCTCGAGGACATCTGTGGATGAATTTCTGGGTATTATAAACCTAATGTCTTCAGCATCATTTTTTACCAGTGCTCATATTGCAATTTTTGCTGCTATCATTCCATGTTTTTACCAGAGCTTATATTGCATTCTTTGTTGTTATTATCGCTTTTCTCAGGCATTCATTATTACTGCTTCCCATATTGTATTTATTTCTATGCTTAGTCGGCTCAAGAGATTTTTGTGGCCTAGCATATGTGCTGATTCCTTAAGTTTACGAATTTTCCAATGGTGTTCCTTGTCTATGATCTCAACCTGAACCCACAAAGGGCGGTGATCGCCCTTCTCTCTCCATATGTGGTTATCCACGCCTGATTTTTCCAATTCCCTTCGTGTTACAGCTTTCTGGTGTTCTTGAAGCCTTACCTTAACGGGGCGCCCTTTCTCCTCTTTATATTTGTTTCCGCAGCTGCACGGGATAACGTACACACAGTCTTTGGTCATGTTCTCCTATGGGGTGGGGGTCTTACTCGGGAGAGATATCTGCGAAGTGTCGTCCAGCTTTTGAAGGTTGCCCTAATGTTATATGGACTGCAGATCCTTTGTATTTTCTCTGAAAACCCATTCACATAAGGTGATTTTGTTCTATTCTTTATTTTTTATTGGACGGTGGAGGAGGGGAAAACATTTTCGTTTTACCTGAAGGTCAAACCGAGCAAACAGATATTTAAAGGTAAATAAAATGCAACTGACATTTTATATTTACTGCTTTTTTTTTCTTTTTTTTTTTTTTGTCAAGTCGTATTCAACAAATGGTGTAATTATTAGATGTTGTATTTAAAGAAAGAAATCTACGCGGAGTTGCAAATGCTATTTTGATGGTTCCCTGAAATGGAATTGGTGTTGAATAATTTTAGGCTTTGAGATTTAGCGTTAATTGTTCTGATTTTTTGTTTCAGTTTCTCTTTATTTCATTTTTCGGTATGATTGATAGAGCCGCTGGTTTAAGAATTCACAATGAATTATTGTCATTTCCTTCGTTTTAATTAATGTTCTTTCTTTCGTTATGTATTAGGTTGGTGTAAAAATAATGTCGTTTTTGGCGTAATTTTTAACGTAAAAAAACGACATTATTTTTGAACCAACCTAATAATTATTCTTCTTTCTGTTCTTTTCTTTTTCTTTCTTTCTTTCTTTCTTTCTTTAACTAGCAAATTAGTATTCTTACTTTCTTTTCTTTCTTTCTGTCTTCAACAGTTTCGTCAGATCGAGACTTTCATATGGATGTTATGCATAGCGCCAAACTCGTTGAGAAATATCTCATGTATATTCTTTACATCTTTCTTTCTTTCTTTTCTTTATCTCTTTCTTTCTTTCTTTCTTTCTTTCTTTCTTTCTTTCTTTATTTATTTAATTAGTCTTCTTTCTGTTCTTTTCTTTCTCTTTCTTTCTTTCTTTCTTTCTCTCTCTCTCTCTCTCTCTTTCTTTCCTTCTAAATTTCTTTCTTTCTTTATGTAATTAGTCTTCTTTCTGTTTTCTTCTTTTTTCTTTTTCTTTCTTTCTTTCCATTAGAGATTGCTTTCGTTTATTGTTTCTTTCTTTCTTTGTCTCTTTTTTCTTATCCTCTTCCTATCTAAACAGATTCTTTCTTTCTTTCTTTCTTTCTTTATTTCGATTTGAGATTTCATTCGTTTATTCTTTGTTTGTTTCTTTGTTTGTCTTTTTCTTTCTTCTCTTCTTCCTGTCTAAGCAGATTCTTTCTTTCTTTCTTTCTTTCTTTCTTTCTTTCTTTCTTTTAGAAACTCTTTCTTTCCTTTCCTAGTCCTCCCTGCAAAGTCTTTTTCTTTATTCCTATTTCTTTTTCGTTCGTGCATTCTTTTTTTTCTTTTACCAACCTAACTTACTATTTGTCTTCTATTCTTTCTTTCTTTTTCCCTCTTTCTATCTAATCATTTACTATCATTTTCTTTCTTTCTTTAGTTCGTTTTTTTTTCTTTCATTCATTTATTTCCTCTTCTTATCTGAAGAGTATTTTTTCTTCATTTTTTACTCATTCGTTTCGATTTCTTTTTCGTTCATACATTCTTTTTGCTTTTATCAACATCTCTATTTGTTTAATTTTCTTTCTTTTTCTCTCTTGCTAAATAACCATTTTCAGTCTTTCTTTCTTTCATTCATTTCCTCTTTCTATCTGCAAAGCCTTTTTTATTTATTTTTTTTTATTTTTTCGTGTCTATTTGTTTTTAATTCATGCATTCTTTGTTATTTTGTCGATTTACTGTTTGTCTAGTGTTCTTTCTTTCATTCTTTCTTTCTTTCTTTCTTTTTTCTTTCTTTCATTCTTTCTTTTTCTTTCTTTCTTTCTTTCTTTCTTTCTTTCTTCCTTTCTTCCTTTCTTTCTTTCTTTCTTTCTTTCAATTTGAGATTTCCTTCGTTTATTCTTTGTTTTTTGTTTGTTTGTTTCTTTCTTTCCTGATCCTCCGCTTCCCGTCTAAGCAGATTCTTTCTTTCTTTTTCTTTCTTTCTTTCTTTCTTTCTTTCTTTCTTTCTTTCTTTCTTTCTTTCGATTTGAGATTTCTTTCGTTTATTCTTTGTTTGTTTCTTTGTTTGTCTTTTTCTTTCTTCTCTTCTTCCTTTCTAAGCAGATTCTTTCTTTCTTTCTTTCTTTCTTTCTTTCTATTTGAGATTGCTTTCGTTTATTCTGTTTGTTTCACTCTTTCTTTGTTTCCTTTTACTTATCCTCCTCCTATCTAAGCAGATTCTTTATTTCTTTCATTAATTCTTTCTTTCTTTCTTTCTTTCTTTCTTTCTTTCTTTCTTTCTTTCTTTTTTTATTCTTTGTTTGCTTGTTTCTTTGTCTATTTCTTTCTTTTCTTCTTCCTGTCTAAGCAGATCCTTTCTTTCTTTTTTCTTTCTTCCTTTTTTCTTTCTTTCTTTCCGTCTTTCTTTCTTTCTTTCTTTCTTTCTTTCTTTCTTTCTTTCTTTCTTTCTTTCTTTCCATTGGAGATTGCTTTCGTTTATTCTGTTTCTTTGTTTCTTTCTTTGTTTCTTTTTACTTATCCTCCTCCTATCTAAGCAGATTCTTTCTTTCGTTCATTCATTCTTTCTTTCTTTCTTTCGTTTATTCTTTGTTTGTTTGTTTGTTTGACTTTTTCTTTCTTTTCTTCTTCCTGTATAAGCAGATTATTTCTTTCTTTCTTTCCGTCTTTCTTTCTTTCTTTCTTTTGAGATTCTTTAATTCTATATTTATCTATTTTTTCTGTTTTCTACCCCCCCCCATATTTCTGCTTTTCACTTTCTTTCCTATTTTTTCTACTAATTGTTGTCACTATTTCAAGCTCCATTCGTGTTTGTTTCGTAAGGATTTACCTAAAATTTCAACCCAAATTCTCAGTTTTCTTTAAATATATTTATTTTATCATTTTCGTTGGTAATTACGATTTAGATCGACTGAGATCCAGCTTCTAAAATTTTTATATTCCAATAATCATGTCGACGTTAAGAATACGTTAGTTTGAAGCTTTCCAAACGACAAAAGAGTCGGGCTGAATGAAGATAAAGATAATATCATTAAAAGACTTTTGAATATATTTTGGAATTTGCATTACATAACCAACCGATGACGAAAATGCTGAACGCGAATGAAAGAAGGAAGGAAAGAAAAAAGAAAGGAAGGACAAAAAGGAAAAAGGGTAAAAGAAAAACAAATTAGGTTGAAAGAAATGATATCTGAAAAGATAAAAAAAAAAAGGAAAATTTATTAGAACGATGGGAAAGGCAAGTAATGTTTAGAAGAAAGACAGAAAGAGCGAAAGAAAAAAAATAGCTAAAGAATGAAAAATTATTCGTTAAAATTGAAAGAAAAAAAGAAAGGAAAACGTTGAAACGACCAGAAAATAAAAAAAAGAAAGAATGAAAGAAAGCGTGTTATAACGACCGGAAAAGAAAGAAAGAAAGAAAGAAAGAAAAAAAGAAAAAAAGAAAAAGAGCGTAAAATCGACCCAAAAAGATGAAAGAAAGAAACAAAGAATAAGCGTGTTAAAACGACTGGAATGAAAAAAGAAGGGAAGAAAATGCATTAAAACAACGGGAAAAGAAAGAAAGAAAGAAAGAAAGTAAGAAAGAAAGAAAGAAAGAAAGAAAGAGCGTTAAAGCGACACGAAAAGAAAAACGAATGAAAGAAAGCGCGTTGAAATGACAGGAAAAGAAAGAAAAAAAGAAAGAAAGAGCGTTAACGCGACACGAAAAGAAAGAAAGAAAGAAAGAAAGAAAGAAAGAGAGAATTAAAAACAAAGGTATAAGAAAAAAAGAAGGAAAGAATTAAAAATATAAGAAAAAAAATAATTAAAAAACAAAAGTATGAGAAAGAAAGAAAATAAATAAAAGCAAAATTTTGTTGAGAAATTGAATTATAAGACAGAACTAATATTATAAAAAACAAAATTATAAAAAAAAGAACGAAAGAATTAAAAACGAAAGTATAAGAAAGAAATAAATAATGAAAGACTTAAGAAATAACAGTATAAGAAGGAAAGAAAGAGAAAAAGAACGAGAGAATGAATTTAAAAAGTATAAGAAAGAAAGAATGAAAAACAAGTGTGAGATAGAAAGAAAGAAAGAAAGAGAGAAAGAAAGAAAGAAAGAAAGAAAGAAAGAAAGAAAGAAAGAGAGAATTAAAAACAAAGGTGTAAGAAAGAAAGAAGGAAAGAATTAGGAAGAATAAGAAAGAAATAATTAATTAAAAAACGAAAGTATAGGAAAGAAAGAAAGAAAGAAAGAAAGAAAAAAGAATTAAATACAAAAGTATAAGAAAGAAAGAAAGAACGAAAGAAAGAAAGAATTAAGTAAAAAACAAAAGTATAAGAAAGAAGGAAAGAAATAAAGAAAGAAAGACTTAAGAAAAAGAAGTATAAGAAGGAAAAAAGAGAAAAAGAACGAGAGAATGAATTTAAAAAGTATAAGAAAGAAAGAATGAAAAACAGCTGTATAAAAAAGAAAGAAAGAAAGAAAGAAAAAAGAATTAAATACAAAAGTATAAGAAAGAAGGAAAGAATGAAAGAAAGAAAGAATGAAAGAAAGAAAGAAAGAAAGAAAGAAAGAAAGAATTAAGAAGTATAAGAAAGAAATAATTAAAAAACGAAAGTATAGGAAAGAAAGAAAGAAGGAAAGAAAGAAAGAAAGAAAAAAAGAATTAAATACAAAAGTATAAGAAAGAAAGAAAGAAAGAAAGAAAGAAAGAAAGAAAAAAAAGAAAGAAAGAATTACGTAAATACAAAAGTATACGAGAGAAAGCAAGAAAGAAAGTAAGAATGAATGAATTAAAAAAATAACGTTAGGAAAATAGACTTAAAAAAAAAAGTATAGAAAGAAAGAGAGTAATATATATATATATATATATACTTGGAAGAAAATAGGACGAAAGAGACCGAAAGAAAGAAAGAGACAATTGACTGTTCCATAAAAGATAAAAGCGAAACAACAACATAGAAAAAATTGATTGAAAAATAAAAATGGAGACTCAAACCGTACAGATTTTTTATAATTTTTTTTTTCTTTGCTGGTCTCGTCGCAACTGACTAACCAAATAAAGTAAAAATAAATAAATCGTCATCATCCATCATTGTTGATCAATCATTTTACAAAGTTTGGAACAAACGGTATATGCTTTTCGATATATTCTTTTTATATTTTCCATAAAGACATTCCAATCAAGTACAACACAACAAACGCTAATTATAATATTAAGAAAAAAAAAAAAATGGTTGCAAGTCAATAACAATGAAGAGAAGAAGACTCTAAAAAATAATTACTATTTGTAAAGAACAGCAAGAAATTTAAACAGAAAATATAGAAAATACTTTATTTTTCTTTTTAAATTATGAGGAAAGTCATCGCGGATTAATTTATCTTGGGTTTTAGTGACAAGTTTTCGACGAACCCAAATACTACTGGCACTATTTATTTCGTATATTTTGCATCAGGTCTTGTTCGCCATTCTGTTGCTTGATTCATTGATTCTTTTTCTTCGTTTTGTCCTTTTTTTTTTCCTCGCCGTTATTTATTTTGCCTTTTTGTCACAAACATGAGACTGTTATTATTCTTATGGTAATTATTATTCTTTGATATTTAAATCTACACCATATGAGTCAACTCTGTTTGCCTTCCTTCAGTGATTTCCGTATTATTGTGCAGAATAAAATTTGTTCTATTCCCGAACGATGCCGCCATTGGAGTCATGACCTGGAATTTTTGTCTTTTCTATATACATTTTTTTTTTAAATTTTATTTTACTATTTTCTTTCTTACATCTTTGGTTTTCTTCAACACCATTTTGTAACCTTTCAGTGTTCATATTTGGTTTTAGTATTTTTGTCAACGAAATATTTCATTTATAGCGCGTTTTCTTTTTCTTTTTTGTCAGTCCCTTTGTGTAATATTTCTAATTCATTTCCTGCCATTTTGTTTTTTTTCCCTTTCTCTCTCCCCATCGCAGTTCAGTTTCTTACTTTAAAGGGAAATCTTTTTCTCTTTCATCTTTTGTTTTTTAGTTTCTTTCTTTCTTTCTTTTTCTTTCTTTCTTTCCCTCTTTTTTTCTTTTTTCTTCTTTTTATAATCCTCCTTCTTTTACTATTATATAGATTTTCTTTTATTCTTCAGTCAATTCTAGTAGCAGTACACCTACATCTTTTACTACTATTTCTACTACTATAGCTTCTTCTACTCTAACTTCCCCCCCTTTCTTCTCCTCCTTCTCCTCTTAATTCTTCTTCTTCTTAAATCACCAGCTCCATCTCCAAGTTCACATCAGATGCCTGGTGGTTATCGCTGGAGATTGAGGGATAGCAAGACCGCTCAAATCTCCAGCACCTTCCTCAGTATCTATTATTATTATATTACATGCATTTGCATGTTCAGTAACTCTCTTAAACTCAACTTTCCAACTTTTGTTTCCGACTGCTGTAGCCTGATATTGAAATCACAACTCTTTGGGTCTAGTCACTGGATCCAACTTTTATCTTTATTTTAACTTTATCCACAGGGTCATTTGAGTTAAGGGGAAATAACTGATACATCCGGAAGAGGTATGGCACGTTGAATGAGAACAATCTACCCCAGTAGTCGAAATAAAGGGTTCGGTTCGAAATTCCAATCATCTGAAGAAGGCCTGGGCGTACAACGGCCGAAACGTTGTTAATATAGCAACGAAGATGAGGATAACAATCCGAATAATGTAAAAAATGTAAATAATCACGATACTTCATCTCAGAGATATAGAATTAATATCATTATCATCATCATCATCATCATCAACTTGTCATTTGTAATCGTAGGGTGGAGATCCGCAGCCACACTAACTCTTTTCCATAACGTCAGCCATCAGCAATTCTGGTATAGTCATACCTCTCCAGTGTTTGCCATTGCCCAAGACGTTTTTGCGTTGGCATCCTCTCTTACGTCCATCTTCAACGGTGCCTTTCATGATGGTTTGCACTGCCTGTTGCGCCTTGTAATGTTTCCAGACCACGCCATTTTTCTCCGTTTGTGAATAGCGTGTGTCAAATTATTGACTTTTGTAATCGTAGGGCAGGTCCGAATGCAGAAGCCATATTGAATCTCCTCCATAACGGTCTATCAACGGCAGCCATTAGCAATTCTCGTATAGTCATACCTCTCCAGTGTTTGACATTATCCAACTAGTTTTTGCGTTGGCGTCCTCTCCTACGTCCATCTTCAACGGTGTCTTGCATGATGGTTTTGCACAGGCAGTTGTGCCTAGTAATGTTTCCAAACCACGCCATTTTTCTCCATTTGGGAATAGCGTGTGTCAAAGTATTGACTTTCATAATCGTAGGACAGGTCTGAATGCAGAAGCCATATTGAATCTCCTCTATGACAGTCTATCAAAGGCAGCCATCAGTAATTCTGGTATAGTCATACCTGTCCAGAGTTTGACATTGTCCATCCAGTTTTTACGTTGGTACCCTCTCCTACGTCCACCTTCAACGGTGTCTTGCATGATGGTCTTGCACAGGCTGTTGTGCCTTATAATGTTTTCAAACCACGCCATTTTTCTCCGTTTGACAGTAGCGAGAAGAGTTTCGTGCCACAAAAGTGAGCATTTAAAAAAAATCTTCGGTTTCACTGAAATATTTAATTCTGGGATATATATCTACATATACTTATTACTACTATGAATATTATTTGTAGTGAATACACATGATTCAGTTTATATCCCTGTCTTTTAAACACAAGTACCCACGAAAAATAATCTTTATTACAAATCATCATCATTATCATCATAATCCCCTTGATTTTGGGGGGAATCCGAAGGCAGAAGCCATATTGAATCTCATTCATGACGGTCTATCAACGGCAGCCATCAGCAATTCTCGCATAGTCATACCTGTCCAGTGTTTGACATTGTCCAACTAGTTTTTGCGTTGGCGTCCCCTCCTACGTCCAGCATGTAATGCCTCCAAGCCACACCATTTTTTTCCGTTCGACTGTGGCGAGAAGAGGTTTCTGGTGGCCCAGGAAACTTTCAACATTTTTCCGTATATAAAAAACGAAAGGTAAAAATGCATCTCTCCTTAATCTCTTCACTTATCATTTGCGTTGGACGCCGTTGAAGATCGACGTAGGTGCCTTCCATGATGGTCTTGGACTGGCTGTTGTTTCTTTTTAACGTTTCCAAACTACGACATTTTTATCCGTTTGTTGATAGCGTGTGTCAAATCATTGGCTTTCGTAATCGTAGGGCAGGACCGAATGCAGAAGCCATATTGAATCTCCTCCATGACGGTCTATCAAAGGCAGCCATTAGTAATTCTGGTATAGTCATACCTGTCCAGAGTTTGACATTGTCCATCCAGTTTTTACGTTGGTACCCTCTCCTACGCCCACCTTCAACGGTGTCTTGCTTGATAGTCTTGCACAGGTTGTTGTGCCTTGTAATGTGCCCAAAACAATACAGTTTAATAAATAAATAAAAACATATTTTTAAATTGATATTCATAATTGTGTAGATGCTCTGTTTTTATTTATTTATTTTAATTAACAAAAACAGAGCATCTACTCAACTCTCAGTATCCATTTGAAATGTTTTTATTTATTTATTATACTGTATAATTTTGCTTTGGGCAAGGGAATTTTTTAACAGTGTCTGTTTTTCGTTGTTGATATAAATTGACCGAAACGTATTTTCTTGTGTATAATTTGACTTGAGTATAATACGACACCGTATTTCTCAAGCTAAAACTATGAAAATAAAATTAGTGATTTTCATTAAAAATGAAGAAAATCTTTATACAAACACAAAATCAAAATAGAAACAAACTTTATCTTCTGAGCAAAACCTTTCTAATTATAAACATTACGCTGGTTAGCAAAGAACAATTATGGCCGACACATTAAACACATTTTGTTAACTATTGTTATCAACACCTACCTACTTTGTGTTTTATTATCTATTGTGATAACTGAGTGTATTTTCAAGCTTCCTATTTTAAATAAGAGTTTGGCTTTTGTTTTTGTTTCTTTTTATAATAATATTTGTCTATAAAATTATTCCAGCGAATTTCAGCTGCAAACCAGAGAATGAGCGAAGATCACCAGCCCAAGAAGGAAAAGATCACCAGCTAGGGGAAGTAAACCCTGATTTTAAACTTTCACTGCCTTCAGGTCATATGCAAAACAGGAAAAGGGCTATGGAAGTAAATCCTGACAGAAAACCCGGACTGGAGACCCAAAGTCGGTTGACTTTCAACGCTGACAATTTTCCGGCAACATCTGCTGTCAAGCCGTCTACAAATGTAATGACCTGCATTCTTTTGGATCTTATCGGCCCGGCACAGAGAAAGAGAGAGAGAGAGAGATAAAGGGGTGAGAGAGAGGTGGGCATGTAGTCTGGGAAGCACACGGCCTCTATAGGCCGTCGCCCGTCTAGGAGAAGGAAAACTGAATTCAAGCCACCTGCTGCTTTGTAGGTCTTGCCTCTTTAACTTTCAGTGAGAGGAGGGAAGGGATAACGTCAGCATCACCGATACAAAAGGAAATGACAACTCATTGTATTGCACTAATCTACACTGAATATCACGTTGAAGTACACTTGTGATTTATGGGGGAGAGGTCACCAAAGCTCTGCAAAATGAGTTTGTTTTATGTTGTACATATGAACACTAATGAGTATGTTCCAATCTCCATACGTTGGAGACAATTGTAAGTGGGGGTAATATGCTGTCTAAGTAGTGGCAGTGGTTTACCTACTTCACGCAGCTGGCGAGTATCGTATTTTCTTGATGTTATAAAGTTTACCATTTAATTTCCAACCTCCGTTTTGGTTATTCCTCATTCAGTAACTCTTTTTATGTTGCAACATTATCTATGAATCCCTTTTAATTATCTATCTATCTAGGAATTCCTTTTCATTATCTATCTATCTATCTGCTATATACCGTACCTATGAACACTAATGGCTATATAAATACGTTGAACACTATTGTAAGTTGAGGTAATATGGTGTGTATGTAGTCCACCACTAGCAGTGATTTACCTACTTCACGCCGCTGGCGAGTATTGTTTTTTATTGATGATATAAAGATTACCATTTCATTTACAACTTCCGTTTTGGTTATCCATCATTCAGTAAACTTTTCTAGTTTACAACAGAATTAAATGAATAAATGTATTAATAATATCTGAAAATGTGTAGTATTGTATAATACAAGTACCACTTTCGTAACATTACAATTGTGAGATATGGGAGATTGGTGACCAGAGCGCTGCAAAATGAGTATGTTATATACTGTATCTATGAACACTAATGAGTATGTCTCAATCATCATACGTTGAACACAATTGTAAGTGGGGTTAATAGTATAATACGAGATATTTTAAACTTTCGTTTAAAATATCTCGTATTATACAAAAGAAAATACGGTAGACCTGATGAAGGCTAGAGGACAGAACGACGGAAACGTTGTTATAACAACAACAAAGATGAGGACAATAGTGTAAATAGCGGTTATATATAGTTGATTGTTTTGGAGAGCTCTGAATAAAATGGACCACGTGCTACATCTCCCGAGGATTTTTTTTATGAGCATGGTCCATATTCTCCGCTTAATATTAATATTTTGATTTTGTTGCAAACTATCATGGGTTCAAATTCCTTATCTCCTTTAAAAAAAGATCTACATAAAATGTTAAAATACCGCTACTACTACTACTACTACTACTACTAACAATAATAATGTGTCGTCCATCTGACACCTCACCCCGGACCAAATTATGCCATCCACATGCTTAAGCCAATCAAATATGTAATGTATTGCTTTCCTCCTATTCGACTTGTGAGTATCAGATTCTCCAGGCCCTACTTTCTAATTAGGTTCCCCGAAGCGAAAATGCTTCTTCTATTACTACTAATAATAATAATAAAAATAAATTAGTAGTGAAGTAGACAAAATTGTCACAATATTAGCAAGAAACTGAAACAAGAAGCGAAAAAGCTAGGTCAAAATCTAGGAGAAAAAAGCAGGAGACAAATTGCCAGTTCCTTCCCGATGGCCAAATCCTACTAGTACTACTAGCACTACTACTACTACTACTACTACTAATAATAATAATAATAATAATAATAATAATAATAATAATAATCGAATAACAGTGAAGTACAAAAAACTCCAACAAAATCAGCCAGAAATTGAAACAAGAAGCAAAAAAAATCTAGCCCTAAATCAAATAGAATGAATAAATGCCTCTATATAGCCATTTCCTTCTCCAAAACAAAAATATCAATGTAGATCAATTCATAACCCACCTATAGGTAAAGCGTTCAGGGTTCAACTTGCTTAAACCTGCCAGGTATAACATGCTTTACTTGCTCTTGTCTTTCTTTCTTTCTATTCGATCTGTATCAGATTCTCCAGGCCCTCCTTTCTCAATACCTGTCCTAGAAGATATTTTCAGCCAAATGCCTTTATATAACCATTTCCTTCTCCAAAAGAAAAATATCAATGTAGATCAATTCATAACCCACCTATATGTAAAGCGTACAGGGCTCAACTTGCTTAAGACAGCCAGGTATATCATGCGTTACTTGCTCTTGCCTTTATATAGCCATTTCCTTCTTCAAAACAAAAATGCGTTACTTGCTCTTGTCTCTCTTTACTTCTATTCGACGTGTGAGTATCAGATTCTCCAGCCGCTCCTTTCTCAATACCAGTCCTAGAACATATTTGGAGCCAAATGCCTTTATATAGCCATTTCCTTCTTCAAAACAAAAATATCAATGTAGATCAATTCATAAGCCACCTATATGTAAAGCGTTCAGGGCAGAACTTGCTTAAGCCAGCCAGGTATATCATCCTTTACTTGCTCTTGTCTCTCTTTCTATCTATTCGACCTCTGAGTATCAGATTCTCGAAGCCCTCCATTCTCAGTACCTGTCCTAGAAGATATTTCGAGCCAAATGCCTTTATATAGACATTTCCTTCTCCAAAACCAAAAATATTAATGTAGATCTATTCCTAAGCCACCTATATGTAAAGCGTTCAGGGCTCAACTTGCTTAAGCCAGCCAGGTATAACATGCTTTACTTGCTCTTGTCTTTCTTTCTTTCTCTTCGATCTGTGAGTATCAGATTCTCCAGGCCCTCCTTCCTAAATATACCGGTCCTAGAACATATTTGTAGCCAAATACCTCTATATAACCATTTCCTTCTCCAAAATAAAAATATCAATGTAGATCAATTCATAACCCACCTATAGGTAAAGCGTTCAGGGCTCAACTTGCTTAAGTCAGCCAGGTATATCATGCGTTACTTGCTCTTGTCTACCTTTACTTCTATTCGACGTGTGAGTATCAGATTCTCTAGTCCCTCCTTTCTCAATACCTGTCCTAGAAGATATTTGGAGCCAACTGCCTTTATATAGCCATTTCTTTCTCCGAAACAAAAATATCAATGTAGATCAATTCATAAGCCACCTATCTGTAAAGCGTTCAGGGCTCAACTTGCTTAAGCCAGCCAGTTATATCATCCTTTACTTGCTCTTCTCTCTCTTTCCTTCTATTCGAACTGTGAGTATCAGTTTCTCAATGCTCTCCATTCTCAATACCTGTCCTAGAAGATATTTCGAGCCAAATGCCTTTATATAGACCTTTCCTTCTCCAAAACCAAAAATATTAATGTAGATCAATTCCTAACCCACCTATAGGTAAAGCGTTCAGGGCTCAACTTGCTTAAGTCAGCCAGGTATATCATGCGTTACTTGCTCTTGTCTCAATTTCCTTCTATTCGACCGGTGAGTATCAGATTCTCTAGTCCCTCCTTTCTCAATACCTGTCCTAGAAGATATTTGGAGCCAAATGCCTTTATATAGCCATTTCCTTCTCCGAAACAAAAATATCAATGTAGATCAATTCATAAGCCACCTATCTGTAAAGCGTTCAGGGCTCAACTTGCTTAAGCCAGCCAGTTATATCATCCTTTACTTGCTCTTCTCTCTCTTTCCTTCTATTCGAACTGTGAGTATCAGTTTCTCAATGCTCTCCATTCTCAATACCTGTCCTAGAAGATATTTCGAGCCAAATGCCTTTATATAGACCTTTCTTTCTCCGAAACAAAAATATCAATGTAGATCAATTCATAAGCCACCTATCTTTAAAGCGTTCAGGGCTCAACTTGCTTAAGCCAGCCAGGTATATCATGCGTTACTTGCTCTTGTCTCTCTTTCGTTCTATTCGACGTGTGAGTATCAGATTCTCTATGACCTCCTTTCTCAATACCTGTCCTAGAAGATATTTGGAGCCAAATGCCTTTATATAGCCATTTCCTTCTCCGAAACAAAAATATCAATGTAGATCAATTCATAAGCCACCTATCTGTAAAGCGTTCAGGGCTCAACTTGCTTAAGCCAGCCAGTTATATCATCCTTTACTTGCTCTTGTCTCTCTTTCCTTCTATTCGAACTGTGAGTATCAGTTTCTCAAGGCCCTCCATACTCAATACCTGTCCTAGAAGATATTTGGAGCCAAATGCCTTTATATAGACCTTTCCTTCTCCAAAACCGAAAATATTAATGTAGATCAATTCCTAACCCACATATAGGTAAAGCGTTCAGGGCTCAACTTGCTTAAGCCAGCCAGGTATATCATGCGTTACTTGCTCTTGTCTTTCTTTCTTTCTATTCGCACTGAGAGTATCAGATTCTCCAGGCCCTCCTTTCTCAATACATGTCCTAGAAGATATTTGGAGCCAAATGCCTTTATATAGCCATTTCCTTCTCCAAAACAAAAATATCAATGTAGATCAATTCATAAGCCACCTATAGGTAAAGCGTTCAGGGCTCAACTTGCTTAAGTCATCCAGGTATATCATGTGTTACTTGCTCTTGTCTTTGTTTCTTTCTAATCCGGCTGTGAGTATCAGATTCTCCAAGCCCTCCTTTCTCAGTACATGTCCTAGAAACTCCATCTGCCTCTTCCTGATGTTAAGTATACGCCTCGTACTTGTATGCACGACCTTATCCTTGCTTCACGTTCGGTCCATGATATCGTCAGCCTCCTTCTGTTAAGTCACATCTCCGTCGCCTCGAGGCTCATCTTCATCTTTGAGGAAATCTTCCAACATTCACTGCCGTAGAGGAGGACAGCTGTCACGCAACAGCTCAGTTCTCTTTTCTTTGTTACCAATCCTCGTGTTTTTCAATACTCTAATCAGCTTTTGAAATGCGTCCTTGGCCATCACAATACGTCTACGGATCTCAATTTCGCACTTACCGTCCTCTGTCGAAACGCTTCCCAGGTATTTAAACTTTCTCACCTGCTTGATTTTAGTGTCCCCGACCGGTAAATCGCGGTTCGGGCTTTTCCATTTACTGATGACCATGTATTCTGTCTTCTTGTAGTTTATGCTTATTACTACTACTACTACTACTGATGATAATAATAGTAGCCCTACTAGGTGGGGTTGTAGTATACGTCGACCGGACCTCTGCAGACGTGTAAGATCCCACGCCCGGATGAGTAGTCCTGGGTATGACGTTAAACTTCATCTAACAGAAAAACTTCTGATCAGGAGATTGAAGGTTTTGAGAAGCGTGGAACCACCTCTTAACCGCTGTTCTTTCCCGGTCCATATTGACTTGTAGTGGTAGCACCTGTTAGGGTCCCAGCTTTGAGCAAATAGTAAACCTTCAAACAAAAATATAACACTAGGAAAATATAAAAATACATTTTTATAGTAAATATACTTGCAATACATTTTTATTTTAAAAAAATATACCAACGATATATTTTTGTAGTGAAATTCAAAGCAATACATTTTTATGAAAAACAAATCATTACCAGCAATACATTTTTATAAAAAAAACTGATCATTATTACCAATATATTTTTATGAAAAACAAATCATTATGTTGTGGAGTGATTTCACAGTGGAAGCTTGTATTTTACTAAGTCGGTCCTAAAATAGGTTCGACGTACAAAACGTTAGGAACTTGATATAATAGGTAATGACGCAGAGTAATCTAGGTGTGGTCGCTGATACTTTAGTATTCGACTGACTGACCAACTCACTGAGCGATTGCGTGACTATATTTAGTCACCCCCCAACACGAGGGCATCAGGTTGCACAAGTCCGGTTTAACGTAGGATCTCTGAGCCCGTGGGCCCGGCCAAAAATATGCTCATTGAACCCGTATAAACGGGTTCAGGGTCGGTTTACCTTCCCGAATGAGAATCCGCCCTTCGGCGTAGTCTCTTTCGGGTTCCTCCCCGCCCGATGTCGGAGAGTTCAACCGATCAGCCTCCAGTCTGACTGACCCACGGAGCGACTGCGCTACTCCCTGAGCGACTCTTACTACTCCTATTTATTATAGGTGGGAGAGTCTATTAACTATAGAATAGGTGTGTTCCACTATAACACATTACAAGCAATACATTTTTATAAAAAAATCTGATCATTACTACCAATATATTTTTATAAAAAAAAAATCATTTACACCGATACAATTTTATAAAAAAACTGATTATTACTACCAATATATTTTTATAAAAAAACAAATCATTACTAGTAAATATATTTTTATAAAAAAAAACTGATCATTAATACCAATGTATTTTTATAAAAAACAAATCATTACCAGGAAAACATTTTGAAATCAAAATGACTCGCAATATATTTCATAGCAATAATACCTGTTATGAATAAACAAGAGTGGTCTCCTCTTCTTTTATTCTCTTCTTTGAGGGAGCTATTTCTGTTTACTGGGACTATAAAAGAACACTATACACGAACCTTGTATTCACAGTTGAATAAAGCTTTCTTAAAACCTACACCTGCATACTTTTGTCATTACAATACCTACAATACATTTTATAGCAGAATTAACAATACATTCTACAATAAAATGTCCAGCACTGTATTTTGCCAGTAAAAATAATAATCAATACAATACTAAAAAATATACAAATGTATTTTTATAGTAAAATTACCAACAATAATTTTTATCGCCTACAAACCATATATCTTAGAAACATAGTTTGCCTTGAAAATATAAAATTCTTTGCAAAATATCTATAGTTGAAGGCATAAAATTACGTAAAAATATTTCGATTTCCGCATTAAATAACCCTTAGTAATGTTGATATGCCGCTCAAAAATCATCCAATCAACCTAATAATAATAATGTTATTCATAGTAATAATAACAAGAATAATAGTAATGCGAAAATTTCGTAATAATTAAATTAATGACTCAATTAGATTCTTGCAAGTTCCACGACTAAAAAATGTATGTGGAAATTCCCCGATTGCGTCGTAATATTTTAAGCTTAACTATTTAGTTGAGCTTAAAAAATTAACAAACTATGTATATAATAAATGCGAATGCCAGTGTGTCATTGTGTTACACTATTTCAAATTTATTCCTAGAGGTTTTAGCACAACCTATCATAACATTCTCGAATCGGGCCGACTCGGTGACAAATTAAAAACATTCCGAGCTGGATCCGGACAAACAATCCTAAAATGTTCGATTCCAAAGTTTTCCTTACTACGATTGTTTTGGGATTCCGCCATATTGGCTTCCACTGTTAAAAACAATTAAAGGGGCAGAACTCTCTAACTTTCAATAGCTCATGCTCAAATGAAAAATATATTTTTTATTTTTATTTAAAAGCAGCCCTATCTAACTCCTGTGGAAGATTCTTGATTGGCCTTCGGTTTGTTCAGGAGTTTGAAAGTCCCTAAGACTTTGCTTATTTTCAGCATGGAAGCTCTCCTAGCTGCCATTTGATCTGGGTTTTCATTTCTTTTTCTGGCTGCAGTCTTGGTTCAATAAACTACAAAAGAACTCAAAATTGATCGCCGCATTTAAGTATTGCAAAAATATTTAAGCTTACCTTTTAAAATTACAACGATAATTCTTCTGCCGCCACTTAATTTTAAGACAATTTGATGTACACAGGTTCTAACTTTCCGTACAAACAATTAGTTTTATTTCATGGATGACTTTCACTGGGTTACGCAATTAATTTTGATTATTCACAAATTTATTTCCAAGTTATAAAAATTGTTATCGTACCATAAATTCGTCGTAAAAAAAATCACGTAAAAACTCGCCGAAAACAATCGCAGTAATGAAAACTTGGGAATCTAAAATTTTAGGATTGCGGGTCTGGATCCAGACCGGAATGCTTTTAATTTGCTTGCGGAATCGGTGTGTTTCAAAAATGGTATATGTTGGGCTATAGCTTCTAGAAGTAAAGTTGAAAACCCGGACAATATTATTTTCACACACTGTGATTGGAGAACAGAATTTTTATCAGTAGAAGCCAAGATGGCGAAATTCGAAAACAATAAGAATGGCCAGTCCCCTATATCGCTCCAGCAGGTACCTGACTCCTCTTTTGTTTACCAGAGCCTGATCATGCCCAAAATTGAGCACTGCTGCCATATATAGGAAAGAGCTTCCCCGTCCTCATTTTTCAGTCTCGACAGACTACAAAAGCATCTCGATGTCCTTGTGGGTGACGAATTATTTTTCACCCTACAACCCCTTTCCTCACAGATGAAAAGTCACAAGTCTCTCGCTGATAATTCCAAGGAAATTGCTCAGACGAACGACATTCTTCAGTTCCATCAGTTCTAACATTCACAGCTAAGACTCACTATGCTACGCACAAAGTAGCGAACCATCTTCGTATTTTATTGCTGAGATGTAAGTACCACTTGAGTAACTTCTTCCCACGAACCGCTGCTTTGTAAAACCAACTAGAGTAAACTGTTATCTTCCCCACATTTCTCTATAAACCTTGCCTCTCTAGCCCTCTGCCTCGAGTGGATCTTGGACCTTATACACGGGAACATCAATATAACAAAAAGGTAAAATCAATGACAATCATAAATATGAATAGAGTCATTATTTAGATAATTAAGAGGGTACAAATGAAAAGATTAAAAACTAAAAATATTTCCGTTTCACTGAAGCAGACGTTAAACACATGAGAGCATTATCGCCTTCTTTAGCTTATTCGCCTTTTGTTTGTTTGTTTCTTTTGTCATTGAATCCACGCAGCATCTCTGGTATGTCTTTTTCGTCTTTTCCTGTGATCAATGCGGAATAGTCCATTGTATATGAGTTATTAGCAGGCAGAAACCTACTAACAAAAGAACAAACAAAATTGTAACATGATTGATTAATGATTTGATATTCACGGTTTATCAACCCTTTGCGGATTATTGAAAGCCGAAACATATCTTTTGATTGTAAGAACAATTTTCTTTTTTTTTAAAGTGTATTTTTATTCCTTTTTTTTTTTTTTTTTTAAAAATAACGATGATTTTTTTTCAAGTCGAAATATTTAACCTATAGCCGGAGGAGTGGAGACGGATTCATATCTTTCCCAAGTGTATTTCCCGGTAAGCGAAGGCAACGATCCCGACTGGAATTCGATCTTGGTTCTCCGATTTCTCGTTCTAAGCTCTTATCCATTCTTTCTCTAATTGCTATGCGTGATGCCCGCCTGGACGATCACGTCTCTTTTCGGTTCCTGATTGACTCGGCAGAAGTATCCCTGCAGTAGGCTACCGTTTTTCTCTGCGGTAGACTGGTTGCCAACCAAGGCTATAGGCATCAGTGTTTAACCCATAGATGATTGAGTAACGCAAGATATAGTGTTATCCCTGTCCCAATGGAGGGAATGTTAACGAACTCAACAGGAATTCGAACTTTGCTCTTTCGATTATTTCTCATTCAGACTCGTTATCTATCACACCGCCCACAGCACCGGGTTAGCCAAGTGTTCAACCATCTAGGTACTGACCAGGCTCAATGTTGCTGAACTGTAGTGATTGAACGAGAAGCAATGTTTCAAAGTGATATGGCCGTAAGTTTGCTATACATTCTACTGCGCGGACATCCAATCTAATATTACCTCTCTCACGAATGATATTGTCGTTACTGCTACCCATAAAACTAGCCATTTGGTAGAGATTAATGCGTAGTAAGTGTTCTCTTCTCATTTGGAATGTTCATAGGCACCGTTCCGGGGATTCTATCTCAGCGGCAAAACCATCGTCATCGAACTAAGAGTGGCGGGGATCAGTTATAGAGACCAGTGCTTCTCAAATTATCTGATATGGCGGACCGGTATTTTATTTTTCTGACTGTGTCACGTATGTGTAATATTTCGTGGTAATATTAATTTATACCGGAAACGATATATATATATATATATATATATATATATATATATATATTAGGTGCAAAAATGATGTCGTTTTCTCACATAGTAACATATGTGAGAAAAGGACATTATCTTTGCACCAACCTAATATATATATATATATATATATATATATATATATATATATATATATATATATATATAAAGAAATATAGTCTTAAGGTGTGCTATATTTATTGAATAAACTGCTCAATATCAGAGACACACATATATGAAATGTCTCCGTGTTCTTCTGTATCAGTATTTCTATGGTAAGAATATATATATATATATATAAAAGTGAACATAGAAGTCAACGCTTAGAGGCGACGGTCTGTTTCATGCTATATGCAATCGTCAGGCCTGACGATTGCATATAGCATGAAACAGACTGTCGCCTCTAAGTGTTGACTTCTATGTTCACTTTTATATATATATATATATATATATATATATATATATATATATATATATATATATATATATATATATATTATGAATATAATAAAAGTTGACTATTTTTTATCTTACATTTATTTTGCAAAAAATAATTCAATATCAAAACATATGAAAAGCAATAAAAAAAATAAGCAGACTATTAACAGGAAAACAAAAATTATATAGCCTTAATCTTTACAAATGATTCCTTAGCATGGACTGGACACAGGCCGCATACCGGTTGCCGATGATTCACAGCTGAAGAAGAGATATCAGAAAAGTGGGTCTACAGCAGGATACTGAGAATATCATGGACTGATCATGTGAGCAACGACGAGGTTTTAAAAAATGGTACATAATCAGAGAACTACTTTATACATGACTTTCAAGACGACATCTCTCTAACAAGAAGATATATATATATATATATATATATATATATATATATATATATATATATATATATATATATAGTTTTAAATTAATATTTCATTCTTCATAAAACCCTGATTTAATATCATAATGTTAATAACCGTGTTTAATTTTATAAAACCTATTCACATTAAGACAAATATATTCCACCCTTCCTGACCCCCCCCCCCTCGTGCCTTTCGTCTGACTGAAACACTGAAATGGATAAATTCCGTATTAGTTTTTCGACGGTTTACATTATTCTTTTTTTTTTCTTTTTTTTTTAGCTTTCACGGTTAGATTTCTATTTCCGACGCGAACTCAGTCTAAACCGGGGTGGAATAAGACTGACGAATATTTTACTCTGTCGAAATAAGCTTATCCTCATATGACGTGATTTAGGGTTTAATTTTTTTCTCTGTAATACTAAATACACTGAGTTCTTATTGTGGATCAGTTTATATATATATATATATATATATATATATATATATATATATATATATATATATGTGTGTGTGTGTGTGTGTGTGTGTGTGTGTGTGTGTGTGTGTGTGTGTGTGTGTATCGGGTGTTCCTAAAGTTTGGATACAGAGGAAATCTTAATAACTTTTCTTTTTTTTTTACCTCTACAGATGAAACACAGTTTTGTCGAAAGAAGAAAGAACTGATTTCTTTTTGGGGGGTATGCTAAAGGAAAAGGTGTACTCAATGAAAATCTCAGATGCTACACTCTTGATTGAGCGCATAAAGAGGGAATGTCCTAAAGTTGAAAGCAATGTGGAGTTATTGCATCGCATTTACGTGAATCTTGCAAAACGCATCAAATTTGCATTACAAATAATGAAAATCATATTGAAATTGGTATTTTTAAGACATTTTTATACATTCTTTTTATAGATGGAAATATTTAAGTAAATGCTCTGTTTATAATAAACAGTGTTAAACAACATTTACCGACCTGGATTTCCGATAAATTTTCAGAGAAGATATTCGTCCTCCGACAGGAATCGAACAGGGATTAGTAGACATCGAAAAAAAGCATAACAATGAGAAACAAGACGGGAAGTTGTGAAGATCCATCATCGTCCAGGCCCGTAATAATATGAATTCTATTGCCACTACTAATAACTAATAAAAACACTACTTTTAATAATAGTCACTGGGAGCCAGATGAAGAAAAGTGAAGCTACCAAAGTAACAGCAACAAAAACAATTCCTACAAAATAACGTTGAGGTTCTTGTTGGAAAAAGAATTCCAGAATTGAGAGAGGAAGGTGAGGGGAATGTGTGTTGGGGCGGCGGGAGAAAATATCAATTGACCCTGCGGTGAAATGACATCTTTTGATCTGAGTGGATCAATGCCCGGCCAGAGGGAGAAAATAATAGATGCGTTCCTCTAATGGTATATAGCCTTGGAGTGCAGAATTGGGTTTAGCTGACGACATAATGAGACTAGGTAACGGTGTGCTGCGAGAGATGGTGCAGAGATATATTGATAGAAAGATAGATAGAGATAGATACATGGATAAATAGGCAAGGAAAAGATAAATAAATAAATAAATAAATACATATATATATATGTGTGTGTGTGTGTGTGTGTGAGTGGGTGTCTGAAGATAGATAATAAAAAGACTGAAATATATTTTCAGGAAGAATGTGAATAACAGCGATAGATAAATAATGATCAGATTGATATATATATATATATATATATATATATATATATATATATATATATATATATATATATATGTATATATATATACAGAGAGAGAGAGAGAGAGAGAGAGACTGTGTGTGAGATAGATAAATAGATAAAAAATCCTGAAATAGAGAGAGAGAAGAGACAGATAGTGACAGAGAGATATAAACAAATCCTGATAGGTAGATAGATAGATAGATAGATAGATAGATAGATAGATATTAAGATTCAAATATCACGATTGATATTAACATTAGAGATCTATCTATCTATCTATCTATCTATCTATCTATCTATCTATCTCATTTTCTCGCTCTGTTTGTCATATGAATCTCACAGTTTATCCTTCCTACAATAATTTAAAAAAAAAACATTCGTTCTTATGATTTTTCATAGATTTTCGTCCTTTTCTTTTTTCTTCTTTTTCATTACATCTGATATTTTACTGAATATATTTATATTTATTGTCTGTGGATCAAAAGAAATAAATATGATCTTACCGGAAAGCCAAGCTGTTTCACCCGAGGTGTTAAATGTCAGAGAATCTTTCTTTTGTTTCAACGTTTTCTCTTGACTTTTTTTACAACATTTATTTTTCGCATCTCTCGAGTTAAAGAAAAACTGATGACATTTGGGTTATTAAGATAATCTTATTGGTTACATTAACCGTTGGCTTACGTGTGCAGTAGTATTACTTTGATTACGTTCGTTCTGTCACACACACACACACACACACACATGTATATATATATATATATATATATATATATATATATATATATATATACGCTTATGTGTAGACTTTTTATATACAGAGACAGAAAAACAAGCACATGTATGATTACTTAAAAGTTTATGACAATATAAAAATACATTGCAGTAAAACATTTCTCTGGGGCAAAGTGGAGTAGTGAATAGCGGCTCCGATTGAGGAACCGGATACGCGAGTTCGAATTCCAATCAAATCCATTGCATTCACTTCCGTGCTAATACCCTTGTGAAAGGTATTAATCCTCTTCTTCTTCCTCCAGCTATGAATAAATAGCAAGACAGACTGGGTTCCATAACCTTGGATGGTCTAGGAAAACTTTTAATTCATAACATTGGTGTCCTTGTAGCACGTAGTACGCCAGGTCATTGTATCTGGAACTTCAAAAAGTGTGGTTGTTTCTGCACAAAGACTTCACCACTATAATCAAATCATATGTGCAGGTGTCTGCGCTGTCGCTACCTAGGAGTTGCTTGACACTTTTCTTTTCTGTTTTTAATCATTTCACTTCATGCAAGAAGTAAAGCGACTAAGACCGAAACTTGCAATTGTAGTTTCAAAAGCAACTGCCCAGTCGGAGGTATATGTACATCTGAAAATGTTGTGTTCCTGGCAACCATCTACCCAAAAATGAACAAAAATGATAAAAAGGATATATCGGAATTTAATCTGGGAAATGGAAACAGAGCTTCTACAATCACAAACATTCGTTCTCTGACACTTCCTTAAAACATTAAACATATCTCTCAAAACATTTCTGAAACTGAAACATAGATGCTTAATCCCACAGATCAAATGGAACAACATGAATAACTCACAAAATCCTAACAGTTTGAGAAATCTATGCCACGGAGAAAAAATGAAAATGATTATGTTCAGAAGCCAGTTTTTGAACTAGAGAAATGAAATCATATTTAAATGTCGGCATAGAAATAAGATTAACTAAGATTAATAATATTAAATAGGCATTTTTAGATTTGTAACTATGTATGTGTGAATATATATATATATATATATATATATATATATATATGTTTTGTCGATATATATATATATATGTTTTGTCTATATCTATATCTATCTATATATATATATATATATATATATATATATATATGCATATATACATATGCATATATATATGTTTGTGTGTGTATTTATATATATATATATATATATATATATATAATATATAATATAATATAATAATTATATATATATATGTGTGTGTGTGTGCGTGTGTCGCACATATACATGTGTGTTTATAGATGTATTTAATATTTTATGTGGATGTCATAGATATGCTTACATTATAGCTAATTTTTAATTTTTTTATTATTATTGTTACTTTTTTTAGATATTATATAATCTATAATATATATATATATATATATATATATATATATATATATATATATATATATATTATTTTTATTACTATTATTATGATTATGATGATGATAAAAATGGTGATGATGTATTTCCGTGATATTTATTTCTGGTTGTGTAGTTAAAGGTTTACCATAAGATCTTCTCCTACCTACTCTTATATACAATCTAATTTTCCTACCCCACTTTCATCTCTCTTCAATGCTGTAAGCAAATCACCAACTAATTTTTTAAGGTCAAGTTAAAATCGCTATTTATTTTCTTGTTTCATTTTTTTTTTCTTTAAATGTGTTTTTATGAAATTGTCTGGCAGGAGTCACATTAGTTATTAAAATGTAGTCGGTCTGATCACACACACACACACACACACACACACACACGTGTGCGCGCGAGCACACATACACATATATACATATATATATATATATATATGTTGAAATAAATTTATAACCGATTATATGACGACTAATGAAGTCTTTTCTTTAATACACACTCACACACACACACACACATATATATATATATATATGTGTGTGTGTGTGTGTGTGCGTGTGTATATATATATATATATATATATATATATATATATATGATACAAAATGGGAGGTCAGGTTCAAGAATAGTGCAATACTGAAGAAATGTAACAGAGGCATGGAAACCATTCTATCAAAGAGACAACTTAGGTGGGGCTGGTCATGTTGTGAAAATGGATGATCACAGGCTTCCAAAAAGGTGCTGTATGGACAACTAACAAACTCTAAGCGTTTAGTTGGACGTCCGCTCTTAATCTACAAATACAAATTGAAACGTCTCAAATTTGATCTGAAAACTTGGGAAACCGAAGCATCAAACCGAAAAGAGAGGCGTAAGTCATGTTTCATTAAGATAAATGGTTTCGAGGACAGCAGGCTGAAGCGCCGTGATCAGCTTCATCAAGTACTGAAGCAGAGATGCCATCAAAATCCTGTTTAAAGTAATTTCATCTGTCAGTGAGGCTTTGTCACACACAGCTATTATCGCACTTAAGAGAGCATAAATATGTCTTTCCTTTACCAAATTTTCTCCAAAATAGCTTCTGCTAGCATGCATAAGTATAAAAAAGGTACCATCCACTGCTTACACTCATTTATCGTTTATATATATATATATATATATATATATATATATATATATATATATATATTGCATCTACCCATATGCTTCTGTTGTTAATATTTTGGTCTCTCATGAGATACAACGTCATGGAACCGCATCATGAATTTGCAAATTTCGTCTGCTATTCCCCGACCGTTATCGTCGCATAGCAATCTTCTATGTCAGCACAATAGAATATGATCTTCGATAGTCAATCACTTTGTTTAAATGTCAGTATAACCACTCTGAAGATGGCACGTGTGAGGCAAAAGCTGAGATCAAAGAACAACTTAATAACAAATTCAAAGTTAGGCATTTTTTGTCCGTTTTTTCAGCCGAAATTAAAGCAAAAATACGAAGTTTAGAACTGCTCATGGTCAAATATAATTGTTCATTGCCCGTTATATTTAACAATATATATTTAAATATTAATCTTCTGCCAAATACAATTTATGGAGGTCAACTTGTTTTTGTGGACTCAGTGGTTTTCAGTCCACTTGTCAGAATCATCTCCAAGAGGCTAGACCAAGATCTAAAAGGTCAGCCAATCTAATAGTGATCTCATCTCAGAATCCTCCCTCTTGCTCCA
Organism: Acanthosepion lycidas; assembly: GCA_963932145.1. Taxonomy (NCBI): domain Eukaryota; kingdom Metazoa; phylum Mollusca; class Cephalopoda; order Sepiida; family Sepiidae; genus Acanthosepion; species Acanthosepion lycidas. The sequence continues at coordinate 50,351,971 of OZ010611.1, forward strand.
TATGTGGCCCCTTTGTAAATGACTAGCAGGTTTTAAGTTCCACTTAAGATTATCGCAAAAAATTTCATAACTGAACCAACTAATCTGTCAGATCCTCAAACGTCATAATCGACGGGAGAGTTCATTAAGATCATATATAGTTAGGTAGATTAATAGATAGATGTGTTGATAATATTAGTGGTAAATATACACATACATATGCAATCATATATCTAAAATATATAAATATATACATACATACATACACATATATATATATATATTTGTATAAAAATTAATTCCAAGAGGATAGAATCCAGGTATAACTCAATGTCCAGAACAGATTAAGGATATACTATAATAATAATAATAATAATAATAATAATAATAATAATAACATTTTTTCCTGTTTTCTTTTTTAATTTGTAGGTCTGATGAATTGGATCGTATTTACGATTCCAGTGGAATAAATTATGACCATGGAATATTAGTGTTTAAGCCCTTATATATATATATATATATAGGTATCTATATAGACAAACAGAACAGTGTATAACTTCATTACCATCTATTTGACGACATTTTGTATATATATATATATATATATATATATATATATATATATATATATATATATGTATGTATGTGTGTGTGTATGTGTGTTTGTGTGTATCTGTGTGTGTGTGTGTGTGTCTCTGTCTGTCTGTTTGTGTGTGAGAGTGCGTGCACACTTGAATGCAGGAAAGCTTACCCTGTGCAAGTTCCGGGGGCTACTCGAGGTAGAATATAAGGATAGGAGGCAGTTTGTACCGCTATCAGGGTAAGGTAAAGGTTAACGTCAGGCGTTGATCTGTGAAACATCCTCTTGGTATTTGGTTCCACAAAGCAGTGGTTCTCGGGAGGTATCTGGTGGAGTGGAACTTACTTCTCACCGATGGAATACAGACCGATTGTGGGTGGCTTGCTACAATATAAGAGGTATACCGCTCGTTGTCGTGCAGGTTAAACCTAGCGGAACCAAGGAATGTAGTCCGCCCGATCACTTTCCGTAAAAGTCGCGATAGAGCAGTAAGAAGATAGCCACATCCACAAGGGCCCGAAGACACCCACAAGGGCTCGAAGACGCTTTTGGTTACTATCGACGGTGGAATGTGTGGTCTGGGCAACTGCCGCCCAAGTATGACAAAAGTACTCCATTCTTGCCTTGTTCTGATTCTTGTAAAGTTTAGAGTATAGGACGCGGCGTTTGGTGCTGGCAGGTGTTCCCCTGCATCATTGGCGGTGGCTCGTATGCATCAGTTTTTAATGAGCTCAGTTGGGTGTTTAGGGGTCAATAGTTTCTCAAGGCACAGTAACTCATCCATTCATTGTACCTGGCAGTAGTTTGTGGATCAATCGACAATGTTTGTATGTATCTAGTTTACTTTTCCGAGTCATTTAACATTAACCAGCCAGTTTTTTCTCTATTCGGTATTTAGTGCTAGATCAGAATAGAAATCAGCTGTTATTATATATATATATATATATATATATATATATATATATATATATATAGAGAGAGAGAGAGAGAGATAGATAGATAGATAGATTGATATGATTCCGGAATATAGAAAACTTTATGATTTCTTAATTAATATCTTAAAGAAAATCAGATCTATGAGGAAATTGTGCCGCATTCACTGATATATATATATATATATATATATATATATATATATATATATATATATATATATTATAATAAAAAGAAAGAAAAGTAAGATATATAATCCGGTGTTTTTACTGATATTTTTATTTTTACAAAACAGTGCTCAATGTAAATTTACAGAGCATAAATAATCTAAATTAACTGATTTAAAATATGCTTTCTTCGTTACACAGGAATTAACCTGTTTCAAAAACAGAAGTTAAAAACTTCAAATTTAAGTATATAATTAAATTAAAAGCATTAGTTCTGTTTCATCTTCAAGCGAATTTTCAAAACTCCTTTGAAGATGAAACAGAACTAATGCTTTTAATTTTGTAGAATAACAATACAATAAACAGCACTTACTGGCGTAAGGGTCCCAGCTAGTGTCCAGCTGGTAGACAAAAATAAAGCAGGTTGTAACTCAATACAAACCCTGCAAACTAACTGATGAATCAAGCTGGTATTTCTATAGAAATACCTCCACTCAGGTACCAGCAGCCAATCACATCCCATGCAATGGACTATCCCTCTTTAGTACAATGAGATGCTCTATGGCAGCATAAATAGCTCTCTTTCTCAAGGTTGAATTATTATTCACTTAGCTTGCTCCACAGCTGAGTGTTTATTAGGTTAGTGCAAAATAATGACGGTTTTGTCGTTAAAAAATACGTCTAAAACCGTCATTCTTTTTGCACCCACCTAATATCTCGACCATGTGATTTTTCTACAATTTAATTATATACTTAGATTTGAAGTTTTTAGCTTCTGTTTTTGAAACATGGTAATTCCTTTGTAGCGAAGAAACCATATTTTAAATCAGTTAATTTATATATATATATATATATATATATATATATATATATATATATATATATATATATATATATATAATATTATTTGTAATTAGTAGGCATAATTCCAAAGAGCATTTAAATCAGAAGAGAGCTCAATGTAAGAACAGAGCAAAGTAATTTTTATGAATTTAACAATGAATACTTTAGTGAAAATAAGATCTGTGATTAAATTGTGCCGCATTCACTGTTATACAGCACTTTTTCATTGTTTCGAACGAACCTTGCCTGTCTTATAATAATTTAGATTTTTTTTTTAGTTTTGGTTTAGTTGTTTTGTTTAGTGGCATATCAACATCTCGAAATCTCGAAATCTAAATATGAAAATTCAAACGTTGTAATTAATTCATGAAACTGCCATTATTTCACGATTAAATTTTAATTTCTGAGATGAGGTATTATGTACAGTATTTACATTATGCGGACCATTGTCCTCATCTTTGTCGCCATATTTGTCACAACGTTTCGGACGTTGTACGCTCCGGCCTTCTTCAGGTGGTTGGAATTTCGAACTGAACCCTTTATTACGATCCCTGGCGTAGACTGTACTAGTTCCACGTGCCATGTTTGATGGATGTTAGTTATCAGTTATCTCCTGCAAGAGGAGGAGGAGGACAACAACAACCAGAAAACAATCTGCCTGCCTTATGTGAAGCGGTTATCAGAGAAAATACAAAGGATCTGCGGTCCATATAACATCAGGACAACCATCAAGAGCTTGACAACACTACGCAGATATCTCTCTCGAGTGAGACACCCCATACAGGAGAACATGACCAAAGACTGTGTGTACGTTATCCCGTGCAGCTGCGGAAAGGAATATAAAGGAGAGACAGGCCGCCCCGTCAAGGTAAGGCTTCAAAACACCAGAAAGCTGTAACACGAGGGGAATTGGAAAAATCAGGCGTGGCTAACCACATATGGAGAGAGAAGGGCGATCACCGCCCTTTGTGGGTTCAGGTTGAGATCGTAGACAAGGAACACCATTGGAAAATTCGTAAACTTAAGGAATCAGCACATATGCTAGGCCACAAAAATCTCCTGAGCAGACCAAGCATAGAAATAAATACAATATGGGAACCAGTAATAAGGAGTGCCAGAGAAAAGCAATGATAACAAAGTTGCAATATGAGCTCTGGTAAAAACATGCAATGATAACAGCAAAATTGCAATATGAGCACTGGTAAAAAATGGTTGCTGAAAACATTAGGTTTATAATACCCATAAATTCATACCCGGATGTCCTCAAGGCACAGTGGATAAAGTCGTTGGTTAGATCCAGTGACAAAGCCGAAGTGAGTTCAATACCCGGTTAAGGCAGGGAAAAATTAGCAAGAGATGACTGATAACTGACATCCATCAAACATGGCACGTGGAACTAGTACAGTCTACCCCAGGGATCGTAATAATAAAGAAGAAGGCCGTAGCGTACAACGGCCGAAACTTTGTGACAAATATGGCGACAAGGATGAGGACAATTGTCCGCATAATGTAAATACTGTACATTTTAATTAGCTTCATTTTTTTAAAACCGAATATTACAAAATCAACCAAGGAGTGAAAACTTGTTTCTTCTTACAAGATTAATTATAGCAAACTGTTTGTGACAATATACAGATGAACTTTGGGCACCTCAAGGCATTGCAAGATCAATACCGACTGAGTAGTGAGTTTGATTGTAACAGGGTGCCTCCTATTTTCAACCTTGTGCAACATCTGAACTACGCTTGGAAGAGAAATATATACGATGTCTTCTACTTTTATTATAAACATGTATTTGATATTTATTTCCAACAGGTTCTGTTACCCTGAGTCATGGTGGACATGGGAACAACTGCAATTGATATTCAGTTCTACATGCTTCAGAACCACTAATATCCTGATCAGCGGTTTCGCTGCCGGTCGTATTTTATCATCACACCCAAGAATATATTAGGTTGGTGCAAATATAATGACGTAATAATGTCGTTTTTTGACGTTAAAAAATATGTCAAAAAACGAATTTATTACGTCATTATTTTTGCACCAACCTAATATATATATATATAGTGTGTGTGTGTGTGTGTGAGAGAGAGAGAGAGAGGGGGAGGGAGAGAGAGAGAGAAAGAAAGAGAGAGAATGAACGAAAGAAAGAAAGATGGAAATAGAATAAAGGAACACATGATTGTGAGAAAGAAAGAAAGAAAGAAAGAAAGAAAAAATAAAGTTGAAAAGCGAATAAAGGAGCATATTACAGTCAGAAAGAAAGAAAGAAGAACGATGAAAATCGAATAAAGGTATAAATAACTCTAAGAAAAAGAAAAAGTTGGAAAGCGAATAAGAAAAAATTAAAGAAATTAAGAAAGAAAAATAAAGTAAGAAAGAATGAAAAATGCAAAAAAAGAAAGATAGATGAAAAACGAATAAAAGAACAAATGATTGTAAGAAAGAAAGAAAGAAAGAAGGAAGAAGTAAAGAAAAAATGAAGTTTAAAAGCGAATAAAGGAACAAGTGAGAGCTATAAAGAAAGAAAGAAAAAAGTTAAGAAGCGAATAAAGGCATAAACGAATGTAAGAAAGAAAAAAAGAAAGAAAGAACGAAAGAAAGAAAGAAAGAAAGAAAGAAAAAAGTTTAAAAGCGAATAAAGGCATAAATGAATGTAAGAAAGAAAGAACGAAAGAAAGAACGAAAGAAAAAAGGAAAATAAGAACGAAAGAACAAAAGAAAGAAAGAACGAAAGAAAGAAAGAAAGAAAGAAAAAAGTTTAAAAGCGAATAAAGGCATAAATGAATGTAAGAAAGAAAGAACGAAAGAAAGAACGAAAGAAAGAAGGAAAGTAAGAACGAAAGAACGAAAGAAAGAAAGAACGAAAGAAAGAAAGAAAGAAAGAAAGAAAGAAAAAAGTTTAAAAGCGAATAAAGGCAGAAATGAATGTAAGAAAGAAAGAACGAAAGAAAGAACGAAAGAAAGAAGGAAAGTAAGAACGAAAGAACGAAAGAAAGAAAGAACGAAAGAAAGAAAGAAAGAAAGAAAGAAAAAAGTTTAAAAGCGAATAAAGGCATAAATGAATGTAAGAAAGAAAGAACGAAAGAAAGAACGAAAGAAAGAAGGAAAGTAAGAACGAAAGAACGAAAGAAAGAAAGAACGAAAGAAAGAAAGAAAGAAAGAAAGAAAAAAGTTTAAAAGCGAATAAAGGCATAAATGAATGTAAGAAAGAAAGAACGAAAGAAAGAACGAAAGAAAGAAGGAAAGTAAGAACGAAAGAACGAAAGAAAGAAAGAACGAAAGAAAGAAAGAAAGAAAGAAAGAAAGAAAAAAGTTTAAAAGCGAATAAAGGCATAAATGAATGTAAGAAAGAAAGAACGAAAGAAAGAACGAAAGAAAGAACGAAAGAAAGAAGGAAAGTAAGAACGAAAGAACGAAAGAAAGAAAGAACGAAAGAAAGAAAGAAAGAAAGAAAAAAGTTTAAAAGCGAATAAAGGCATAACTGAATGTAAGAAAGAAAGAACGAAAGAAAGAACGAAAGAAAGAAGGAAAGTAAGAACGAAAGAACGAAAGAAAGAAAGAACGAAAGAAAGAAAGAAAGAAAGAAAAAGTTAAGAAGCGAATAAAGGCATAAACGAATGTAAGAAAGAAAGAACGAAAGAAAGAACGAAAGAAAGAAGGAAAGTAAGAACGAAAGAACGAAAGAAAGAAAGAACGAAAGAAAGAAAGAAAGAAAGAAAGAAAAAGGTTTAAAAGCGAATAAAGGCATAAATGAATGTAAGAAAGAAAGAACGAAAGAAAGAACGAAAGAAAGAAGGAAAGTAAGAACGAAAGAACGAAAGAAAGAAAGAACGAAAGAAAGAAAGAAAGAAAGAAAGAAAGAAAGAAAAAAGTTTAAAAGCGAATAAAGGCATAAATGAATGTAAGAAAGAAAGAACGAAAGAAAGAACGAAAGAAAGAAGGAAAGTAAGAACGAAAGAACGAAAGAAAGAAAGAACGAAAGAAAGAAAGAAAGAAAGAAAGAAAGAAAGAAAGAAAAAAGTTTAAAAGCGAATAAAGGCATAAATGAATGTAAGAAAGAAAGAACGAAAGAAAGAACGAAAGAAAGAAGGAAAGTAAGAACGAAAGAACGAAAGAAAGAAAGAACGAAAGAAAGAAAGAAAGAAAGAAAGAAAGAAAAAAGTTTAAAAGCGAATAAAGGCATAACTGAATGTAAGAAAGAAAGAACGAAAGAAAGAACGAAAGAAAGAAGGAAAGTAAGAACGAAAGAACGAAAGAAAGAAAGAACGAAAGAAAGAAAGAAAGAAAGAAAAAGTTAAGAAGCGAATAAAGGCATAAACGAATGTAAGAAAGAAAGAACGAAAGAAAGAACGAAAGAAAGAAGGAAAGTAAGAACGAAAGAACGAAAGAAAGAAAGAACGAAAGAAAGAAAGAAAGAAAGAAAGAAAAAGGTTTAAAAGCGAATAAAGGCATAAATGAATGTAAGAAAGAAAGAACGAAAGAAAGATCGAAAGAAAGAAGGAAAGTAAGAACGAAAGAACGAAAGAAAGAAAGAAAGAAAGAAAGAAAAAAGTTAAGAAGCGAATAAAGGCATAAACGAATGTAAGAAAGAAAGAACGAAAGAAAGAACGAAAGAAAGAAGGAAAGTAAGAACGAAAGAACGAAAGAAAGAAAGAACGAAAGAAAGAAAGAAAGAAAGAAAGAAAGAAAAAAGTTTAAAAGCGAATAAAGGCATAAATGAATGTAAGAAAGAAAGAACGAAAGAAAGAACAAAAGAAAGAAGGAAAGTAAGAACGAAAGAACGAAAGAAAGAAAGAACGAAAGAAAGAAAGAAAGAAAGAAAGAAAGAAAGAAAGAAAAAAGTTTAAAAGCGAATAAAGGCATAAATGAATGTAAGAAAGAAAGATCGAAAGAAAGAAGGAAAGTAAGAACGAAAGAACGAAAGAAAGAAAGAACGAAAGAAAGAAAGAAAGAAAGAAAAAAGTTAAGAAGCGAATAAAGGCATAAACGAATGTAAGAAAGAAAGAAAGAAAGAAAGAAAGAACGAAAGAAAGAAAGAAAGAAAAAAGTTTAAAAGCGAATAAAGGCATAAATGAATGTAAGAAAGAAAGAACGAAAGAAAGAACGAAAGAAAGAAGGAAAGTAAAAACGAAAGAACGAAAGAAAGAAAGAACGAAAGAAAGAAAGAAAGAAAGAAAGAAAAAGTTAAGAAGCGAATAAAGGCATAAATGAATGTAAGAAAGAAAGAAAGAACGAAAGAAAGAACGAAAGAAAGAAAGAAAGAAAGAAAAAGTTAAGAAGCGAATAAAGGCATAAACGAATGTAAGAAAGAAAGAAAGAAAGAAAGAAAGAAAGAACGAAAGAAAGAAAGAAAGAAAGAAAAAAGTTAAGAAGCGAATAAAGGCATAAATGAATGTAAGAAAGAAAGAAAGAACGAAACAAAGAACGAAACAAAGAAAGAAAGAAAGAAAAATGCAAGAAAAAAGGAAAGATAAGTAAATAAAAATGAAATAAATCCGAAGTAAGTCGTAGAAAAATGTGGAAAAGAAAAGGAAGCATATAACTCGTAGACATTTTTAGACAATAAAAGGAAAGCGTAGAGGGCAAGAAGAAGGAGTGAGAATTCGAAACAGGTAGCAGAGTGTCGCAAGTCGTTCATCCGACGAAGCTTGAAAGATACTTCGAAGGAAAACAAAATGCTAAACACTGAACTAAAATTTGAAAGCATAAATCCACCCCCGGACCAAATATTTGTTTGAAAACAATTACAGCGATTTTCATTACGAAATTGCTTTGTCCACGGAAATATTTGAAGAGGTTGGAAGATGGCAAATAAAAGAGAATGGTACTGGAATAATAATAATAAAAAGAATGATAAAATAAAAATAGCTATGAATGTCAATCAAAGGAGGAGGTGAGATAAAGAAAGAGAGGAAATATAAGAGGAGAGAGAGACGTTCAAGAGAATCTATTGCGTGAAGGAAAAAATATGGCAATCTCTATCTATAAAAGGCAAGGGGTGTGTGTGTGTGTGTGTGTGTGTGTGTGTAACGAATGCACGGCCGCAATTTTCGACGGATTTGCACCAAAATTTACATGCACATTCTCCAAGTTAGTGGAAAGGCTAAGACCGACTTTGCATTTTTCAACTCCCATCGATAGTGAAAATAATCGATATTTTCATACTTCTACGGCAGTTTTCATGTAGTGTGTGGCATTTTGTACTGGCCAGAGTGAGAGCCTATAGCTGGCTGCCACGAATAGGCAGGAAGATTCTATTGGCCAGCATGAGAGCCAACAGCTGACTGACACAAATGTTAACTAGCATGCTAGCATGGAAAAAATCGATAGCTGCATTCGTCACAAGTGGGAAAAATTTAAATCTGCATGGCACTTTACTCCAATTTGTTCATTCGCTTGCTTAAACTCAACGTTCATTCTGATTCCGCAGAACTGGGTTGGGTGTGTAAAAGTATTTAAAATTCTTTTTCATTCGGTTTTTTCAGTTACGAGTCCCTTTTTGAAGCTTATCGTTTTGTGTTCATTTTGTTTAGTTCTTTTTTCGTAAGAGATTTAATGTTTAGGATAGAGCTTAGAAAAAATTCGCAGTGTGAGATAGGCAAGAAATAAGGCATGTAGCAACATCAGCAGGGCAAAGGGCACTCCTTTAAAGGCAAGGAAGGGCAAAAATATTTTAAGTCATGTGATAGCGATTGCTGCATTAGTCGTACGATTTTTGAATCAAGCACGGGCAACGCCGGGTCATGCTGCTAATAATGAATAAAAGAAAAATAATAGAGAAATATCGACATTACATTATTTACATCATTCAGACTATTTTCCTCATCTTTGTTGCCATATTTATTACAACGTTTTGGCCGTTGTACGCTTCGGCCTTCATCAGTATCTGCCTATATTTCTGAGATGAGGTATTATGTACATTATTTACATTATTCGGACTATTGTCCTCATCTTTGTCGCCATATTTATTACAACGTTTTAGCCTTTCAGTATATGTCTATATTTATGAGATGAGGTATTATGCACACTATTTACATTATTCGGACTATTGTCCTTATCTTTGTTGCCATATTTATTACAAAATTTCGGCCGTTATACACTCTGACCTTCTTGAGGTGGTTTGAATGCCGAACTGAACCCTTCATTAAGCTCACTGGGGTAGAATGTTCTAGTTCCACGTAATTCCACTCTCCAAGTTTTCCACTGCCTTAACCGGGTATTGAACTCACACTCTTTGGGTCCTGTCACTGGATCTAACCAAGGCCTTTATCCACTGTGCTATGTGTGGTTGATGACATCTGTGTTTGTATTTCCGGGTATTATATACATGGAGATAACTGATAACTGACATCATTTAACCATGTCACGTGGCATTAGGTTTATAATACCCAGGAATTCATACACAGATGTCCTCAGGGACACATGGGACAATGGACATTAGGTTTACAGTATTATATTTTATATAGGTTATAACTGATAACAGACATCCATTAAACATGGCACCTGGAACTATGGAGAAAAATGAGGACAATAGTCCGAATAATGTAAATAAGGCTACACGATATTGTATTGCAATTATTTTTTTTAAATGAAAGAAAAGAAAGAAAGATTAAAAGCAAATAAAGGGACAAATGAACGAAAGAAACAAATATGAAAATCAAATAAAGGGAACAAAAGAAAAAGGATGTGTGGAGTTACCCCACTTACTTTCCTAATAAAACCGCCGTTAGGGGACGCTCTTTACGTCTATAAATAGGGAGTAATATTCTCTTTCCTATTTCATCCAGGGACAGTAAGATGCAAGACGCCACGTGGAGAAATGCTACCCAGACCTGAGTACGCACGCACACACACACACACACACACACACACACACAAAAAAAAAACACGCACGACAACACCTTCCTCTTAACTTTCCATTACTTTTCTCTAAGACGTCTACATAAAAACTTTCACTACTTTTAGTCTTCTTTCATATTCATTGTTTTATCACACGCAAAAATCTCGCCTTGTCTATGTATACCTTTGTTTTGTTAATACATTGTCGTTTGTTTTTAGATATAGTGTTTTGTTGTTATTCATTTTATTACCCAGACTTACAATACGAGGCACTATTTTTGTTGTGTGATAAAGGTACTAGGATAGACGTGTTTTCCGACCTAAAACACGAAAGAATAAAAGAAAGAAAGAAAGAAGAAAAGCCAATAGAAGAACAATAGCAAGAAAGAATTATGAAAATCAAATTAAAGAAAAAGAAAGAAAAAATGAAAAACGAAAAGTGAAAAGAGAAACAAATGAAAGAAAGACTGAAAGAAAGAAAGGAAGATGAAAAGCGAATAAAAGAAAGAAAGAGAGAAAGAAAGACGGACATAAAGAAAAGAATGATGGAACGGGAATAATAAACAAATGACTGCAAGAAAGAAAAATCATATGAAGAAGGAAACGAATAAACGAACTAAAAAACGATAAGAAAGAAATGTGAAAATCGAATAAAAGAAAAAAGAATGATGAAAAGCGAATAGAAGAAAAAGAAAGATGAAAAGCGAATAAAATAAAAAGAAAGACAGAAAGAAAGAAAGAAAGAAAGAAAGAATGAATTTTCAATATCTTAAATAAAGGGAAAAAAAAAGAATGAATAATAAAAAGAAAAAATATCCTAAAGCCGAACAAGAAATCACAAATGAAAGAAACGAAAAAGAAATTCGAAAAAAAAAAAAAAAAAAAAAAAAAAAAAAAGGAACGGACATACAAATGAAAAAAAAATCAAATGAAAAATAAATAAATAACAATTTATAAATAACAATTTCAAGAATTGGGAAAAATCTGTGTTTAACAGCATTATTCAGGCTTTGCTTCTCCATGAGGTTTTCTGTAGCCGAGAGGTCAAAGCAAGTGAGAATGAGAAAATGAGCGAGAGTAAAAAAAGGAGGAGAAAAAATAAACAATTAAAGTGCGTAGAAAGAAAGAAAGAAAGAAAGAAAGAAAGAAAGAAAGAAGTATATTGAAACAAAAGAATAAACAGAAGAAAGTAAAAACAAATCAAGAATGCTCGGTGTTAACCTAGAAACAAACAAACAAACAAACGTAAGATGAAAAAGGAAATTTACAAGTAACAATGAGAAAATGAACAAAACAGACGATATGTCAATCAATCGAAACGAATAAAAATAGAGACAAACACGACTTAAATATGAACAAAAATATTTCAAACGAAGTAAAATAAAATTGAAATAATAAAAAAATAAATATTATTTCCATAAATGAAAACATACAAGAATCGACAAAAATGTAACAAACAGCCGATTTTAAATACAAGTAGAGGTTTTTGAAAAAAATTCAATGAATAAAGAGATTCGGTTGAATGTCGAAAATACATGAAAAGGAATTTAAATAATAAACAAACTAGCTTTAAAATTGATTTTGAAATTAAAAGAATGCTGCAATTGGGAAATTTAGAATCGAAATAACGGTAAAAATCTCGCATACGGGATTTCTTAACGAGATAATAAAGGTTGTAACGAAACATGGCAGACAAAGGAAGAAGTAATTACGATTGAATCAGCCTAAAACAATGGCCAGAAGAATATAGACGAATAAGAGGAAGGTATTCAACAGTTTCTCCGATGATAATTTAGATTCAGAAAAAACAAAATATTTCGATCTTATAAAATCACTAATCGTAATTACTATTCATTCTCTCTTTCTCTTATTTTTAAATTCCAATCCGCAATTCGATCATTATTTTACAGCTATTCTGATTGAAATATTTTTAAAATTTGAGCCGCGGCGACTCGAGGAGTCACAGCTGGCTCTCTGGGGCAGTGCGCGATTGTTTAAATAATTTTACTAAGAGCAAGGCAATTATAACACTAAGACACAAGCCGTTACAGGAAGTGAAAGAGAATAAAAAGTAGAATGAACCAGAAACCCAATCTTATACATGAAATAAGAGATAATCTTCTATTTCTGTTCCCTTGACGGGAAA
>OZ010611.1:50369460-50391960 GCA_963932145.1 Acanthosepion lycidas
ATGTCATGCATGGGGCCAAATCAGTTCAGAAATATCTAAAGTGTCAGTTGTATACAGACACTTTCTCAGATCAATGTTTAATTGGTTTCGAAGTACTGAAGCCTGGAGTTTTTATCAAGGACCAAGCATCTTCCAACCTCTTGGCCTGGTGCTACACAATCACAAAAAAAAAACTATAGCAAATAACAAAAACAATATGACTTGAGAACTTCCAAAAGTAACAACAACTAAAATATTAGGTTGGTGCAAAAATAATCACGTAATAATGTCGTTTTTTGACGTATTTTTAACGTCAAAAAACGACATTATTACGTCATTAATCTTGCACCAACCTAATAGCACATGTAACTCAAATGTAAAAGAACGACACAATCAAGATTGTGGTTTTTTGACATGACTTCAAGATTAGGAAGAAACGGTTAGGAAGAAATCATATATTAACACTGGCAAGAGCTATAACAGTTACTGGAGATATTTAAGAAACGTATTTTCCTGAATAATTATTATCATAGAATGATTTTATAAATGTCAGCTGCTCGGTCAATTAATACCAAGTATTTCTTTATAAGAAAATGGTTAATATTGCCATTACCATTTTTATTTTCATGTATTTTCTTTCTTTCTTTATGTAGTTAGTCTTTTCTTTCTTTCTTTCTTTCTTTCTTTCTTTCTTTCTTCAACAGCTTCATCAGATCGAAATTTTCATATAGACGTCACGCATAGCGCCAAACTCGTTGCTAAATATCTCATGTATCTTCTTTCTTTCTTTCTTTCTTTCTTTCTTTCTTTCTGTAATTAGTCAGTCTAATTTTCTGTTCTTTTCTTTTCTTTTTATCTTTTCTTTCTTTCTTTTTTCTTCAACAATCTCGTCAGATCGAAACTTTCATATACAACCGTTCCCCAAGATCAATGGTTAAATATATCTTCGAAAAAATGAATCACGTAGTTCTTAACGAGGACCCCCACCTTTTTCGAACCACGTGAACTGGCGCTACAGGATCACAAACAAAGAACTGTTCAAAATAAGAGAAACAACATCACTTAAAGAGTTTCAATTCAGTTATATATATATATATATATATATATATATATATATATATATATATATAAGTGAACATAGAAGTCAACACTTAGAGGCGACAGTCTGCTTCATGCTATATGCAATCGTGGCCTGACGATTGCATATAGCATGAAACAGACTGTCGCCTCTAAGTGTTGACATCTATGTTCACTTTTATATTTACACACGCTCTATCTCTGATACTGAGCACTTTATTCCATAAATATAGCACACCTTAAGACTATATTTCTTCATATATATATATATATATATATATATATATATATATATATATACTGGATGTCCATAAAGTTCGTGTGCACTTTAAAAAATGTATAACTTTATTTGTATTTGCGATAGAAATAATCTGTAAAAAATGTTATAAAGTTTAATGTACCTATTTTTAAGTATAGCTAAAATAACTAATGTGATTTCAGGCATTACTGTAAATCAGTTGGCAAATTTTTTCCGTGAACTGCAAAATCGTATTACCCTTTGTATTGCTAATGATGGAGGACATGTGGAAACTTAAATAAAATTTCAATTAATCCTTAAAAAATATAGACTTACTTCTTTCTAATACTTTTCACAAATTATTTCTATCGCAACTGTATATAAAGTTATAAAATTTTAGATGTGTACACAAAATTTATGGACATCCTGTATATATATATATATATATATATATATATATATATATATATATATATATATTGTCGCAGTTTGGCTGGCCTGAAGGGTCACTTGCGAATACATAGAATTTGAGGGGAGTGAGAGGTGGGTGAGGTCATGAAATAAAGGAGGTGGTCACACTCGAAACCGAAAGGACAGCCACAATATATATATATATATATATATATATATATATCTGTAGGGTGTATAAATATAAGTCTACAAACATTGAAGGCGGTTTCTGCATATCAAAACTAGGGCAAAAGTCCGCATAAACATATGGCTGCGAATGATTTGCTTTTGGGTTCTTAAGTTTCAAGAAAGGTTCGAGTCCATTCGCGCGGTCGTATGTAAAAATCATATCTGCCTGCTCAGAATATGAATTTTCGTTTAACTCACTACTATACAGATTATACTTTGAAGACAAACTAGCGTAAAAATGTATACGGATGACAAATGTTGCTCAGTCCAAATGGTAACAAAGAGCCATCTACCGTAATCTTTATTTTAAAGTCAATAACTCAAAAATAAAGGATTTGCGGACATATGTTTATATGGACATGTATCCTTGTTTTGTTATGAATAACCCGCCTGAAAGTTTGTAAAAGTAACTATGATACACCATATATATATATATATATATATATATATATATATATATATATATATATATGTAAATGAGTGATTTTTTCACTTTATCTAAAAATAAGAATTCGCCCTCTTTTTCAACAACTCCGTGTTTATTCCGTCTTTTTCAATTTTGTTTATTCATTTGGGACTTGTCAAAGTTACCTTCTCATGATGATAGAACTTTTCAAACTTCGTCGAGCAAAAATCTTTACGTCTCACTGACTATCAGTCATCTATTTGAAGCATTCTCTGGTGACCAAATTTTTGGACATTTTTATTCCAATATGTTTATTGATTTAAAAAAAAAAAATTCCAAAATATTTTTTCCGTGTTAAGACTTCATATTTCTACGAATCTTTCTGGATTTTTGACTACGTTGTCGTTCTTTCGAGATATCAAATTATTTTTTAGCTTTTAAACCCTTTCTTTCTCCGCTTCACCTTCATTCTTTCCCTTTTATAATCTTTCTCGAGAATTATTTTATTCACAGCAAAATGTCTCGTTTTATTTATTCAATATTTATTGCCCTATCTTTCTTTCTTTCTTTCTTTCTTTCGACTTTTCTTTCTTTCGTGCTTTCGACTTTTCTTTCGTCCTTTCGCCCTTTCTTTCGTCCTTTTGCCCATTCTTTCTTTCTTTCTTTCTTTCTTTCTTATAGACTCTAAATGATTATTTGATACCATCATATCATTTTTTTGCTTCTTATTTCTTTCTTTCTGCAGTAAGCACCCTTTTTCTTTCTTTCTTTCTTTCTTCTTTCTTTCTTTCGTCCTTCCTTTCGCCCTTTTGCCCTTTCTTTCTTTCTTTCGTCCTTTCCCCCTTTCTTTCTTTCTTTGTTTCCTTCTTTCTTTCTTTCTTTCCTTCTTTCTTTCTTATAGACTCTAAATGATTATTTGATACCATCATATCATTTTTTTTACTTTCTTATTTCTTTCTTTCTGCAGTAAGCACCCTTTTTCTTTCTTTCTTTCTTTCTTTCTTCTTTCTTTCTTTCGTCCTTCCTTTCGCCCTTTTGCCTTTCTTTCTTTCTTTCGTCCTTTCCCCCTTTCTTTCTTTGTTTCTTTGTTTCCTTCTTTCTTTCTTTCTTTCTTCCTTTCTTTCTTTCTTTCGTCCTTTCG
Organism: Acanthosepion lycidas; assembly: GCA_963932145.1. NCBI lineage: Eukaryota > Metazoa > Mollusca > Cephalopoda > Sepiida > Sepiidae > Acanthosepion > Acanthosepion lycidas. Next base: position 50,372,941 of record OZ010611.1, read on the forward strand.
TTCTTTCTTTCTTTCTTATAGACTCTAAATGATTATTTGATACCATCATACCATTTTGCTTTTTATTTCTTTCTTTTTACAGTAAGCACCCTTTTTCTTTCTTTCTTCTTTCTTTCTTTCTTTCTTTCTTTCTTTCGCCCTTTCTTTCTTTCTTATATACTATAAATGTTTATTTGGTACCATCATATCATCGTACCTTTTTCTTTCTTTCTTTCTTCTTTTTTTCTTTCCTTCTTTCTTTCTTTCTTTCTTTCTTTCTTTCTTCCTTTCTTTGATTCTTTGATTCTTTCTTTCTTTATTTAATTATTTACCCCCTTCTTTTTTCCCATTTATATTAAAATTTTCCTCGGGAATTATTTTATTCACAGCAAAATGTCTCGTTTTAAAAATTTAATATTTTTTGCCCTGTCTTTCTTTCTATCTTTCTTTCCTTCTTTCATTCTTTCTTTCTTATAGACTCTAAATGATTATTTGACACCATCATATCATTTTTTTGCTTCTTATTTCTTTCTTTCTGCAGTAAGCACCCTTTTTCTTTCTTTCTTTCTTCTTTCTTTCTTTCGTCCTTCCTTTCGCCCTTTTGCCCTTTCTTTCTTTCTTTCGTCCTTTCCCCCTTTCTTTCTTTGTTTCCTTCTTTCTTTCTTTCTTTCTTCCTTTCTTTCTTTCGTCCTTTCGTCCTTTCGCCCTTTCTTTCTTTCTTATAGATTCTAAATGATTATTTGATACCATCATATCATTTTTTTGCTTCTTATTTCTTTCTTTCTGCAGTAAGCACCCTTTTTCTTTCTTCTTTCTTTCTTTCTTTCTTTCTTTCTTTCTTTCTTTCATTCGTCCTTTCTTTCGCCCTTTCTTTCTTTCTTATAGACTCTAAATGATTATTTGGTACCATCATATCATCGCACCTTTTCTTTCTTTCTTTCTTCTTTTTTTCTTTCCTTCTTTCTTTCTTTCTTTCTTCCTTTCTTTGATTCTTTGATTCTTTATTTATTTATTTATTTATTTATTTACCCCCTTCTTTTTTCCCATTTATATTAAAATTTTCCTCGGGAATTATTTTATTCACAGCAAAATGTCTCGTTTTAAAAATTTAATATTTTTTGCCCTGTCTTTCTTTCTTTCTTTCTTTCCTTCTTTCATTCTTTCTTTCTTATAGACTCTAAATGATTATTTGATACCATCATATCATTTTTTGCTTCTTATTTCTTTCTTTCTGCAGTAAGCACCCTTTTTCTTTCTTTCTTTCTTTCTTTCGTCCTTTCTTTCGCCCTTTCTTTCTTTCTTTCTTATAGAGTCTAAAAGATTATTTGATACCATCATATCATTTTTTGCTCCTTATTTCTTTCTTTCTGCAGTAAGCACCATTTTCTTTCTTTCTTTTTCTTTCTTTCCTTCTTTCTTTCTTTCTTCCTTTCTTTGAATCTTTCATTCTTTCTTTCTTTATTTATTTATTTATTTACCCCCTTCTTTTTATTAGAATCTTTCTCGAGAATTATTTTATTCACAGCAAAATGTCTCGTTTTATTTATTCAATATTTTTTACCCTTCCTTCCTTCCTTCCTTTTTCTTTTTTATAGTCTTATAGTGATTATTTGATACCATCCACTTCATTCGTTCTCGTTCATTATTTCTTTCCTTCTTTCTTTCTCCTTTTCAATTATTTTCTTTCCCTTTCATATTATAATCTTTCTTGAATATTATTTTATTCACACCATACTTTCTCGTTGTATTTATTCAATACCTTTCTTTCTTTCTTTCTTTCTTTCTTTATTTATTTATTTATTCCTTTCTTTCTTATAGTCTGTAAATGATTTTTTGATACAATTCACACTAATCTTTTTTCGTTCTTTCTTTCTGCTGTAATTCTTCTTTCTTTTCTTTTTCTTTCTTTTTTTCTTTCTTTTTTCTTCGTTCCTTTCTTTCTTTCTTTCCTTCTTTCTCACATTTTCCTTTTCAACTTCTTTCTTTTCCTTTTATATCATAATATTTCTTGACGATTTTTTTTATTAACAGCAAATTCCTCGGTGTATTTATTCAATATGATTTATTTATTTATTTTATATATATATATATATATATATATATATATATATATATATATATGTGTGTGTGTGTGTGTGTGCGTGTGTGTGTATGAGTTTGTGTGTGTGTGTGTGTGTGTGTGTGTGTGTGTGTGTGAAAAATATATAAAAAATAGGAAAGAACTCGTTAGGTAAATAATCCAAAGTTCTTCAGTATTTTTGTTATTATTTTTAAAAAATAGTGCTCGATAGAAAAGTAAAGCATAAATATAATTATTTATTTAAAAAACATGATTCCAACACGCTGCATAAGAGTTCTCATGCTTCAAAACAATAGCCGAAAACTTCAATATAATTATTTGAATTAAATTGAATTAAAGTACTAAGCTTAGTACTTTAATTCAATTCAATTCAAATAATTATATTGAAGTTTTAGGCTCTTGTTTTGAAACATGAGAACTCTTATGTAGCGTGTTGGAATCATATTTTTAAATAAATAATTATATATATATATATATATATATATATATATATATATATATATGTATATATGGTGGACATCTAGATGAACGCTTTTGTGTTTGGTAGTTGTCCATACAGCACCTTTTTTTTGTAGCCTATGCTCATCCATTCTCACAACATGACCAACCCACCTATGTTGTTTCTTTGCTAGAATGGTTTCAATGCCAGTGATGTTGTTACAGTTCTTCAGTATTGCACGATTCTTCACCCTGTCATCCCATTTCATATCACATATGACACAAAGACAGCGCATATGAAAGGGGTCAATTTAATTTATATGCTTGCGGCACAGGGTCCAAGTTTCAGCGCCATAGAGAAGGGTTGAGAGAACGACTGATCTGTATATGTCGATTTTTCCTCTGAGAGACACATATTTGGTGTTCCATAACCTAGGTTTAAGATTACCGAATATAAATTTGTGTCTCTGTTTGTGTTTCTCTGTTGAATGAATATACTAGTTTGGTTTAAAAAACAACGTAACTGTCTAACAATTTGTCCAATTTTTGAGCTTTATTCCTGTTTCGTATGACACTATAAAAGAATTCAGTTTTTTTGTTCAAGTTTCGGCCTAAATTGGAGTTTTGTCCCAATTCGGAATTTCGGCCAAGTCAGAGTTTCGGCCCAAATTGGAGTTTCGTCCCAAATTGGTGTTTCGTCCCAATTCAGAGTTTCGGCCCAAATTGGAGTTTCGTCCCAATTCGGAATTTCGGCCCAAATCGGAGTTTCGGCCCAAATTGGAGTTTCGTCCCAATTCGAAATTTCGGCCAAGTCAGAGTTTCGGCACAAATTGGAGTTTCGTCCCAATTCGGAGTTTCGGCCCAAATTGGAGTTTCGGCCCAAATTGGAGTTTCGGCCCAAATTGGAGTTTCTGCTTAAAAAAAAAAAAAAATTGTGTGAATTAGACTTCCAGCCCAAATGAGAGTTATAGTGAAGTTTTGAAGATCCATGGAGTTGGATTGATGAATTCAAAGTTATTTCTTCAAAATTTTCATTGCTGTTTTCTAAGTTGGATTAAAGAATCCTTTAGTTTTTGGCCGGACTACAATCAGCCCACCGCAGAAGCTAGCTTAAAAGTACTGTCTTTGAAGCAAATCTATGAATAAAAGACACATACTAGTAAATAATATCAGAAAACAATAACGCAAGGATAAAGTCAAAATATCCCATGTTATAATTATAATAAAAGACACAACATAAATAAATTAACTTTCAGCAAAGGAAATAATATTTTGAAACAGTCATAGTTAAACTGTGCACCTCGGGCCATACGCGGCCCGACTAGCCTTCTGAATGGCACAGAGAATTTAATGTTGACGGTAATGTTTTCAGCATTTTATACCATTGCCAATTTTCATTAAGGAAGATCATATGGGTAAAAATAATTTGCTTTATAAGCGATAATCATTCATATTTTTTCCTGGAGAGTTTTGATGTTTTTGTTTTTTTGAAATGAATAAACACGAAGCAAATAACACCCATCAGTATGTGTTAATCACAGATGTCATCAGTGATAATATTAAACGGAATCCCCAATTTTTTAACTGTAGAAAAAAAACCTTTTTCTACAAATAAAAAATGACAATTTTTCCTTTTTTCTAAGTCAGATGTTTACACCTACGATATTCTTTACTCAAAAAGACTTTACTCTCAACGAAACATTACTTAGAATTTTTTTAATATTACGACCTGCTTTATGATGAGCTATATCTTTTACGTCCCACTCATTGGAAAAGTTTGCCCATGACTGTTTTAGAATATGCAAAAATATTTAATATGGAGATAAATGAATTCAAACAAACAAAATAAAAATTACGTCACTTCCGGTATTTCCACACTCTGTGAAACTGTTCTGCACACTGTACCACTTATAATATTGATTTGCTTGCTTAACGGCACATCAAATTCTTATGAGTCATTTAGAGTTTACATTTCTTGAGAGCTTTGAAATAATAAAGCTATGATATATGTTATTCTGCTTCCACAATTGAATACATGATATACGAAACCTCGCCTTTGTGAATATACATGTTTCCTTGGACATAATTAACTAGTGACGGTCATATGTACGTTTTATGCTATAATTTTGTTGAAGTTATTTTGAAATACAGTTCGATTTAACCCTTTGAGCCCTGCGTTCGTGAAAAAATTTGACCCTTCTGCTGAGTCAAACTTCACAAATAATTGGTACGTAATGTTACACGGTAGATATAAAAATAGTTACAAGTGTTTACCCATCGTTCAACCGGTGGCTGGACATTAAGTCATTTCTCTACCACTGTTCAACCGGTGACTGGGCATTACGTCATTTATTTTTCTATCACCGGTAAAGCGGGGGTCAGGGCTCAGAGTGTTAATTCGGTCGTTCCCACGTTTAATGGAAACAATTTCAAGTCACTTAACGTGAGGTCATACAAAAGGTCAAACTAGAATATGTGTGTTTTTAAACACACTTTAATACACAAATGCACACACACATATGTGTATGTATATGTGTGTATTTCCGGAACTGTTTTTTTTTTAACCCTTTGAGCTCTGAGTTCCTGGACAATTTTAACCTTTCTGCTTGAGCTCCTGTGTCAAAATTCGCAAATAATTATTATGTAATGTTTTACGGTAGATATAAAAACTCCAGTGAACAAAATCCCAGCCTCATACAAAAAAGCCTTATATATAAACAGAAACAAAGAAATCGATCTTTCTTGAAAATGTAAGTGTGAATTAGGATCAAATGTAGATCAAATATGGATCGGGATCCGACAGAATGTTAGAATAAAGAATAAATAGGAACCGTTTATTAATCTAAAATGTTTCATTTTTATTAACCATTTGAGCCGTGCGTTCCTGAACAATTTTAACCTTTCTGCCTGAGCTCCTGAATCAAAATTCGCAAATAATTGGTGGGTAATGTTTCACAGTAGATATAAAAATAGTTACAAAAAATATAACTGTCTGATAGCTTCCCTGACGGTCCAGGTTGAGACCTGCACGTTTCATTGTAAAAAACGATACTTTTTATCCAAAACACATGCACAAAACACAATGAAAAATAATTTGAAATCATTCTTGTTATTATTAAAATTTAGATATCATCACCTCAGACTGACTTTTCTCTATCAGAAGATAATTACACACGTTTCAATATTTTTTGATTTATTCGTTTTCTACGGCTTCTATCAACACATTGCGGGTTATTTATAGTCAGCAAATATTTTTAAATTCTAAGAATTTATTTTTCAAGACAATGGTTTCGTAATACAAATCTTACTAATTAACCCTTTGATCCCTGCGTCCTTGAACAATTTTAACCTTTCTGTCTTAGCTCTTGAGTCAAAATTCGCAAATAATTGATATATAATATTTTACGGTAGATATAAAACTCCAGTGGGCAAAAATCCCATCCTCATAAAAAAAAAAGTTTTATATATAAACAGAAACAAAGAAATCGATCTTTCTTGAACATATAAGTGTGAATTAGGATCAAATGTAGATCAAATGTGGATCAGGATCCTACATAATGTTAGAATAAAGAACAAATACGAACCGTTTATCAATCTAAAATGTTTCATTTTTATTAATCATTTGAGCCGAGCGTTCTTGAATAATTTTAACCTTTTTGCCTGAGCTCCTGAGTCAAAATTCACAAATAATTGGTATGTAAGGTTTCACGGTAGATATAAAAAAAATAGTTACAAGTGTTTACCAATCGTTTAATCGGTGGCTGGGTTTTAAGTCATTTTTCTCTACCACTGTTCAACTGGCGGTCGAGCATTACGTCATTTTTTTCTACCACCGGCAAAATGGTGGTAGAAAAAAGCGTTAAGAAATTATAGAATATTATATGAGTTAACGCTATTAAAATGTTCATGTCGTTTGTTTGGAAGTATTTTAAACGGATTTGGTTGAAGTTTCTACAATTTGTTAAATTGTGCTTGCTGTTGGTCATTTTGCTATAAATATGTATTATTAGTAACGTTTTTACATCGAAACGTATTGCTGGTAGTTTTTACTATAAACAGATTTTTTATGTTTTTATAGTATTTAGTTTTTGTTTGGTGTTCACTATGCCCATAGCTGAGTTCCGACAAGCTAATTTCTCTGGTTCCCATACTGCATGAATTTAAGCGAGCTACCAGGCTGGCATCTCAGTCCCACCCTTTCACGGTTAAATGTAGCAGTGTCTCCGACTCAAACAACTTATTCGCATGCACTTCCCATCTGGGGAACTCTCTTCTCCTTGCTTGCTTCCCTGATGACAGTAATCTTTAGATATTCAAGTGTAACGTCAATCGACATCTTCTGATACCTTGATCTTGTTCCCCATCCTTCTTTGTATCCTTTCCTCAAACACGCCTCTTTACTCTTGTTCTCAATCCTCTGTAACCCCTCGCGTGCTAGTGGCACTCCCGTCTTGGCTGGGGTGAATTGCTCAAAAAGAAAAAAAGATGTTACCTGCCCGGGTGAATATGGGCCTGGGTAAAACAGCAATTAAGAGGTAGTTCTTCGTTCCTCAAAACCTCCATTCTCCCAATCAGAGGTCTTGCTGCCGGATGTAGTTTAACATCATAACTAGAACTACCCTAAAAGGTGTCATCATCTCAGGTCAAGATGGGCCTGAGATCAACGTCAATTAAGAGGTGGTTCTACGCTCCTCAGAATTTCCAATCTACTGGTCAGTGGCTTTGCTGCAAGATGTAGTTTATCTTCATAACCTGGACTACCCTGACATACGCTACCTCCCCTAGTCAAGGTGGAGGTAACATCAATTAAGTGGTGGTTCTATGCTCCTCAAAACCTCCAATCTCCCGATCAAGGGTCTTGCTGCCGGATATAGTTTATCGTCATACATAAGACTAGCGATTTATTATACGTATAATTAAAATTGAAAACAAACATTTTATTTCTTGAACGGAAATACAATATCAAATTGATCCGTGAATTCTTAAAGAGTTATCTGTACTTTATTTTTAATTACACGTGTCAAATTGCTGTGCTTGCGTCAATGATAATTGCTTACTATTAGGGATTGGTGGGGAAAAGCCGTCATCAATAATACACAGTTAGCAATGGCGTAAGCGCGGTTTCAAACTTGATATTTGTTAAAAAATAAACAAAGTAAAGGGTGTTTCATTAAGACGGATGAAAGTGAACAGAAAATAAATCAGTGACATTGGTGAAAATTTATTTATTTCTCTATTAGATCATGTTATTTAAGTCATAGCAATTATGTATGAAAATAATATCGCCCAAATGTCCGTCAAGGTTTCCTCGGCACACCTCCACTCGATGGTCAAAATTTCTGATGACGTCTCTGCATAGTTGCTCCTCGATCTCACTAATATGACACATTATCTCATCCTTCAGCTGTTGAATTGTTGTTGGCTAGTTGGCATATACCTTACTTTTGAGATGACCCCAAAGCAAGAAATCTAAAGGCGTCAAGTCGATCGTGGTGGCCAATTGACTTCGCTCTTTCGAGAAATGATGTGACCTGGGAACTTCTCATTTCATTTCTGTTTGAACGTCTATATTCTTAATAGAGTTCGATAATTTAAACACGTTGTTTGATTGTTGATCTTTTCATGACAGATATTGCCAAAGACTTAAGTTCGTAAATCTTAAAGAAAAAGAAAAAAGTCATTACACGGTTAAAATTAATTCATATTTAAAATCGGTTCAAGTTATTGGAACGTCCTTTACAAATAATGTAAAAAACCGAACTTTCTGCGAAGGCATGAATCGATTTGACATTGTCTTTATAATGGGAACAGGGCAAGCAATCTAAAATGCCGAAAAATGTCAATATTTTTCGATTCTGACAAACGCCTTGATCAGGAATATATGTAAATAATGCTAAACTAAAAAAATGATATGCTCCGTCATATTCCCCCCTCCCACTTTTTCCCGAATTAACTATTTAATTTTTGTAGCGCCGAAGCCTTTCCATATCTCTTATTACGTATGGGAACACACGCAGATTGATATATGCGAACCTATGACAATCGAAAACAAACGTTCAAACTCTAAAAAAAAACACTGATATTTACAAACAAGCAGAGATGTACGCACTTATAGGCTTATAGACTGGTGTATTAAAGCCTCCCCCTTCTCACTCTGTCTCTCTCTCACACACACAGACACACACAGACACACACACACACACACACACACATATATATATATATATATACGTAATGATCCGTTAGTAAATAATCCAAGTGAATCCTAATAATATAACATTAAAACTGATCCACAAAAAGAGATTAATGTATTTATTTTAACATGCCTTATATACATATACAGCCCCTACACACACACTCACACACACACACACACATATATATATATATATATATATATATATATATATATATATAATATAATATATATATATATATATATATATATATATATATATATATATATATATATATATATAGAGAGAGAGAGAGAGAGAGAGAGAGAGAGTAGAGCCCGGCGTTGCCCGGGGATGTAACAGTAAAAAATTGATCAAGTATCGACCATCATAAAGACTGAAAAATAAAATTGACAAAGATTATTGTTTAAAGTTGACCGACACGCATATCTTAATTATTTTTTTTTTTTTTTTACGAATTGGTCAAACTCAAACAAAAACATTGTTTTCAATCGTTATGAGTCTACCGATTGAATAGAATTTTATTATAAACAATTGTCTTGTAAATGGAATTTTTAAAGCATTCTGAATGTAAAAATAAAGAAAAACGTATGCAAGACAATAAGAAACACTACCTGCCAAAAAAAAAGTGGAGTTTTGTTGAAATCACACACACACAAACAACCTGGGTTTTAACCCGATGTGAGTTGTCCTCCTATCATTAATCCATCTTAATCGTGTTTTCAAATTGATTTTGTGCAAAAAAATGTGTTTTTCCACTTTTTGGCGCTGTCAGAACCACCGCAAGGTAATTTTACGTTGTCCAGTGAAGTTTTGTTGAAATCGGTTGAAAAATGTAGGAAATCCGATCCAATATATAAACGTTACAGACACACACACATACACACACACAATCTGCGTTTTATAATAAGTAAGATATAAAACACAATTTGAGTCGGAAATGCTAACGTATTATATTAGTTGAAATAGCTATATTTATGAGGTAATTTTTGATTTCTCTGTTATGTAATAAAACACACACACACACACATACATATATATATATATATATATATATATATATATATATATATATATATATATGTATATAAAAGTGTACATTGAAGTCAACCCCCAGCAGCGGCTGTCTGTTTTATGTTTATATGCAATCGCCAAGCCGATGATTTTGTATAAGTATGGAACAGACTGTTGCCGACTTCACTTTTATATTTATATACGCTCTGTCCTTGTCATTGAGCATTTTAAACAATTAATACAGTATATATTAAAAACCTTCATTTCATTGTTAGACAGGAATGATTGTATTAAATCAAATAATACCGTATCCCTGAAGCTTACGTAAAAGACCAGAGTGCCAAACTCTGTCATTCGCCTTCGACATATCTTGAGCCGTTATTATCAAGAGCTTGGTATAAATATTCAGTTATGGCCGTAAGCACATCAGCAGTAGACCGGGTAAAGTGGAAACCATATTTGTCAGAGAGAAGATCGTGGGAGGTAAGATGTTTAACCACTTTGGCATTGATTAAAGCCTCGAAGACTTTGCCGAAGATTGGTAGAAGATTGATGAAATGATAGTTAGATGGGTCAGAAGGGTCTCCAGAGTTCTTAAAGACCAGAACGACAAAATAGGAGTCCAACAGGTTCGAAAGCAAGAATCAGTAAAGCAATAGTTGTAGAGTTTGGAGAGAACTTGTGCCAGTTCAGTGGTACATTTTTTTAAGACTAAGGCTGATATCCCGTCACCAACACTTACTTGATGAGAGTCTAATTTAGATGATGTCTAATACCATCGACGGGGTTATGCACATCTCACTTAGTAAGAATAATATCTCCTCTCAGAAATCAAATCACATGAAGAAGGCGGGAGCGTACAACGGCCGAAACGCTGTGAAGATGGTAATGAAAATGAAGATAACAGTCCGAATAATGTAAATAATGTAAATAATCATAATACCTCATTTCAGAGATCCAATCACATGAAGAAGGCCGGAGAGTACAACGACCGAAACGTTGTGAATATGGCAATGAAGATGAGGATAACAGTCGCAATAATGTAAATAATGCAAGTAATCATAATACCTCATCTCAGAGTTTTAGACAGATCTATAGAGAGACACAAACATAAAGGCCGGAGCATGCAACAGCCGAAACGTTATGAATATTGCAATCAAGATGAAGATAACAGTCCAGATAATGTAAATAATGCAAGTAATCATAATACCTCATCTCAGAGATATGGACAGATATATAGAGGGACAGAGATATAAAGGCCGGGGCGTACAACGGCTGAAACGTTGTGAATATGTCAGTGTAGATGAGGATAACAGTCTGAATAGTGTAAATAATATAAGTAATTATAATACCTCATCTCAGTGATATAGACAGATATATAGAGATATAGAGATACAGGCTGGAGCGTACAACGGCCGAAACGTTGTGAATATGGCAATGAAGATGGGGATAACAGTCCGAATAATGTGAATAATGCAAGTAATCATAATACTTCATCTCAGAGGTTTAGACAGATCTATAGAGAGACACAAACATAAAAGCCGGAGCGTACAACGACCGAAACTTTATGAATATGGCAATCAAGATGAAGACAACAGTCCAGATAATGTAAATAATGCAAGTAATCATAATACCTCATCTCAGAGATATAGACAGATATATAGAGAGACAGAGATATAAAGGCCGGGGCGTACAACAGCCGAAACGTTGTGAATATGTCAGTGTAGATGAGGATAACAGTCTGAATAGTGTAAATAATATAAGTAATTATTATACCTCATCTCCGAGATATAGACAGATATATATATAGAGAGAGAGATGCAGGCTGGAGCGTACAACGGCCGAAACGTTGTGAATATGGCAATGAAGATGAGGATAACAGTCCGAATAATGTAAATAATATAAGTAATCATAATACCTCGTCAGAAGAGGCCGCAATACACTTGTTGCATGTGAACAGAATTGAAGGATCTCAGCTCGGCCTTTTCTTTTGGTCAGTGATCGACAGTCATTTCGGTTCGGCAATGAAATAATTCGACACCGAGAAATTTAAATGAACTATTTCTATTAATCATGTCGACATCTACATTAACTAACTATCCAGCGGGGTTTGCTCACACAGGAGCTGTTTCCGACACGAAAGTGGACACATCTACATCGCATGACGGTTAAGATACAACTCGCTGAAACCTCTTTTCCTATCTCTCTTTCCCACAGTCAATCAAAATCGGCCTCATTATGGCCCCACCTGACCCCGGCTGTCAGACTTCGGAAGTCGGAGCCGAGATAAACTTCCTCTAAAAATAATCGTCTGCTAAACTATCATCTAACACATTGAATGTCAACAAACAACAATTAATGGATGCATTAACAAAATATGTTTACAGAAAAGTAAAGATAGAGATTAAATTATCGTTAATAGATCAACAGCGTCTTCAGTTGAGGTTACTGAAGCATTTTCATACCCGCTTGTTTTATGCTAGATAGAGAAACCGCGTGTTGCTGGTCCCTAAGATAAAGAGAAAAGACGAATAAGCCTTCGAATATCGTATCGCCTGTGATTTTACTCAGGGGCGGTAATCAAAGTAGAAGTTGGTGAATTAAACGGAAATTAATATATATTTTTTTTCCTTTTGTTCATTTTAAATTTTCAGCTGATGTTTTCAGAAGAAGAAGAAGAAAAAAAAATCACGAAAGAATCGAAGAATAAAGAAGAGCCAAGACGATGAAAAAGATTCGGAGCAAATAACGAAGCCCGCAGTAAATGTATTTCCTTTCTCTTGATTGGCTAATTTCGACAAAATGTCGCGATTGATCGTGATAAAAATTTTAAAACATCCAATTTGAAAGTTTAATCAAATTTCTTCGCCTATAATTGATTAGGGGGCATTTAGAAACGGATGACTGGTAGTTGATATCTTAAATTCATTGCTAAATGTAATTTAAATGTACGATTTAAATTTCTTCTTCAAGCTTTTTTAAAACCGGGACAGCGGAGATAAATAGTATAGTAAATACTAAACAAAGTCTCTAAAAATTGTCCAAAAGTTCTACATATCCGAGAGCTTTCGGTTATTCTTTTTTCAATTATCACGTACAATATATATATATATATATATATATATATATATATATATATATATATATAATTATTTATTTAAAAATATGATTCCAACTCGCTACATAAGAGGTCTCATGTTTCAAAACAAGAGCCGAAAACTTCAAAATAATATTTGAATTAACTTGAGTTAAAGTAGGCTCTGTTCCATCTTCAAGCGAAATTTTTTTGGGGGGAATGACTTATTTCTGAAATTTACGAGTTTTAATAGTATGGTCAGAATTGAAATCAAAAATTTCCATGGTAACATCAAGGGCGGATTGTTTAGAATCGGCAGGGGTGGGGTGTTAATAATTTGTATCAGTATAGAGTTACTTTCATAGATGCCGGGTCAGGGTAAGGTGGGGGTGGCTAAATTTACGACGGAGGAAGTTTTCGCATAGTCTGGCTTGAGCGTCTACGGAGATTTATTTATTTATTTTTATTTTATTCTTTTATTATATCTCTTTATGAAAGGGATTTGTGTATATGCCGTAACGTTTGTTATTTGACGACTTCATAAAGGGTTATCAATTTTTGTAGGGTATTAAAACTATGTATATGGGCTATGGATTTTAAAATTTATTTTATTGTATGCGTGTTTTTAGCTAGTTATTCAGAGCGTAAGTTCGGTTGTGTCGGCAGAAAACCGTTAATTCTTGGCTGTTGTTTAATAGGTTTTTATTGTTTAGAAGCTTAATAATGTGTAGTTTCTCATGGAGGCACAAAGGGCATGGGTCATCCCAAGTTTTGCAAGTTCTAGTCCTGTTAATGATTTTCCATTTTACTTTAGGTGTCCTATTTTTTTCTTTCAAGTGCCAAAAATATTTAGATAGAGACGTCTGATGTCTAAATTTTATGTTGTTGAAGGAGCATTTATGCTGCCTCCATCTGGTTTTAAAGGAATTTTTAGTGGACCCAATGTATATCATATTATTGTTAGGGTTCTCCGTGGATGATATAGTGCATTGGTATACCACAGATTTGATGCAGCACTTATTTTCTAATGGGCAGTCTACCGGGTTTCTACAATCACATAATTTTTCCCTATCATTATCTGATTTAAGTGTAGAGCTATTAAAACTATTCAGGTAAGGGGGTTTGTTCAGGATATTATTATTGTGTCTTCTTATTATACCTTCTAGATTTTCAGTGCAGCTGTAACTCAATTTTAGTGTGTTCTTATTGAATACATTACTAAGCCTACTTTTGGTGGGAAAGTGTTTATCGATTAGAGCTAAGAACTTCTGTCCTAGTTTAATACTAACCATTTGGTTGAACGGAGGTGTATACCAAATGATGTTTCTTTTCCTGTTTATTTTCTTTTGGTTGTTGCAATTGTCCCTATATTTAATGTTAGCATTTTTATAACCACTACTTTTTAGGGCAGTGTTATAGAAGTCATTATGTTGGTGGAATATTACTTTGTTAGCGGAGTTACTGCTAATTCTATTTTCTATTGATGAGGGTATATGTTTAATTGTGGATGGAGGGTGGTTTGACTTCGGGTGTATATATAAGGGGTTAGCATTAGGTTTTCTATAAGGTTGGTACGTGTTGCTCGGTAAGTCTAGGGTTACGTCGAGGAAGTTTACCTTTTTCAATTTAGAAGAGACGGTTATCTTTAAGTTAAGATTTTTAAATTCACTAAACATAATTTTACGGATCTTCTCTATCTTAAAGGTAGTGGAACTCCTCACCATCATGAGCCCGTCATCTCTATACAGTCCGATGTCCTGGATATCAATCTCGCGGTATGCCGTTAAGTTGTACAATATTTCGCTTGAAGATGGAACAGAGCCTACTTTAACTCAAGTTAATTCAAATATTATTTTGAAGTTTTCGGCTCTTGTTTTGAAACATGAGACCTCTTATGTAGCGAGTTGGAATCATATTTTTAAATAAATAATTATATTTATGCTCTACTTTCGTACCGAGCACTATTTTTTAAAAATAATTACAAAAATACTAAGGAACTTCGGATTATTTACCAAACCAGTTTCTTTCCTATTTTCTACAATATTTTCACACACACACATATATATATATATATATATATATATATATATACATATATATATATATATATATATATATATATATATATATATATATATATATATATATATATATAACCAAATGTAAAAGAACATCAGGTGGTTAAAGATGGCGGTAAATGCCACTGTAACAGTTTAAAATAATTATATATATATATATATATATATATATATATATATATATATATATATATATATATATATATGGAGGTTGCATGTGTGTATTTTTTAATTGACGCCAAGCAAGGAAATAAAGCCATTAAGGCACAGGGGATACTGAGTGTGAAAGAATAAAAAAAATAGAAAAATGTATTATCCAGCAAGAATAATACAAGAAGAGTGATCAAGAAGACAGCAGATAACGATTGGCATATAAGTTAACTTTTTGAAGTTCAAAGTTGGATGGAATCAAGAAGCTAGATTAGATTTCCTCAAGCGAGAAGAGTGAGTAAATAAACAATTAACGAAGAACTTTCAATTGCATCTCACCAATTCATGTGTTTTTTTTAATATTTTTAACTGTATGTGTGTTTTTTTATGTGTATCTCTGAAGTTATGGGAATGTTTTATTTTCCAAACACGGTCAGCACATTGTGGCCATGTTCGTAATTAATGTTATTGAGTATTGGATTTTCCTTTTTATTATTAGGGCTTCAGTTTTTAATATGTTTTTTTTTTACTATAATATTGGATGACATTATTATGGTTGTATAATAATTGTATAATACTAGTATATTTCGAATGGAGTTTGGTATGTTTTCTTTTGCGTTTAAATGTGTCCTACGGACGGGGTAGGTGTAACGTCAGTCGTCCGAAAATATGCTTTATTTTCCAAGGAAATAACTATAACATCTTCCCTTTTGATATATATATATATATATATATATATATATATATATATATATATATATATATATATATATATATATATATAATTATTTACCGGGTGTAACAGCATAATTGTCCATCCCACCGAATGTTTAATATCTAAAAAAAAAACTCTAAAATAAGTGAATTTATTTTTTACAGGTTTTCAAATAAAGGGTTTAGCCACTTTAATATCATTTGTCGTAAGAATCTCTGAAAAACCGTTTGAGTGATTCAACTAGAAAGATAACAGATTAAAATTGTTTTGTGCCAGACCGACTGTTTTCCAAAATGAGCAATGATGAGAGGAAAAAGATCATTCAGGCCATCAGTAATGTCACCAACATTCATACTCTAGCTTCCATCTTCAAAGTCCGTGCAAGAACGGTAACTATGTTTAAAAATGAGGGAACAGTAGAGAGAAAAACTGGATCATAACATCACAACAATTTTGGCACCTGAGAGACGCGCTTAACCTTTGACAGTCCAAAGAGCACTAAAAAAGACGTACATGAATAGTATGAGACACCTTGTTACTTCAGGACAGAAAGTTTGAAGGTTAGAGAGGACGAAGATCATCTTAAATAACTTGGAATAATATATACATATAGATATACATACATAGATACATATATATATATATATATATAAATATATATATATAAAAGGCAGGATGCGCGCGTGTGTGTGTGTGTGTGTGTAACGAATGCACGGCAGCAATTTTCGACGGATTTGCACTAAAATTTACATGCACATGCTCCAAGATAGCGAAAAGGCCAAGACCGACTTTGCATTTCCTAACTCCCATCGATAGTGGAAATAATCGATTTTTCATGCTTCTACGGCAGTTTTGGTGTAGTTTTCGGCCATTTTGTACTGGCCAGAGTGAAAGCCTATAGCTGGCTGCCACGAATAGGCAGGAAGATTCTATTGACCAGCGTGAGAGCCAAACAGCTGACTGACACGAATGTTAACTAGCATGCTAGCATGCAAAAAAGAAAAATCGATAACTGCATTCGTCACAAGTGATAAAAATTTAAATCTACATGGCACTTTACTCCAATTGGCTCATTCGCTTGCTTAAACTCAACGATGATTCTGATTCCTCAGAACTGGGTTGGGTGTGAAAAAGTATTTGTTGTTAACATTCTTTTTTCCATTGGGTTTTTTCCCGTTATGAGTCCTTTTTTAAAGCTGATCGTTTTGTGTTCATTTTGTTTATTTCGCAGTTTGAGGCAAGAAGTAAGGCATGTAGCAACATCAGCACGGCAAAGGACACTCATTAAAGGCAAGGAAGGGCAAAAATATTTTAAGTCAAGTTATGGCGATTGCTGTATGAGCCGTATGATTTTTGAATCAAGCACGAGCAAAGCCGGGCCATGCTGCGAGTATATATATATATATATATATATATATATATATATATATTGATGCATGTTTCATTAAATAATATGGACAGTTGTTGTCTATTTATTTTATGTAAAGTCTTTTCATATCGTCTGAAAAGCTTAATAACAATACCATTAAAATAAGAAAGAAAATCTCAATAATGATACATATTTTTTAATCCTATTTAAGCTTTCGGCTTATATCTGCCATTATCAAAGATGACAATTACATTACAATATATTAAAGTTTTTATGAAAGATATATATCCAAGAATAGATAGTAAATAGTAAAACGTTGCTGAAAGTAATAATGGGCAGGAAGTAGTGGAGAGCCATTGTCGCCAACAATTTTGACTCAAAACCGGCACTGAAGAATTACCTATCAAACAAAAATAAAATCATCGAAATCGGATGAAAACTGTAGAAACGCATAAACAACATCCGATCCCACACAGACAGACACACATATTTTGAGAATTATAGATATATATTCCCCTATACGGTCAATACATAACTCATGAAATATTTTGAGCAGCCGTTAGACTATTCACAATCGTATTTATACGGCATTTACAATAGCATAATCAAAGCAACGGGGAGTGAGAAGAAAAGACTAAGCATAAAATACAATTAAACATGCATGGTCATCAGTATGAGGATGAGCCCAAGATGCGATATGAAGATCGGGAACATTAGAATCAAAGAGATGCGGAAGTTTAAATACCTGGGAAGAGTCTTCTTCACAGAAGACGTTAAGTGTGACTCTGAGATCCGTAGACATAACGGAATGGCCAAGGCCACATTCCAAAAGTTGGGCAGAATACTGCGAGAGAAGAGGATTTCTTTGGTAACAAAGAAAAGAATACTGAAATGTTACTTGATATCTGTCCTTCTTTACGGCAACGAGACGTATACGACAGAGGACGGTAAGAGCGACGCTGACGTATTGGGATGACCAAGGAGACATTCCAAAAGACGGGCAGGAGGATTTCTTTGATGACATAGAAAAGAATATTGACCTGTTACGTGACATCGGTCCTTCTTTACGGTAGCGAATGTTGGACGATTTTCTCAAAGATGAAGAAGAGACTCGAGGCGACGGAGATGTGGTTCCACAGAAGGATGCTAAGGATATCATGGACCGAGCATGTGAGCAACGATGAGGTCTTAGAGAGGATACAAACTAGGAGGAAGGTTAAAATTAATATCAGGGAGAGACAGCTGAAGTTTCTAAGACGCATAATGAGGAAGGAGGGCCTAGAAAATCTGATACCCTCGGGTCGAATAGAGGGAAAGAGCGACAAGGAAACAACGTGTGACATGTCTGGCGGACTTAAGCAAGTCGATGACAGAACGTAGTCAGGGGAGGAAGCAGAGGGAAGTACATTTTTGAGAGCTGCAAGGGATAGAGGAAGGTGTGGAGAGCCATGATCCCCTACGTCCTGAAAGGACATGATAAAAAGAGAGAAAGAATCAAAATCCTTAAAAATGGCTGATGGAGAAGCCGAAACGAAACATTATTTTTTGCACACACTATCAAAGCTTGGGAGGCACAGTGGAGTAATCGATAGGGGCTCTGATTGAGGAATAGGTAGAAACGAGTTCGAATTCCACCCGAACACATTAAATTCACTTACGTGCTAATAAACTAGCGAAAGGTATGAATCCTCTTCTTCTACACATAGATATGGGTAAATAGCAGGACAGACGGGGTTCTATAGCCTTGGATGGCAACTGGTCTGGCGCAGAAAAAAATTGGTAACCTACTGTGGGAAAGAATCTGCCTCATTCATGTATTGAATTTGTGAACAAAAAAAACATAAGTACCTTATCTGTTGGTGTTAACGAAACACAGAGAGAGATTTCAGCTCGAATAGGCAACTATATATATATATATATATAT
>OZ010611.1:50396960-50489460 GCA_963932145.1 Acanthosepion lycidas
CAGTGTCTCTCAGGCAATTCGAGGTGTGTTATCCCTAACCACCTTTGCCACGTGAAGCCTGAAATTGTCATGGAGGAAGAGGACACCCTCGCGATTAACCAATGCTAAGTCCTTGCGATTCAGTACCATTTGTACACGTTCCAATTACTGCGAGTACAGGTCCGCAGAAATGGTTTGGCCCGTTGGTAGCAGTTCACAGGGCACCACTTGACAATCAGATACTGAGCATGATCTTGCGTGGTTGTAGAGTTGGTCTTGTGGTGTGAGGCACAGGGTCCTGCGGTGTCAACCAATGTCTGCCACGCTTTAGAATGTCATTCAGGACCCACTTTTCGACGCTAGTGAGCACTCGATCAAATATGGGCACGTTCCTATGCCGAGAAAGCAACGAGAAAAAGGCTGTTACTAGTTGTAGCTTGTTGGCATCCGACTGTGTCCAGGGTACATACTTACTCAACCTATACGCCTTCCATATGAGGTGGAGGGGAAGTCTCTTTCATCAATGACATGCTCACCACAAGTTTGGCTGGTGTCTTCCTCTATAGAGGCGTTGAAGGCCTCATTATGCAAAAACTATGGCCTGACACTGTGGGCTTCCTCCCAAAGGGATATATCTCCGACCTGAACCTCTGGAACAAATGCTTGGCCTTATCCCGAAAGGATTGACGTATTTGACGTATTTGGCGACTTGATGCGGCTGCGGACAAGCCCATCTTAAAGTCATAAAGCAGACAACCTCGAACGAGCAGCTTCGATAGTGGCATGTTTCCTCACCGATGCTCGCGCTATGACTGATGTGTGTGCAAAACGCACTCGCATTGGTCAAAACAATACTCCCACCCTCACCCCTTTCCCAGTATGTGACGCACTCATTTGCGTATCATTAATCACTTCTTCCCACGTGACGTCTAAAGCGGCAAGGAATTTTTTGGTTACCACATAAAAGAAAGATGGAAAGGAAAGAAATATTAAACACAAAGGCAACTAAAGAGTTCTTATGATCAGTTAGTAACGCAAGATATCGGTAGCTTATTATATATATAGGTATTTTTTAGAAGAGATTAATATCAGGCATTTTCAGTATCTGTCTATATCTCTGATATGAGAGATTTATGATTACTTGCATTATTTACATTATTCGAACTGTTATCCCAATCTTCATTGCCATATTCCCAACGTTTCGTCCATTGTCCGCTCCGGCCTTCTTCAGGACATTGGATCTCTTGGATCAGTTATTAAGATTACTTGCATTATTTACATTATTCGGACCGTTATCCTCATTTTTATTGCCATATTCACAACGTTTCGGCCGTTCTACGCTCCGGCCTTTATGTCTATGTCTCTCTATATATCTGTCTATATCTCTGAGATGAGGTATTATGATTGCTTGTATTATTTACATTATTCGGACTGTTATTTTCATCTTCATCGACATATTAACAAAGTTTCGGCCTCTCTACTTTTGAGATGAGGTATTATGATTACTTGCATGATTTACATTATTCGGACTGTTATCCCAATCTTCATTGCCATATTCACAACGTTTCGTCAATTGTCCACTCCGGCCTTTTTCAGGAGATTGGATCTCTGGGATGAGTTATTAAGATTACTTGCATTATTTACATTATACGGACTGCTATCCTCATCTTCGTTGCAATATTCACAACGTTTCGGACTTTGTACGCTCCGGCCTTTATGTCTATGTCTCTCTATATATCTGTCTATATCACTGAGAAGCGGTATCGTGATTACTTCGATTATATACATTATTCAGACTGTTATCCTCATCTTCCTTGCCATATTCACAACGTTTCGGCCGTTTTACGCTCCGGCCTTTTTCAGGTGATTAGATCTTTGAAATTAGGTATTATGATTACTTGTATTATTAAAATTATTCGGACTGTTATCCTCATCTTCATTGCCATATTCACAACGTTTCGGCCGTTGTACTCCCCCGATTTCTTCACGGGGTTGTAATTTCGAAGCGAAGCCTTTATTTCGTAGATTGTTCTAGTTCCTCGTGCCATACCTCTTCTGGATATCTCAGTTATTTCTCTTTAACTCAACTCTACATATTTTGGTTCACCACCGCTGAAGAAATCCGGAGCATACAACGACCGAAACGTCGGGAATATGTCAATGAAGATGAGGATTTAAGTAACCTGTTGCACTATACAGTATATACTTTCTGGGGAGTTTAAAATTCATGCCAAAAATTCAGGGGTTTCACTATACATGCAGTCGAGTTTTATACGAGTAGATACGGTAGTTTAAACGAAAAATAAATAAAGAATGGAAGAAAGAAAGTGAGAAATTGAAAGAGGCTAAATATACAAATAATAAAAATGAAGAAGAAAGGTAAATTTAAAAGAGGAATTAAAGAAAGAAAGAAATTCTTAAAGAAGGAAGGAATAAATAAGTTAGCAGAATATCAACCTGTATGGGTTAATTAATATCGTGGGCAGACTCTCCCCCGGATGGGGCTTTCTTTCCGGAGATATTGGCAGAGGCAAAAATGAGTTTTTCCCGCCAGAGTAGATGCTGCGTTTATAGTATCTGTTGCCTTCTGGAGGCCTTCTCTCCTCCCTTGCGCCCCTCCCCCATTTGCGTAACATCTGTTTCATAGCGGTGATATGACCGACTATGATTAGCTTAGAAAAGCTCTGACCAGCTTAACAATCTACTACTAGCTTAGACAAGGTTTGACCAGCTTGGGCAAGATAAAACCAGCTTAGACCAGCAGCCCAAATGGAAACACTAAGGTCCCCACGTTAAAAACCGACTTTGTGACTCAGTATGGGGTTTGGGTAAGGTAAATCTCGGGTTATTTAATGTCGGAATCTAAATATGTTGTACGCAATTTTATTTTGATGTTGTTTCATTGTTAACCTTTCCATGGTTGACGGTGCCAACGACTTAAGTTTTTAAATCTGGAAGAAAAAGAAAAAGAAAAAAAAATCATTCGACGCTTAAAATTAATTCACATTTAAAATCGGTCCAAGTTTTTAGTAGTAGTTTTATTATCATTTTTTTCCTTTTTCCTTCTGTTCAGTACAATCCCATACCTGGCCGTTGTTAGTCCTAATAAGATGTGCAGTTTCAGCCAATATAATTTCCTGGAATCTCTTGTAGACAGGTGATAGCCGTGGACATTTTAATGTCCTTGTCTGAACCTATCTTAATTCTAAATTAGACTCTAATTATTTTACGTGTAACTGTCGATTAAAGATACCCGTTTTTTTTTATCATTTTTTTTTAGTATCGTTATATTTTTTTAATTTCATTTTGTGTTTCTTCATTGTTTGTTGTATTCTTTAATTATCACTTTAATAATAATAATAATAATAGTAATAATAATAATGATGATGATAATAATAATAATAATAATGAAATAATAATAATAATAATAATAATAATAATAATAATAATAATAATGATAATAATAATAATAATATCCAGAATCGATTGATCATCTTGTATCAGGTTGCACGATATTGGCACTCACTGAATATAAAACCCAGCATGACAGAGTGGGCCAATATCTGCACTGGAAAATCTGCAACTTCTACGGGAAGGAAACTGAAAGAAAATGGTACGAACACCACCCAGACCCGGTTACGGAGATAGGACCTGTTACAATTCTATGGGACTACACAATACACAGTGACAAAACAATCAAGGCCAACCGCCTAGATATTATTATTAAAGACCACAAGCAAAAAAAAAAGCCTCCTTATTGATACGGCAGCCCCTGCTGACTGCAATGTATCTTTGAAGATATTCAAAAAGCTGTCAACATACAAGGACCTTGAAATAGAAATCTCGAAAATGTGGCATATGGGAACATCAACAATCCCTGTTGTAGTTGGAGCCCTAGGACTGGTTGGAAAATATTCCAGTAGACTAATTGAAGGGATTCCTGGAAGTCCATGCCTCAAGGAGATACAAAAAATTGTTCTGACAAGTACAGCTCACATTTTACGAAGGGTTTTATCTATGTAATATTTTTTTTATTTTCTTGTCAGTGCAAAGTGTCATGATGCCATTTCTAACCTTAGGTCCGTAGGCGGAACCCGGAAAGAAATGTGTAAACGCCAGAAATCAAAGAAAATAATAATAATAATAATAATAATAATAATAATAATAATAATAATAATAATAATAATGAAACTGTCGGCCATATTATCTCAGGATGTCAGAAACTAGCAAAAAATGAATATATACAGAGATATAAGGTAGCGAAATATATGTGCAGTGGAAGATATGCAAGAAGCACAAAATCGAAACCACTGAAAGAAAAAGAAAAAAAATCATTAGACGCTTAAAATTAATTCACATTCATTATCGGTTCAAGTTATTAGAACACTGTATATAAACGACTTTAATTGCCATATATTAATTTTATTGTGAAGAGGAAAAAAGATGTTTGACTTCAGACACGCGCTATTTGAACTCTATCGGAAACTGAATGTTTGCTCAAATAATTGTATACATATTTCAGTTTTCACCATTCCTGAAACTACTTTTGGTTATCTGCCTTGTCGCATTTTTTTCGCTGTCTTGCAATCTTCTTCCTTTCAAGTGTCATATGTTTTTCGGAGAGAGGAAAAATTCTCAAGGGACGAGATCTATGGAAGTTGTTGGAGCTGGAGAATATAGTATTTGCCCCAAAACTGCTGCAAAGGTAATGGTCATTAATGAAACCCTGTGTAGAAAGTCGACCACACACTACACACTGTTCTTCCAAACCCTGCTATAAACTGGTCGATCTGTGCGAAAAGGCTACACTTTGCGTACTTTAGCTCCGTTACCATAGGGATAGATTCAATACTTTTTGACCAAACCTTCTATGTATTAAAAGCGACAAACATTTTGAGTCGATTAATTTTAATGATCGACTTTGCCAAATTACGAATAATACTTCGCCGACGTAGAGGAAATTCCATCGGAAATCGTCCGAAGTTCAATTTCTTGTCGGACAAGGATTATTCGATCATTAAATTTAATCGACACAAAATGTCTGTCGCTTCTAGTAGTATTTGCTGCTGAAATACAGAGAAAGTAACCAATGTCCGATGGATAAATTGTCATCTTCATTAAGCAGAAAATGAAAATAACACTGGTATCGCATTTTAACAGATATACAGGATGCGATGGATAAATTGTCATCTTAATTAAGCAGAAAATGAAAATAACACGGGCATCTCATTTTAACAAATATACAGGATGCGATGGATGGATTGTCATCTTCATTACGCAGAAAATGAAAATAAAACTCGCATTGCATTTTAAATGATTTAGAGGATGAGATGGATAAATTGTCATCTTCATTACGCAGAAAATGAAAATAACACTGGCATCTCATTTTAACAGATATACACAATGCGATGGATAAATTGTCACCTTCATTACGCAGAAAATGAAAATAACACTGGCATCGCATTTTAACAGATATACACAATGCGATGGATAAATTGTCATCTTCATTGTGGAGAAAATAAAAATAACACTGGCATCGCATTTTAACAGATATACAGGATGCGATGGATAAATTGTCATCTTAATTACGCAGAAAACGAAAATGACACAGGCATCGCAGAAAGAAAAGGAAAAATAAAGAAAAGGAAAAGAAAGAAAAAAAAGGGAAGATAATTTTCTTTTCTTTCAGCAAGATTTTTTAAACCGAGGCTAATCTGGCCACACCCACGCTGCTGAGCGCCCATTGGCTGAATGGTGGCATGAGCGTTAGGCGGAGGTAATCATGTGAAGAAGGTGGGGAGGCATGTTGCGCCCCCCTGAAGTGATAGGTGTGAGATGCCACTGTGAGAGGGAAAGGAAACCCGTTG
This sequence comes from Acanthosepion lycidas, assembly GCA_963932145.1. Classification (NCBI taxonomy): domain Eukaryota; kingdom Metazoa; phylum Mollusca; class Cephalopoda; order Sepiida; family Sepiidae; genus Acanthosepion; species Acanthosepion lycidas. The sequence goes on from OZ010611.1 coordinate 50,402,807, forward strand.
ACACCCTCTGAGGGTATGGGTGAGATACCAATATGAGAACAGAAGAAGGTGGGAAGACGGAAGACTTCCAAAAATGGAAAATAATAAAATTTTCCTGACCGAAAACAAAGAAGTGGATTGTGGGTTTAGAATTATCAAGTATCCTCAAACCCCGACAAGCCCTCCCCGGTTTTGGTCGGCGTCCATATAAGCAGAGTCGCAGAGAGTTAATTGCAGTTCGAGTTCCATTTATGTTCGCAGTGAAGTTCGCAGCTGAGTTGAATTGAGTTGGGCCCGCCTCGCAAAGAGTTGACCTCAATTTCTAGCCAAGAACAATTTATTTTTAAAGAACGACTTAGACTCACACCACCAAAACAAGTTTTACGAATATCACCTGAAGATACACCAAGAAACCGTTTCTTAAAGAAGAAAAAAATTAAGATGTTAAGACTCGCCTAACAAACACAAAATCACGAATCCATATAGCGGGTTGGGAAGAAGACGCAGTCCTGTATTCAGCAACCAGATTTAAAATATTGTTATCCTTTTTTTTAACACATTTGAACTTTTCGAGTTATTATTTTATTTTATTTTACATATACTTGCGCAGTGTTACCCTTGATCGAACCCGGCTTGCATTACGGCCCGGCGACTTATTGATTTCGTCTGCCTAAGATCAATTCACAACGTGGGTATGTTAGACTGGAAATAAAAACAATTACTTCGGTAACCAGACATTGGAGGCGAGCTGGGAACGACAAGGCTGATACCGAATCTAACCAGATTCGCATCCGAATCACCAAAAGATTAGAACGTCACGTTTGGTGCCGCGACCAATACCAAGCAAGTTGGTCGTCACAGGACAGGATAGCACGACGGACGCGGATAGGCAGAGGTCACATTTGGCGCAGCGACACCGGGGGGACGTTACAATTGGTGCCATGACAGCAGGATAAGACCCTGGATCAGCGGCTGCCACAGGAGTTGCAGTAAAATTTCGACCAGGACATCACACGGCGTCTAAAGTACTCAAATTGAAACAGACTAGAGTGGGAACCAAAGAACTTTGGCTGGCTATAACCATACGGTTCCAGATACTCTAGTACGACAACCCGGAACCTGAGAAGAACGAGCGGAAATCGTCTGTCAGGTAGGACACTTTATTTTCGGTTGATCTCCCAATTTCGATTGTTGATGCTCAGATTGTTTTTCTTTTGCTGTGTTAAATATGTCTGACTATGATTCAGATAGGATAGACATAGAGGAAGAGGGGGTTGAACAGGGATTGCCAGCAGACCTGAGAAAATTATTGGGTGGACCGAGGGTCCCGGCGTTTGACGGTAGTAAAAGGGATTTTAAGAATTGGCTGGCAGTCCTGGATAAGAGCCGCGTAATATATGGACTCTCAGGCCAAGAAACCCTTTATTTGGCGTATGATGCCACCAGAGGGAAAGTATCTGATTTTATAAAAGGACTCTTAGCCCGTGAACCCCACTTGACATGGGAAAGGTTGGAAGAATTATTAACTCGGGTGTTCGCTGACGAGGGGACGGCGATAGAGGCCATGAGAGCCCTCCTGAAGTTGACGCAGATGAGGGACGAAACCCTTGGAGAATTGAGGACCCGATCGGAGAAGCTGTCGTCATTAGCTTTCCCAGAGGTAGTGAGAAATAATGCGATCATGCAGGCCCAGTAGGCTGATCTGTATGTGGAAGCGCTCAGTGACGAGCGTGTTCGTCACGATGTTTTGAAGGAAGGACCGCTAAGGTTATCAGCAGCAGTGGCGCTGGCCAAAGAGAGCCAGAGAGTTTGGGAGAAAGTAAAAAAGAGATGGGAAGAAGCAAGAGCTAAGTCGAGAGGTCGGAAGAAAGAGGGAAGGAGGAAGACACCCCGCGTGGAATCGGAAGGTCAAGCTCGAGGTGGATGAGCCTGAGGTGTGGGAAGGGGATCCCACAAGAAAGGCTTGGTCAACAAGGCATGGGTTCTATAAGCCCACGTCGGGTCGATACGGGTTGGTCTGCTGGACATGTGGACATGAGGACCACAGAGCAGCGGAATGTCCGACGAAGTGGGGTTTTCCCCCAGACTCCGGACGGGATAAATGTACTAGGTGTGGGAAGAAGGGACACCTAGTCAAGTGGTGCGGGTTGAGAAAAGGTGCCCCACCGATATCGTTAAAGAAGGCCTAGCCCAAAAGACAAAACCAGGGAAAAGCCAGCGGGCCACCCCAGAATTAAGAGGGAGGGTGGCCCAGTTAAAAAGCAGGAAAGTAAAACGTTTGACATGTGGTCAGGAGAGCCACTTAGGTAGAGGACAGGTCTCCGCAGGAATAAGGGGGAGGCTGGCCCAGTTGAAAAGAGGAAGAGTAAAATGTTGGATATGTGGTCAGGTGGGCTACTTTGCGGTAAACTGTCCAACAAGAAGGTGCTGGTTTTGTAGGAGACCAGGGTACCTGAAGAGGAATTGTACTCTTAGGAACAGTCGCAAGAGACTGGGAGATGTCCAGCCGGGACCGCCCAGGTGCAGAAAACGCAGAACTCCCCCATATGAGAAGAATGAAAGGAGTTTGTTGCTACCGGCGCTTATGTCTGGGATGACCCAAGGGTGGGAACACAGGAAAAGGAAAGCCCAAGTATTCTCCTCGCTGACGCAGGAGAGGGAGCTGTCTTGTAGGGCAGAGATAGGGGGTAGGGCAGTGAAAGCCCAGATAGACACAGGAGCGTCTCTTTCATTGCTGAGAGAGGAAGCATACAGGCGGGTGAAACGGAAGAATGGGTTACAGGAAGCGGACATAGAGGTCACGCAGGCAGATGGACCCCCTCTGGAGATAAAAGTGATGGAGAGGCTCCCTGTGAGGATTGGGAAACTAAGAAGTACCCAGAGATTCTACGTAACCCCCAACCTGTGTACGGAAGAAATCTTGGGAGAAGATTGGCTTTAGAGCCAGAGGGCTCGGATAGAGTTCAACCCCACTGCGCTGGTAGTGAATGGCGAGAGAACGGAAGTAGATATAACAATAGTGCTGGAGGAAGATGTAAAGCTACACCCTTCCGAACGGCAGTGTCGGGAAAGGGTAGGTTAATGTCAGGGAAGAAAATAGAAAAAGGAACCCTGCAATTGGTCCCTGTAAAAGGGAAGGGGGGCCTAGAATAAAATGAGATAACTCTGTGTGAGGCAGTAGTGGAGGCAGCTGAATTAGTGCCCATTATGATGGTGAACCAGGCCCAAAAGACGATAAAGGTTAAGAGAGGTGAAGAGATAGGAAAAGCACTACCCCTACGAACTCTGAATCGAGTGAGATTCGAGGAGAAACGAGGAAAACTCGTAGAGCAAACAGAAGGAAGAGGGGACGAAGATATATTGGCACCTGATCAAGTTAGGGCCAGGGTGGGAGGTCTGCTGAGAAATAATCGAGATGTGGTGGCCAAATCAGATAAGGAATTGGGCCAGACTCACACAGTAAAAATGAAAATCGACACCGGCGATCAGCCTCCTGTGAAATTGAAGCCCTGCCGGACACCTATTCATAAGAGACCTCTTGTGGAAGAGGCAGTAGAAGAGATGTTGGAAGCTGGGATGATCGAAAGATCGATCTCCCCTTGAAGCTTTCCAATCGTGATAGGAGGTAAGAAAGATGGCGGGCACCGTTTTTGTGTAGATTTATGAAACTGAATTCTATATCGAAGCCGTTGGCGGTGCCATTACCACTAATCGATGACATATTGGCATTAGTAGGGAAAGCGAAGTACTTCTTTACGTTGGACTTGAGGTCCCGGTGTTGGCAGGTAGCCCTTGATGAGGCTGACAAGGAAAGGGCCACATTTGCGTGTCACCTGGGACTATTTCAGTTCAGGGTCATGCCATTCGGTTTAGCCAATGCCCCGGGAATCTTCCAACAGCTGATGTCAATAGTGTTAGGAGTATGCGAGAGCTTTGCCATGGCATGTTTAGATGATATTTTGATATTTTAAGGAACATTAGAACATTTTTCCATGTAAAACAAGTGTTGGGAAGACTAAGAAATCACGGCTTAAAATTGAAATTGTCGAAGTGTCAGTTTCTGAAGGAGGAGACTAGATATTTGGTCTTTGTTATAAACGGAGACGGTATTAAACCCGACATAGATAAGGTGAAAGTCATAATGGAAATGCCAGAACCTAAGACAGTGAGACAAGTAAGAGGCTTTATAGGAGCTATAGGGTACTACCGATGATTCTTCCCGGCATTCTCGAAAATTTCCATACCGTTAGTAGCCATGACGAAGAAATACGCTAGGTTCAAGTGGACAGAACACTGTCGACGGGCATTTGATACCTTAAAAGAACAGTTGACAGCCGTCCCACTGCTGACGTACCCTGACCTCAGCAAGCCCATGGTACTATACACTGATGCTAGTGAGCAGTGTGTAGGAGCAGTTCTTACCCATCCGTGTCCCGATAAAGAAGGACCAGTGCCAGGCATACCAGAGGAGGTACCGATATACTTTCTCTCTCATAAGCTCTCAGAGACACAACAGAGATCTCCAGTAATAGAAAGAGAAGCATATGCTATCATGTATGCTCTCCAAAAACTGGAATACTACTTGAATGGTGCGGTCTTTACTATAAAAACAGACCACAAGCCTCTACAGTACCTATTGCAGGCAGAATGGACAAATAAGAAGAAGATTCAACAGAGGGCGCTAAAGTTAAGTGGCTACCACTGTAAGATAGAGTATTTGGCAGGGAAGGAAAACACGTGCACAGATTTACTGTCAAGAATACCGAAACAACTGGAGGAAAAATCTGTAAAGGTAGAGCAGTGAGTAGATGATAAAACCTATAGAATCGGAGTAACTAACTCTAATAAGCTAAAAGATCACCCTATGTTAGAATCGGACGAGGAAGGGGACGCACAGATAATAACCGATCACTACTGGACAGAAGGAATTGAGAAGGAGCAGGCAGACAGTGAAATAGCTGCCCTTAGAGAAAAGGTGGAGGTAGGAGAGACCACCAAGTATGCCATAATAGAGGAAAGGATGTATTATCTCTCAGGTAGGGATGAAGAAGTCAAACCCAAATTGTATGTGCCCAAAAGTTTAAGACCAGAGATATTGGAACAGTGCCACGAGAGGTTGGGTCACATGGGAATTGATAAAACATATGATCTAATAGGGAGAAAGTACTATTGACCAAAACTGTACGGAGAGGTCACTAACTATGTTCAGAGCTGTGTAGTGTGCCAGTCGCAGAGCAGAAGGAAAGAAATGGCACCATTGGAGGAGATGGACGTGCCGAACTTCCCCTTCGAGAAAGTGAGTATGGATGTATCAGGACCATATGGGGAAACTGCACAAGGAAACAACTATATAGTGAGTTTTGTCGATTGGCATTTTCAGTCCCAGACAAGAAGGTGAAAACTGTAGCCGAATTGATAATAAGTGAAATCTTCCCTAGGTATGGCGCCCCTGTGCAACTTGTCACTGATAATGGCACAGAGAATATAAACAGCATAACGAGAGAAGTGCTGACAGGTTTGAATATAGAGAACGTAAAAACCTCTCCATATCACTCCCAAGGAAACGCTAAAGTGGAAACGTTTCATAGAACCTTGGGAGATGTGCTGGCTAAGCTGGTCAGAGAGAATACAGGAAATTGGGATTTGTATTTGACGCAGGCTCTGGTGGCCGTGAGGTTTACGATAAACGAAACCTCCAGATTTTCTCCTTACTTTATGTTGTTTGGCAGAGACGTGGTTCTGCCTGTGGATAACCTGTTGAAGCCCCGAAGAAAGTATATGGGAGAAGATCATCATCAGCTGTTGCTGGAACAACAACATAAAATATTTGTACAGGCCAGAAGAAGAATAAAGAGGGCACAGAAGAGAAGAAATGAGAGAGTCAATGCTGAAAGAAAGGTAGTAGAATTGAAAGTTGGAGAACCTGTCTACTATAAAATCCACCAGAGAGGAGGGAAGCAGGACCAAAGATGGTAACCATACTATTGGATAGTAGAGCAGACGGGTCCAGTATCATATGCAATATGGGATCAAGTGGCAGGACGAGCAAGGAGGGTCCATACCAACGATCTGAAGAAGGCTGAAATAGTTAACCTAGAAATGAGCGAACCGAGACCTAAGAAGACAAGGACAAGGAAGGTAACTCTGGTTGAGCCGGAAGAAATGGAGACGGAGGAGGATTCCAAGGAAAATGAAGAGATAGATCGACTTGGCCAGATAGACGAAGCGATCCTGTGAAGACCCTGTGATGTCACCATCGCACCCCCATGCCCAAAGAAAAGGAAGAGAAAAACGAAGGGATCCAATCAAGCAGTCAAGAGCTCTAAAAAGAGGCCCCGTAAACAAGACGAAGATTTCAACGAGTGGGAGGAAGAGGATCAAATACCCCTTTCCCAACTCAGAGAAAGACTAAGAAACAGGAGAGATTTAGGCATCGAGTCAAGAAGTAATGGAGACGTCCAGGGCGCGGACTCCAAACAGAAGGAAGAATCAGGAGAGGAAGAAGAGGACAAAACACCTCCTGGACGGGAATTAAATACCGAGGGTTAGAGGTCAAGCAGGAACTACCTCTGAAGATGAGATTGAGAAGGGTGAAGAACCCCAAGTTTCAGTGGAACAAAGAAGGCGGTGCAGAATAGATGCGCTCGGTGTCGACAGATAACGACATTGGCTCATCCAAAAACCTTCTGGCTGACTGTGGTGGATGTGGATGGAGGGGATGGAGTCGCGAGCTGCACCTCACGAAGGACAGAAGAAGATTGTTGGCATTGCTGACTGGCCATCAGTGGTGTCATGAAGTACGACCTTTGAAGTAGGAGCCCCACGCGCACCTGTCCGGACCATTCTGTCTGTTAGGAGTTAGGGGAGGGAGGAGCCGAATTGTTACAGACTTAGTAAGAAATTATGGAATAATTGAGTGAAGAATTGAACAAGACCGAATGGTTATGAAGAATAAAAACAAGAGAATCTTGTTGCCTTGCAGGAATGACCAAAATGAAAGGGCTGATGATGATGATGATGATAGCCACACTGATGGTGACGATGGCAGAAGCTTGGAAGCACAGCCGAAATACCATTTTCAAATGACGAGTGAAGTAATAATAACCAGGTCGAAATGGTTGATCACATTAGTGATAGATTTAAAACCATACGAGTTGCTACTAAACTAAGAAATGAGCTAACGCAGCTGGATGCAGCCCGGTTGAAAGTAGGGCAAGGTTATTCCAAGGAGAAAGGATATCTCAGATTATTACACTCCCTGGAATCGGAGGCCACTATGATAGAGGCTCAATGGAGGGACATGCAAAATTACCTGAAGGGAATAGAGTTACTGCAGACGCGGGGAACAAGATCGGTAGTTCCGATTGTAGGTAAAGCGTTAAATGTCCTGTTTGGAACAGTGACTGAAGATGACGTTAAATTCATAAGAAGGAAACTGGGAGAAGTGGAAATAAACCAGAGGACGCTGGCTCAAGTGGCAAGGGAGAGTGTGACAATACTAAATGTGACATGGTTGGAAGTGGCCAAGGATAGAGCCAGAATCAATTGGTTAATAAATAACCTGGCGGGGTTGAGACAAGAGGTAATTAATGATACAGAAACTGTAATGATAGAATTACAGGAAATGAGTGGATTCATGCAAAGATATTTCCAACTAATGACTATTACGAATAAGGTACGACAAACTAGTCAGTCGTTGACGACCTTGCTGGAACATGTGAGAGCGAAATTAGACATGTTGTCATTGGGACACCTCTCCCCAAGCATAGTAAACACGAGTCACCTAAGGGAAGTGATACTCCTAATACAGGCCAAGTTACCCCATCATTTAAGACTGCCAGTGGATCCTACCAAAGAATTGTGGAAATATTATAATGCGCTGGGATGTGTGACCTTGTTGGAAAATAGACGACTGTTGGTGACGATGTCTGTTCCATTGTTAGATAGAGAGAGTATATTCGAGATATACCAGGTTGTAAATTTACCTATTCCCTACCCCAGAAGAGATCAAGGTTTGGGAATGGTAGCAAGGTACAAGATGGAAAGAGAATACATAGCTTTAAATTCGGGGAGAACAAAATACATGTTGCTAACAGCTGAAGAAGCTAGAAAGTGTATAAATGATGCTCTAGGGACTTGTACATAGTTAAGCCCTATCTATATAGCTGGTAACCACAAAATGTGCATACTAGAATTGTTTGAAGGGAAGAAAGAGGGAATAAAGAGAACTTGTCAAGTAGAGGTATTAGCAAACACGGCATTACCACAAGCTATCAGTGTTTCAGACGGGGTGTGGGCAGTGGCCACACAGAAACCCATCAGCTTGTCTAGGGTGTGTGGGGGAGAGTCCACAAGGACATTAAGAGTAAGGCCACCATTATCCATGTTAAAGTTACCGATGGGATGTTCGGCATTTGGGATATCTATTTCCTTACCCCCCTATTACCAGGAAGAAGAAAGAAATGAAGAGAAAGATTCAATCATAGAATTGATTGGCAGAAGCTTAGTCAATTGTACAGAGATGTGGGAGCCAATAATGAAGGGATTCTCCAATGTTACCTTGAATAAAAAGCCAGTACTAATGAAGCCGATAGAAAAGATCGATATGGATCAATTGAGGGACAAATTAAGTGCGTTGAGAAATGAAGTTATGGCTTGGGAAGATGATGAGCAGATCGCGATAAGTTGGTCGGCAATGATGGGTACATAATTATAGCTATAGTGGGTATGGCAATATGGAAGATTAGGAGTAAGAGGAAATTAACTAGCGATAATCAAATGAGCATGCAGAAACTCGAGAGGGAGATGCCGAGCAGTGTTCCTTACTCATACAGAATCGGCGAAGCAATTGCAGAAAGACCGGCGGAGGAGGCCGACGTAAAACCGACACGTGCGGCGAAAAAAAACCTTCTACAGCGGAGAGAAAAACATCGACCAAGAAAAACAAGCCATAATAACCACACATATGCACCCACAGGCACCCACAAGCACACGCACACTTTACATTTGCATGTAGAACAGAAGAAGATGAAAAGAACATTACATTTGCATCTAAAACAGAAGAAGATGAAAAGTACATCACCTTGCATGTAAAACAGTAAAAAAAGAAAAGAAGAATAGAATTGCATGGGACAGATGCATGATGCATGATGCATGCTAAATAGTGTATTTGGGTTTAGGTGTCATTTACGAGTAAAAGACAAATAGGTTAAGGGAGGATTCTGATACTATTTGGCTTGCTAAAAAAATAAAGAAGAAAAAAAAGAAAAGAAATGCGAGAATTAAAGTTAGGTGATAAGAAGCCATCACGAAAAGGACACTAAGCGGTGTTATTTTTCTGACAAAGAAAAGTGGTAATTTTTTTTATTTCCATTGTCGAGAAAGGAAGATACTGGATTTAATCTGATTTATGTTACGGGGCGGGTGAAAATTCCAGGCTGGTCAAATGACCTACAGGGCAGAATTCTAAATAGATAAAACTTATTTAGGTCGCAGAAAATGTCCGTTGGATCAAGCGCAGAATTACAAAAAACAAAAGACTAAAACATTAGTTATCTATGGAAAGGTCGTTTGGAAAAGGCATCTGTTTTGTGCCAGGGTTTGGCTATGATAAGAAAAATATTTTTAATTAACGCCAGAATGCGATCTCATCATATGACCACCCACTTGATGCTGGCGAAAAGCTGGTTGACGAATTCCAGGTGATCCGGTTAAGATAAAGAGTCTAGGGCGTGAGGTCTCCTCGAAGAGAAGAAAGAAAAGGAAAAGAATGAAAAAAAAAAGAAAAAAAAAGGGGAATATAATTTTCTTTTTTTTTCTTTGAGCAAGATTTTTTAAACCGAGAATAGTCTGGCCACACCCACGCTGCTGAGCGCCCATTGGCTGAATGGTGGCATGAGCGTTAGGCGGAGGTAATCATGTGAAGAAGGAGGGGAGGCATGTTGCCCCCCCTGAAGGGGTGGTGTGAGATGCCACTGTGAGAGAGAGTGGAAACCCGTTGACACCCTCTGAGGGTATGGGTGAGATACCAATATGAGAACAGAAGAAGGTGGGAAGACGGAAGACTTCCAAAGATGGAAAATAATAAAATTTTCCTGACCGAAAACAAAGAAGTGGATTGTGGGTTTAGAATTATCAAGGAAACTCAAACACCGATAAGCCCACCCCGGTTTTGGTCGGCGTCCATATAAGCATAGTCGCAACGAGTTAAGTGCAGTTCGAGTTCCAGTTAAGTTCGCAGTGAAGTTCGCAGCTGAGTTGAATTGAGTTGGGCCCGCCTCGCAAAGACTTGGCTGAAAGATTCACGCAAATCACGACCTCAACTTCTAGCCAAGAACAATTTATTTTTGAAGAACGACTTAGACTCACACCACCAAAACAAGTTTTACGAATATAACCTGAAGATACACCAAGAACCAGTTTCTTAAATAACAAAAAACTTAAGATGTTAAGACTCGCCTAACAAACACAAAGTCACGAATTCATATAGCAGGTTGGGAAGTAGACGCAGTCCTGTATTCAGCAACCAGATATAAAATATTGTTATCCTTTTTTTTAACACATTTGAACTTTTCGAATTATTATTTTCTTTTCTTTTACATATACTTGTGCAGTGTTACCCTTGATAGAACTTGGCTAGCATTACAGCACGGCGACTGATTGATTTCGTCTGCCTAATATCAATTCAAAACGTGGGTAGGTTAGACTTAAAATCAAATAGTTACTTCGGTAACCAGACGTTAGAGGCGAGCTTGGAATGACAAGGTTGATACCTAATCTAACCAGATTCCCATCCGAATCACCAAAAGGTTAGAACGTCACCTTTGGTGCCGCGACCAATACCAAGTCAGTTGGTCGTCAGAGGACAGGATAGCACGACGGACGTGGTTAGGCAGACGTCACATTTGGCGCAGCGACACCGGGGGGACGTCACATAACACTGTCATCACATTTTAACAGATATACTGGATGCAATGGATAAATTGTCATCTTCATTAGGCAGAAAATGAAAATAACACTGGCATCGCATTTTAACAGATATACAGGATACGATGGATAAATTGTCATCTTCATTACGCAGAAAATGAAAATAACACTGGTATCGCATTTTAACAGATATACAGGATGCAATGGATAAATTGTCGTCTTCATTAGGCAGAAAATGAAAATAACACTGGCATCGCATTTTAACAGATATACAGGATACGATGGATAAATTGTCATCTTCATTACGCAGAAAATGAAAATAACACTGGCATCGCATTTTAACAGATATACAGGATGCGATGGATAAATTGTCATCATCATTACGCAGAAAATGAAAATAAAACTGGCATCACATTTTAACAGATATACACAATGCGATGGATAAATTGTCATCTTCATTAAGCGGAAAATGAAAATAAAACTGGCATCACATTTTAACAGATATACACGATGCGATGGATAAATTGTCATCTTCATTAAGCGGAAAATAAAAATAACACTGGCATCGCATTTTAACAGATATACAGCATGCGATGGATAAATTCTCATCTTCATTACGCAGAAAATGAAAATAACACTGTTATCGCATTTTAACAGATATACAGGGTGCGACGGATAAATTGTCGTCTAAATGACGCAAAAAATGAAAATAACGCTGACATCTTATTTTAACACATATATTTACCAAAATGATGCAAAAATATCTGCAAATACTAGATATAATGGGTGCGATGGATAAATTGTTATCTAAATTACGTAGAAAATGAAAATAACACTGGCATCTCATTTAAACAGATATACTGGGTGCGATGGATAAAATGTCATCTTCATTACGCAGCAAATGAAGATAACGCTGGCATCTCATTTTAACAGACATATAGGGTGCGATGTATAAATTGTCGTCTAAATGACGCAGAAAATGAAAATAACGTTGACATCTCATTTTAACAATTACTTTCCCAAAATGACACAAAAATATTTTGAAATACTAAAGAGGAAATTTATTCAATAAAATGCAATTGGCATCAACCATGGTCTCCAGACGACTTTGGAATGTTTTGCATGTCGTCTGGAAGGTCTCCTTGATTAAGTTAGTAAATGGTGTTATAATCGTTGTCATCATTCATTATTGGTGTTACAAGGAGTTATTTTAGTCTCCCGATCAACTGTGTCATATAAACAAGATGGAAAAGAAACATTATATCATATACAAAGTCAACGGGACTTATGTGGCCAGCGTTGATGCGGTTGCAGAACTTGCAATGCACACAGTGAGAATCGAACTCACTATACAGTCATATCTCTTTTAATGAGAAAAAACTTGCTAAACATTACACCACGCCGATGTGCTCTACGAGCCTCGTATAGTTATTTTCCAAGCGTAGCTTAGATGTGGCGCAAGGCCGAAAGTATGGGACACCCAGTGAGAATCGAACTCACTACTATGTCGTAATTTTTCTAGGGGGACAAGCTTGTTAACCATTACACCACCCCGAAGTTCTCAACCAGCCCCATATTTATGAGAAGCTTAGTTTGTCGTGAAAATTAACATTCTTTATTTTAACTTGAGGAATGAGCGGAGTGGGGTGGGGTTTTGTTTGAATAAAGAGAATGAATAAAAAATAATCTATCTATATTTCTGAGATGAGGTATTATGTACACTATTTACATTATCCGACTATTGTCCTCATCTTTGTTGCCATATTTATTACAACGTTTCGGTCTTTCAGTATCTGTCTATATTTCTGAGATGAGGTATTATGTACACTATTTACATTATTCCGACTATTGTCCTCATCTTTGTTGCCATATTTATTACAACGTTTCGGCCTTTCAGTATCTGTCTATATTTCTGAGATGAGGTATTGTGTACACTATTTACATTATTCCGACTATTGTCCTCATCTTTGTTGACATATTTATTACAACGTATCGGCCTTTCAGTATCTGTCTATATTTCTGAGATGAGGTATTATGTACACTATTTACATTATTCGGACTATTGTCCTCATCTTTGTTGCCATATTTATTACAACGTTTCGGTCTTTCAGTATCTGTCTATATTTCTGAGATGAGGTATTATGTACACTATTTACATTATTCGGACTATTGTCCTCATCTTTGTTGCCATATTTATTACAACGTTTCGGTCTTTCAGTATCTGTCTATATTTCTGAGATGAGATATTATGTACACTATTTACATTATTCCGACTATTGTCCTCATCTTTGTTGCCATATTTATTACAACGTTTCGGTCTTTCAGTATCTCTCTATATTTCTGAGATGAGGTATTATGTACACTATTTACATTATTCCGACTATTGTCCTCATCTTTGTTGCCATATTTATTACAACGTATCGGCCTTTCAGTATCTGTCTATATTTCTGAGATGAGGTATTATGTACACTATTTACATTATTCGGTCTATTGTCCTCATCTTTGTTGACATATTTATTACAACGTTTCGGCCCTTCAGTATCTGTCTATATTTCTGAGATGAGGTATTATGTACACTATTTACATTATTCCGACTATTGTCCTCATCTTTGTCGCCATATTTATTACAACGTTTCGGCTGTTGTACGCTCCGGTCTTCTTCAGGTGGTTGGAATATCGAACTGAACCATTTATCTCGCTCACTGGGGTAGACTATTCTAGTTCCACGTGTCATGTTTAATGGATGTCAGTTACCTCCTGTTAATTCCCCTCTCCAAGTTCTACACTGCCTTAACCGGGTAGTTGATACTCGTGTTTGAGTAGACGTCAAGTTTTTTGATTAAGCAGTGTAATTGACGCATGTCAGCCTAGGTTTTCGTGAGCCGTTGATAAAGAAAATGTGCACTTCTGCAGAATTCTAATCCATACGACCTCTTTCTGTTTCCCATCAGCATGGCTGATACTAATCTCCAGGAATGTGTCTCGTTGCTAGGTCATCTAAGAATGTTGGTTCCCTGTGTCGTCGTAGTCCATTTTTCTCCCCAACATCTATCCTACATATCCATAACTCTACCATTTCTTCATTTCTTTAAACATTTCAACCCAAGCAAGGCGGGAGTGTCACTAGCACGCAAGGGGTATAGAGAGTTAGACCAAGAGTAAAGAGGAGTGTTTGTGGAAAGGATATAGTGGAAAACGGGAATCAGGATCAAGGCATCAGGATATATCGATTGACATTACATTTAAATATTTGAAGATTATAGCTATCAGGGAAGCAAGTAAGACGAAGGGAGTTTACAGTCGGGAAGTGCGAGAGAAGAAGTTGTTAGAATAGAAGAGGCGTTTACATTTAACTGTTTCGACAGTGAAATTTTGGGTCCGAAATGACAATCTAGTCTCACGCTTAAATTCATGCAGTTGAGGTACCAGTGGAAAAATACTATAATTTTTAAGCATTTCACCGCGAAGCAAGTCGGGGTTGCCACTAGAACGCAAGGCGTTAGAAAGAGTGACATCAGACGTAAAAAGGGGTGTTTGAGAAAAGGATATAGAGAAGGACATGGGTCAGGATCAATGCATCAAAAGATGTCGATTGACATTACATTTAAATCTGGGAAGATTATAGTTATCTGGGAAGAAAGTAGAAGGAAGAGTTCCACTGTCGGGAAGTGCGAGAGAAGAAGCTGTTGGAGTAGAAGAGGCATTTACATTTAACTGTTTCGACAGTGAAATGATGGGATCGAGATGCCAACTTAGTATCACGCTTAAATTCTTGGAGTTAGGGTACCAGAGAAAGTAGTTCGTCAGAGCAATTGCCATGAAAATATTTTTGGAAAATACAGCGGAAGCCACATTAGGTCTGTGAGAAAGTTTGGTTTCTTTTACGGCGTATAAGCCTTAATGGGTCATTTAATACCGACAATTTGTTTTTTTCCTGGTAATTTTTTGTTTTGTTAAAAATCCATTTCTGTTTTTTTTTTTTCTCAAAAATGTATAGCTGATAATATTTTTTCAAAAACGTATAGCTGGTAATATTTTGATATTTTCAAAAACGTACAGCTGGCAACATTATCTTTTTTCAAAAAACGTATCATCAGAGGCCTTGCTGTTGGACGTAGTTTATCGTCTTACCTAGGACGCGGATGTAGTTTATCGTCTTACCCTGGAGGAATCTGTGAGAAAGTGACTGTAGACGAGATGCCACATCAGGACATAGTACATTGCATATCCGTTTTTGGATTTTATCGAGGTCCTCGAAATAAATAGCGGCGACACCAGACCATATATGACAGCAGTATTTAATGCAAGGACGAATGGTCATAGAATTTTGCAACCACTTACTGGCCGGTGCTTAGAAATTCTTGATAAATATAAAGAATAATCAGCAATATTATTGGTCCTTACCCAGCCTATCGGCTTCAGTCACACTTCCACTGCCGTATAGTTGCTTCCTGTGTCTTTTCTATATATACTTTCATGGTAATTGTCCACTATGTTTACGACTTTAAGTTCAATACTACATTTGCAACAAGATCTCATTTTAACCTTGAATTGGCTAAATATAACTGTAGAAGTCAAGTGACTTACCTGCCAACATGGCTGCCTCCTTCTATTTCCTTGTAAAGGCAAGCAAGCCAGCTGATGTTACCTTATTTTATAGGAGAGCGCCTAATACACCAGTTGGGTTGGTCCATTTTGCTAGAATGGACCTTCCCAATACATTTGCATGAGGGGTCTTTATTCAGCTATATATTTCTCCATAAATGACTCAAGTCAGTTTGGCTTTGGCTACATTTGCCTACTTGTGTGCTAAACCACTGGCAAACTAGCTAATATTCAACAATAACCATAAGTTTTATGCTAAGTTTCGATTCTTTCAGTATCCGTCTATATTTATGAGATTAGATAATATGTACACGATTTACATTATTTATGCTAGGCCACAAAAATCTCCTGAGCCGACCAAACATAGAAATGAATAAAATAGGGTAACTAGTAATAAGGAGTGCCAGAGAAAAGCGATAATAACAACAAAATCGCAATATGATCTCCGGTAAAAACATGCAATGATAACAGCAAAAAAAATTGCAATATGAGCACTGGTAAAAACTGTTGCTGAGACATTAGGTTTATAATACCCAGAAATTCATACACAGATGTCATCAAGGACATATAGCACAATGGATAAAGGCGTTGGTTAGATCCAGTGACAGGACCAAAAGAATGTGAGTTCTATACTCGTTTAAGGCAGTGGACAGAACCCAAAGAATGTGAGTTCAATAATTGGTTATGGCTGGAGATAACTGATAACTGACATCAATTAGACATGGCACGTAGAACTAGAACAGTTTATCCCATTGAGCGAAATAAAGGGTTAAGTCCGACATTCCAACCACCTGAAAAAGGCCGTTGGGATAAATATGGCGACAAAGATGAATACAATAGTTCGAATAATGTAAATAGTGTTCATTTCTCTCATTTCTCGATTGTGGAACACTGTTCCAAATCTATGATTTCTTGTTAATTTTGATTTTCCAAAATGTATATGCAATTTCAACCTACTTGAGTGCATCCCTATTGATTTTCACTCCTCATTAATTCTATCACACCAGTAAATCCCTGTGTCTACCGTGTTTCATCAGTAAATCCTCGTGTCGACCTTGCTTGGTGTAAAGTCGATAAACAAAAAATAAAAAATAAAAATTGTATAGCCTGGCGTGGTTTTAGATGTCCATATCTGATAATTTTATTTTCGTATCCGAACCGTAAGTCAATTCTAAGGAATTAATAGATTTTTCATTATAATTTGACATTATTTCTTATTATATAAACGTTATGTATGCGTATACCTATGATTCATACCTGTGGGGCGCATGCTCCCCACCGGTGGGGCATGGTAATATTTTGGTGGGACATGTGTAAGATGTGGACCCTTTGGTTCACAATACCAACAGAATAAGGGGGAAATTCGAGAATGAATTATTAACAGTGAGTCTGAGTGAGAGTGAGGGTGTTAATGTTAATGTGTGTTAATACATACGATGCATATACAGTATGCACACATAAAACTATTCTGTGCGTATGTATATACATGTGTAATTGGCATACATGTAAGCATTAAATATTACGGAGGGGTATCAGAATTTTTGAAATACCAAAGTGGAGCATGGCCCAAAACCGTTTGGGAAGCACTGGTGCATACTTATTATTCAGGAGACATCTTTGATTTTATTGATGTGAGGTTGTTGTTTTGTTATTGTTTTTTATAGTTAAGGCTTCGCAAATTTGTAGCTCTTGTTTATTTCTATCTATAAAAGGCAGGATTTTGTGTGTGTGTGTGTGTGTGTGTGTGTGTGTGTGTGTGTGTGTGTGTGTGTGTGTAACGAATGCACGACCGCAATTTTCGACGGATTTGCCCCAAAATTTACATGCACTTTCTCCAAGTTAGCGAGAATGCCAAGACCGACTTTGCATTTCCCAACTCCCATCGATAGTGGAAATAATCGAGTTTTTCATGCTTCTACGGCAGTTTTCATGTAGTTTGCGGCCATTTTGTACTGTCCAGAATGAGAGCTAATAGCTGGCTGCCACGAATAGGCAGGAAGATTCTATTGGCCAGCGTGAGAGCCAACAGCTGACTTACATTAATGTTAACTAGCGTGCTAGCATGCAAAAAAATCGATAGTTGCATTCGTCACAAGTGTGAAAAATTTAAATCTGCATGGCACTTTACTCCAATTGGCTCATTCGCTTGCTTAAACTCAACGTTGATTCTGATTCCGCAGAACTGGGTTGGGTGTGAAAAAGTATTTGTTATTAACATTCTTTTTTCATTCGGTTTTTCCAGTTGCGATTCCTTTTTAAAAGCTGATCGTTTTGTGTTCATTTTGTTTAGATCTTTTTTCCTAACAGATTTAATATTTAGTATAGAGCTTCGAAAAAATCGCAGTGTGGGATAGGCAAGAAGTAAGGTATGTAGCAACATCAGCACGGCAAAGGGCACTCGTTTAAAGGCAAGGAAGGGCAAAAATATTTTAAGTCAAGTGATAGCGATTGCTGCATGAGTCGTACGTTTTTTGAATCAAGCACGGGCAACGCCGGGCCATGCTGCTAGTACTTTATATTACATAATATAATGAAAACTGGCTTGATACTCTACAATCCTGTTGTACAAAAAGTGTAAGTGACCTTAGATTCCGACAGTGTTTAAGAAAGAGAAAATGCCTTTCGGCAGGGTTCGAACATGTATCGCAAATGCATACATAAAAATATTTTACGTGTAAGTACTTATATATGTAATCGGCATACTTATAAGAAATAAATATTACGGACGTGGAGCCACCTGAATTTTAGAAATATCAAAGTGGGACAAAATCGTTTGGGAACCACTGAGGCATACAGATTATTCAGTAGACATGTTTGATTTTATCGATGTTAGGTCTTTGTTTTTTTTTATAGTTAAGGCTTTGCAAATTTGTAGCCGTTTTTTTTTTTATAGCTTATATTATTAAATATTAAGAAAACTGATTTGATACTCAACGACGCTTATGTAAGAATTAAATATTACGTTTGGGGAGGCACCAAAATGTCAGAAATACTAAAGTGGGGCCAAATTGTTTTGGAAATCATTGGTGCATACAGATTTTTCTGTAGACATCATTGATTTTATTGATGTTAGGTTGTTGTTGTTTTTTTATAGTTAAGGCTTCGCAAATTTGTAGCCGTTTTTTTTTTTTTTTTTCTTTTAACATTAACTAGTGAAAACTGATTTGATACTCAACGACCCTGGGGTATAAATAGTGTAAGTGACCTGGCAGTGTTTAGTAAATAGACTATGCCTTACAGCAGGGTTCGAACTTGTGTCGCAAATTATACAGGCGAAACACCATACAGCTTGGCAGGCTTCATATATCACTCTATCTATCTTAGAGAGAGAGACAGACAGACAGATAGATAGACAGACAGACAGATATATATATTCTGTTTATCTATCAATCTGAAATTTGAGGGAGAAGTTGAAAAGGAGTTTGGAGGTATGCGTGTACAGACACTTATTTACTTTCGCAGACATTTCCATTTATGCACGACTGAACAAAATTCCTCCTTCAGTTAAATATATAAAATTCACCTCATCAGCCAATTCAAAAACAGGAATAATTTTTAAGAAAGTAATAAATGAGGTAAAAGGGTGGCGGGAGGTGCGAATGAGTAAACGAGGGGGGGAATGATGAAAAAGAGACTGGGAGGGGTGGGTATGTGAAAATTAATGAATGAAAGGAAAGGAAAAAAAAACATGCGAAAATAAAAGGAGTGAGGAATTCGGCAAAGAAATGAAGTCGACACGGAAAACAAATGAATAGATTCCCTGATATTTGTTTTTTCATGAAAAAAAAAAAAAAGAAGAAGAAAAGAATGAGCCAAAAATGTGAGGAAGAAAAAATGATTAAAAGAAAAAACGGGGAGAATAGTGAACACGTAGAGAAAATGAAATATAAAAAAATGTTGAAGAAAAAGGATCGGGTATATGATGGAGATACAGAGAAGGAAGAATAAAACAGTCATGAACACTGAATAATAAGGGAATAATAATAATAATAATAATAATAATAATAATAATAAGAAGAAGAAGAAGAAGAAGAAGAAGAAGAAGAAGAAGAAGAAGAAGAAGCAGATGTAGAAGGAGGATGAAGACGAGGAGAAGTGAAAATAAGAAGAAAGAGAGGACAATAATAATAATAATAATAAGAAGAAGAAGAAGAAGAAGAAGAAGAAGAAGAAGAAGAAGAAGAAAAAGAAGAAGAAGGAAGAGTAGGAGGAGAAGTGGAAAGAAGGTAAGAAGAAAGAGAGGAAAATAATAATAATAATAATAATAAGAAGAAGAAGAAGAAGAAGAAGAAGAAGAAGAAGAGGAAGAAGAAGAAGAAGAATGAGAAGGAGGAAGAGGAGGAGGAGAAGTGGAAAGAAGGTAAGAAGAAAGAGAGGAAAATAAGAAGAAGAAGAAGGAGGAGGAGGAGGAGAAGGAAGAGGAGGAGGAGATGTTGAAAGAAGGTAAGAAGAAAGAAAGGAAAATAATAATAAGAAGAAGAAGAAGGAGGAGGAGGAAGAGGAGGAGGAGAAGTGGAAAGAAGGTAAGAAGAAAGAGAGGAAAATAATAAGAAGAAGAAGGAGGAGAAGGAGGAGAAAGTGGAGGAGGAGACGTGGAAATAAGGTTAGAAGAAAGAGTGGAAAATAATAATAATAAGAAGAAGAAGGAGGAGGAGGAAGAGGAGCAGGAGGAGAAGTGGAAAGAAGGTAAGAAGTAGAGAGGAAAATGAAAGTGAAGGAAAACGTAAACTGGGTACAATCAGATATAAAAAAGAGATACGATAGAAAGAAAAGAGAAAGAAGAAAATAGAAGGAGAAAATAGTGAAAGAAGAAGGAAAAGATCTAAATGGATAATAATAATAATAATAATAATAATAATAATAAGAAGAAGAAGAAGAAGAAGAAGAAGAAGAAGAAGACGAAGAAGAAGAAGAAGATGAAGAAGAAGGAGAAGGAAGGAAGAAAGGAAGGAAGGAAGGCAAGAAAGAACGAACGAACGAAGTAAGGAAATAAGGAAGGAACTAAAGACAAGTTAAATATGAAAATGAAGCAAAATGTAAAGAATGAAAAGAACAAAAAGAAAATCGAAGGAAAAAATAGTGAAAGAAGAATGAAAATATATAAATGTATAATAATAATAATAATAATGATAATAATAATTATAATATGAAGAAGAAGAAAAAGAAGAAGAGGATAAGGTAAGAGAGGGAAGGAGGGAGGAATGAAGAAAGGAAGGAAGGACAATTTTAATATGAAAATGAAGGAAAATGTAAAGAATAAAAAGAGGAAGAAAAAGAAAATGGAAGGTAAAAATAGTGATAGAAGATGGAACATATAAATGTATAATAATAATAATAATAATAATAATAATAATAATAATAAGAAGAAGAAGAAGAAGAAGAAGAAGAAGGAGAGGGGGAGGAATTAGTCAGCAAAGAAGGAAGGAAGGAAGGAAGGACAAGATAAATATGAAAATGTAGAATAATAATAATAATATTGAAAAGACGAAGAAGCAGAAAGAGAACAAGAAGGAGAAGAAATAAAAATAATTTAAGAATAAAGAAATGGAAAATGAAAGTGAAGGAAAATGTAAATCGGGCAGAATCAGATATGATAAGAAAAAGAGATGTGAAAGAAAAAGAAGAAGAAGACGAAAATAAAAGGAGAAAAATAGAGAAAGCTGAAAAAGAGGAATGAGTAGGAGAAAGAAGCAAATGAATGAAAAATAGAAGAAGAAAAAGTAGAAATGAACAGTGAAAATATCTTTTTCAGCTTCCTGGCAAAATCGGCCAGTATTGTTGGGTTCTTCATGCCCCACTACATGAATTTAATTCCTGAATATGTAAAGAAATTGGTGACCATGAAATTGCAGAATGAAATTGAGAGCAGTGTTGATCAGGGAATTAATGCACCATCCAAGTTTGTTGGCATTGATAAATTGGTGGATGCTGTTGAGGTAAGAACGTGTTGTACCAATGATGCATCTATATTACTGTGATGAAGTTTGCATGTACATATATACTAGAGTTTTTTTTTTTAGGGAAATAACTACAAATCCTAAAATGATCAGGAATTTAAGGACAATACTAGACTGCTGTTGGGATTTCATCAATTGGCAGTTAAACTGGCTCGATGTAGCCATAAGTTTCTTTTCTTGCACTTCTTGCTTGTGGAACTCCCTTCTGGCCTGATGCTTTCCAGCCAATTTTAATCTGCAAAAAATCAAATTCAATGTCAATCGCAGAAAGTGATGTGCCATTAAATAAAAAAGAAAGAAAAGAAGAAGAAGAAGGAGAACAAATGAAAATGATTTAAGAATAAAGAAATGGAAAATGAAAGTGAAGGAAAATGTAAACCGGGCAGAATCAGATATGATAAAAAAAAAACAGATGTGAAAGAAAAAGAAGAAGAAGACGAAAATAAAAGGAGAAAAATAGAGAAAGCTGAAGAAGAGGAATGAGTAGGAGAAAGAAGCAAATGAATGAAAAATTGAAGAAGAAGAAAAAGTAGAAATGAACAGTGAAAATATCATTTACTCCTTCTGTTTTTTCAGCTTCCTGACAAAGTCATCCAGTATTGATGGGTTCATCATGCCCCACTACATGAATTAAATTCACGAATGTGTAAAAAAAAAATAACTTGTATCTTTTTAGTAGTGCAGCCAGCCTTGTGACGAGCCACAGATCATGCAGCGCACTGCTTGAAAAAGGTTGCGGTTCTGTGTTAATTTGTACCAGAATGTAAAAATTGTGTGCGTATTTATTTATTTATTTTTTTTTTTTTGTCAAGATGATAATGATTTTAGTAATACAAGTTTTACCCATAGATGGGGAGAAGAGATGGATTCATAACATTCCCAAGGGTATTTTCGCGGAAATGATTATAACGGACACAAGTAGAACTGGAACTCGGCTGATTAACAATTCTGAATCATTATCCGTTACACCACCCGTACACCCAAGCTTACAGCACCTGGTATTTCCAAACGGTCACCCATCTAGGTAATGACCAGCGTCGACGTTGCTTAATTTCGGTGGTCGCTCGGGGGTAATTTGATAATATGACAAAAATAGAAAAGAAAGAAAATAGAAAAGAAAAGGGAAGAAAATGTCTGAAGAAGCAAGTGTATAATAATAATAATAATACACAAAGCAAAGGAATAATAATAATAATAATAATAATAATAATAATAATAATAATAATAATAATAATAATAATAATAATAATCAAAGTTAATCGTCCAGACATTTTTATAAGAGATGGGAAACAAAAAAAGGTTAATTTTTATTAATATTGCAGTCCATACAGACTAGTGTAAAAGATCTTCAAAAAGCAAAATACAATGACCTTGAAATAAAAATCTCAAAAATGTGGCACATGGGAACATCAACAATCCCTGTTGTAGTTGGAGCCCTCGGATTAGTTGGAAAAGATTCCAGTAGACTAATCGAAGGGATTCCTGGAAGTCCATGCGTTAAAGAAATACAAATAATTGTTCTCACGAGTACAGCCGACACCTTACGAAGGGCTTTATCTATGTAAAATATGTTTGTTTGTGGCTTTTTTTTTAATTGTTCAGTGGCAAATATCATGATGCCATTTCTAACCTTAGGTCCATGCGTGAGACCCGGAAAGAAATGTGTACATACCAGAAATAAAAGGAAATAAAATAATAATAAGCTTGGGTCTAATAAAGAAAGAAACTGAAGAATAAATCAGCAAAATTCTTGGTGCGCCATATCTCAAAGAAAATCATAAAAATATTTATAACAAGAACATCCTGTGAAAATCTTTGTCCATTTGAGGTTTTTGTTTATAGATGTCTTTTGTTTAATCAAGAGGAAACAACAAAAATATATCACACCCCTCCTTTGCGCTAGATCATTGATTGTGATCCAGTATTTACTTATAGAACAAATTCAAGTCAAAAAATATTTTTTCAATAATAATAATAATAATAATTGAAATGAAAATCTCAAAAATGTGGCACATGGGGACATCCACAACCCCGGTTGTAGTTGGAGCCCTCGGAGTGGTTGGAAACGATTCCAGTAGACTAATTGAAGGGATTCCTGGAAGTCCATGCCTTAAAAAAGTACAAAAACTTGTTCTCACGAGTACAGCCCACACCTTACGAAGGGCTTTATCTATGTAAAATATGTTTGTGTTTTTTTTTATTTTTGTTTTTTTTAATTGGTCATTGAAAAATGCCCACGATGCCATTTCTAAGATTAGGTCTCTGGGCGGGACCTGGAACAAAATGTGTACACACCAGAAATCAATGGAAATAAAATAATAATAATAATAATTATAATAATAATAATAATAATAATAATAATAATAATAATAATAATAATAATAATAATAATCTAGAAACAATTGACCATCTTGTATCAGGTTGCGCAGTATGGTCACATTCTAAATATAAAACTCGGCATGACAGCCTGAGCGAATAGTTGCACTGCAAATCTGCACTTTTTACGGAAAGGAAATTGCAATTAATTGGTATGCATACCACCCATACTCGGTTACGGAGATAGGATCTGTAACAATTTTATGGGACTTTACAATATACACAGACAGAAAAATCAAAACTAATGGCTCTGATATCGTGAGTAGAGACCACAAAGACAAAAAAAGCCTCCTTATTGATACGGCAGTCCCAGCAGACTGCAATGTATCTTTAAAGATGAGGATGCCATTTTTAACTTAAGTGTTGTAGAGTTGTTTCACAGTGGAGGCTTGTATTTGTACTAACTCCGTCCTAAAATAGGTTCGACGTACAAAACGTTAGGAACTTGATATAATAGGTAATGACGCAGTAATCTAGTTGTGGTGGCTGATACTTTAATATCCGACTAACGGTCGTCCGACATCGACTGACTGACCAGGTCGATATTTAGTCACCCCCCCCCACGAAGGCATCATGTGGGACAAGGCCGATTTAACGTGGGATCTCCGAGCCCGTGGGCTTGGCCAAAAATATGCCCATTGAACCCGTATAAACGGGTTCAGGGTCGGTTTACCTCCCCGAAAGAAAATCCGCCCTTCGGCGTAGCCTCTGTCGGGTTCCTCCGCGTCCTAAGGCAGAGAGTTCAACCGATCAGCCAGTCGACTCAAGGACCAACTCACAGAGCGACTCCTACTACTACTCCTACATATTATAGGTGGGAGAGTCTATTAACTATAGAATAGGTGTATTCCACTATAACATTTAGGTCGCTGGTTCGGACCCGGAAAAAAAAGCAAAAGTCACCATTTTAGTGTATAGTATTTTTTTAATTGTTACACCAGGTACGTTTCTCGTGACTTCTTTTATTGATTGATTGGTGTTATTAACACCTACGTTTTCTGTCTTGGCAAATGTAAAGGTGATATAGTAAATTTCACATTCACTAACGCAGATTGTATTTGCGAGTTTTATCACCTTAACATAATCAGTCATGGCCTCCAGGGCGCTCAGATATTATGCATTTCCATTTTCTTGGGCGGGAGTAGGAGAAACAGGTGTGTCGAGAGGACTTGTGGGTCACATCTAGATACTTGGGAAAAATCCCAATTTCCCCTATGTGGACTAGTTTATCCAATTTGAGCGTATTTGTAACAGGGCCCAAACTGCGAAATTATTATCGTGGATTTTTTGCTGTGAGGCATATACGTGGTATACCCAGATCAGAGTGGGTCTTATGATGGGTCTTTATAGTAAAAGCAGAGGAAATTGACTGGCGCCGAGGTGCAAGGTCATGACCAATAATATTGCTGATTCTTTTTAGATTTCATCAAGAATCTCTCAATATATAGCAGGAGCACAGGATCATATCTAGCACCACAATTCAAAGTATGGTATAATTATAAATATATAAGATTGTCTAGCTTGACACAGTGAACCAATTTTCATAGAATCACACTTAGCAATTTATTCAACATAATCTTTCCACTTCATGATAGCCGAGAATGTAAGCCTGAAAAGGCGCAACGTGTAACTCCGATGGTGGTTAGTGTCAGCCATGCTGACAGAAGGAAGGAAGGGTTCTTTCACATTGATTGATAAAGAAAAGTTTCGTTTTGGAAGGGTTAAAATTAACATGCTTCTACGCAAGGATTCTGAGAGTAACATTGACGGAACATGAGAGCAAGTAGCAAGTATGGCATCAAACAGAACATTTATACATGGAATAAGAAAGAGTTAAAATGTCTGGGACCCATAATGAGGAAAGACTGTTTGGAGAATTTAACACTCACATTATTGATATAGTGAAGACAATTTTAGTGCAGTACTAGAATGCCGACAAGATCTTATCATTTTAAACTTGAAAGGGTTAGATGCAACCATAACTTCCATTTTAACAGTTTCGACTTCTCGATTGTGGAACTTTCCTTCTTTCTAGTTAACTTTGATCTTCAAGAATTCAAGTGTAATATCAATCGTTATCTTCTCTTTTCTTAATTCCTATTCTTTTATTGTTCTTGTTCATTAATAATGTTTTTCTTCTTTTTATATTCTTTCACACTCAGTAACTCTTGCGTCTTAGTGGCTTTGTAACCTTGTTTGAGATAAAATGATTTAAAAAAAATAATTGGGACCAAAACTCAGACTGGGAGGGATAGTAAGACGATAATCATTGCTTACAGCTATAAAGTGTAGGATGTTGTGGAGAGCTGTGATCTCCCACGCGGCGAAGAGAGAGGTGCAAAAAAGATGATTCCGATCAGCAAGCTTGTTTATTTTGGTGTCATTTTTAAAATAAATAGTTGTGGGTATAATGTTCCATTTCAGATGACCACTTTAACGCTTCAAACAACTAATTCAAGAGATATATAGCTTAGTGGCTTAAAGTTTTGGTTAAATATATATCTGGTACTTTGAAATTTGTGACATTAGTCCAAGCAAATTTATTATCGCTGAAAGGTCACGTGTTCTGATTCAGTTGTAGAAAAGGACAAGCGAGACAAGAGTGAGTGGTTTGTAATAAATGCTATGAAAATTAAAATCTACATCATAAACAGACAGAATCCAGCCAACCCCTTCGATGAATAAAGGGATCTTTTCGAAATTCCATGAGGTTGAAGAAAACAGAAACCTGACGAAGACGGAGGGTACAACAACCGAAATGTTGTGAGTTTAACACTTTGTGACGGGTCTCTTTCCGACGGGGGTGATTATGGCTCTTCATCATTTCTTGTCCTTTGTAGATCTTAGTAACTTTTATATTTCCATGGAAAGTGTTCAGACGATTTACATTCTTTACTTCCACCAGAAACTTCTAAACTTCACCGCTAGGAACCGCCATGCACTCACATTGTAGCAAACCATCAACATACCATTCGTTTTACATTGGTGAGAAGTAAGTTCCACTCGAACAGCTCATTTCCGCGAACCACTTCTCTGTGGAACCAACACCCAAGAGGATGTCTCCCCTATTATCTTCAAACTTAACCCTCTAACCTTCATGGCTGGGAACCGCCGTGCCACTCACATTATAGCAAACCACCCGCATTCTCTTCGTGTTTCATTGCTGAGAAGTAAGTTCTACTCGACCAGCTTCTTCCCACGAAACACTGCTCTGCAGAACCGGCTCCCAAGAAGATGTTTCCCCGATCACTACAATCTTAAACATCTAACCTTCACGACTAGGACCCACCATGCCACACATATTGTAGCGAACCATCCACATTCCCTTCGTGTTCCATCGGCGACAAGTTCCACTCGAACACCTTCTTCCCTCGAACCAGTTCTCCGTGGAACCAACTCCCAAGGGGATGTTTCCCTTATTATCTACAATCTTAACCCTTTAACCTTCACGACTAGGACCTGCCATGCTACTCACATTGTATCAAACCACCCGCATTCTCTTCGTGCTTCATTGGTGAGAAGTAAGTTCCACTCGAACAGCTTCTTCCCACGAATCACTTCTCTGTGGAACCGACTCCCAAGAGGAAGTTTCCCCGATCACTTCAATCTTAACCCTCTAGCCTTCACTACTAGGACCCGCCATGCGATGCATATTGTAGCGGTTCACCCCAATTCTCTTCGTTTTCCATTAGTGACATGAAAGTTCCTTTCGAGCAGCTTCTTCCCGCGAACTGCTGCTCTGTAAAACTGACTCCCAAGAGGTTACTTTCCCGATCACTACAGCATTAACCTGTTCATGACTAAAGGTAACAATTATCTTCCTCACTCATCCCCATAAACTGTACCTCTTACTCTGTAACTCTCTACCACGAGTGGATCTTAGGCCTTGTACAGGGTAAACATCATTGTAAAAATAAAACATCACATAATAATTTTGTAACATGGAAGAAATGGTAGTTATGCCAGTAGTTAAAAGAACACTTGGAACATCCGGAAGAACATCGAGAGAAGAGATTGGAGGATCAAAAATATAAATGAAGTGTTGAAACTGTTCTATTTGTAAAAATGAAAATTCACTCAGACAGCTTATTTCCAAGAACCGAAACAGACTCCCACGTGCGTGCTTCCTTGGGGGTTGCAATCTTAACTATCTACCTGCCATCATCGTCACTTCCTACTTTCTCTTGTTACGTTCATATCTCTAAAAACACATTCCGTAACCTCTATCTTGAGTGACACTTGGGCCTTTTACTAGGCGTGTATTATATTTCTGGCTTATTAAGGGTACTTGCTAGCCCTTAATCTGCAATGACAGCTTCCAGTTATTGTTGCTTACGGCCAGATCATGTTGATACATCGGTTCCCATATAATCGCTGAAGTTAAACAACGTCAAGCCTGTTCAGTATCTAAATGGGTGACCGCTTGGGACCGTGCTCTATGCTTGGATGTGCGGGTGATGTAATGGAAACGACGAAGAGTCGTTAATCAGAGATCCGAGTTCTAATTCCAGTAGGGTTCCGTATATTCACTTACACGCAAATACCCTTTGAAAAGGTATGAATCCACCTCTTCCCCCCTAGCTATGGGTAAATTAGTAGGTCTTGTATCACATAAATAAAATTATCTACCAAAAAAAAAAATTCTCAGAATCTAAAAAAAATATTTTCTGGATTTAAATAACCTACAAAAAGTTTGATAAACGGTAGAAGAAAATCAATCTACTTATTGCTGATTTGAAAAGCCAATAAATAAACAATAGCTACTACTACTACTACTACTACCATCATTATTATTATTATTATTATTATTGAAAAATATTTTTGACTTGCATATAATCTATAAGTACATACTGGATCATAACCAATGACTTAGCACAAAGGAGGGGTGTGATATATTTTTGTTGTTTCCTCTTGATTAAACAAAAGACATCTATAAACAAAAACCTCAAATGGACAAAGATTTTCACAGGATGTTCTTGTTATAAATATTTTTATAAATTTCCTTGAGATATGGCGCACCAAGAATTTTGCTGATTTATTCTTCAGTTGCTTCCTTTATTAGACCCAAGCTTATCATTATTATTTTATTTCCTTTGATTTCTGGTATGTACTCATTTCTTTCCGGGTCTCACGCATGGACCTAAGGTTAGAAATGGCATCATGACATTTTAAACTGCAATATAAAAAATAATTTATATAGACAAAGCCCTTCTTAAGGTGTAGGCTGTACTTGTGAGAACAATTTTTGTATTACTTTAAGACATGGTCTTCTAGGAATTCCTTCAATTAGTCTACAGAATCTTTTCCAACGAATCCTAGGGATAGTTGATGTTCCCATGTGCCCAATTTTTGAGATTTCTATGTCAAACATTATTATTATTATTATTATTATTATTATTATTATTATTATTATTTTATTTCCTTTGATTTCTGGTGTGTTCTCATTTCTTTTCGGGTCTCACACATGGACCTAAGGTTAGAAATGGCATCATGATATTTTCCACTGACCAATTAAAAAAAAAAAACAAAAAAACACAAAAATATTTTACATAAAGCCCTTCGTAAGGTGTGGGCTGTACTCGTGATAATAATGTTTTTGTATTTCTTTAAGGCATGGACTTCCAGGAATCCCTTCAATTAGTCTACTGGAATCTTTTCCAACCAATCTGAGGGCTCCAACTACAAAAGGGATTGTTGATGTTCCGATATGCCACATTTTCGAGATTTCGATTATTATTATTATTATTGAAAAATAATTTTTGACTTGGATTTGTTCAATAAATACATATGGATCATAACCAATGATCTAGCGCAAAGGAGGGGTGTGATATATTTTTGTTGCTTCCTGTTAATTAAACAAAAGACAGCTTTTAACAAAAAATTTAAATGGACAAAGATTTTAACGGGATGTTCCTGTTAGAACTATTTTTATGAATTTCATGGAGAGATGGAGTATCAAGATTTTTGTTGAATTATTCTTCAGTTCCTTCCTTTATTAGATCCAAGCTTATCATTATTATTTTATTTCTTTTGATGTCTGGTGTGTACTCATTTCTTTCCGGGTACCGCCCAGACACCTATGGTCAGAAAGGGCATCATGACATTTTCCACTGCAAAATAAAAAAAATATTTTACATAGATAAAGAACTTCGTAGAGTGTGGGCTGTACTCGTGAGACAATTGTTTGTATTAGGTTGGTGCAAAAACAATGTCGTTTTCTCACATATGTTACTTTTATATATGATTTCTGAATTAATTCATTGATATATATAGCCATCTTATATATCATTTTGAAGCGTGTTTTTCGCTCTATCGAATCGTGTTATTCGTTACCGTTCTCAATCTCTTCATTCATTTTTTTTGCAGGCTTTTCGACAGCATGGACAAAATTCAAATCCGCACGATTTTCTTGTTCCAGTTCAAACTAGGCCGAAAAGCTGCCGAGACAGCTCGTGATATCAATGATGCGTTTGGCCCAAGAACCACTAACGAACGTGTGGCACAACGGTGGTTCAAGAAATTTTGCAATGGTGACGAGAGCCTCGAAGACGAAGACGGTCGCGGCCGGCCGACTGCGGTTGATAACGAACATTTGAAAGCCTTAATTAAAGCCGATCCTCGGAAAACCACACAAGACGTTGCTGTTGAACTCGAGGACGGCCACTCAACAGTCGTTCGCCATTTAAAGCAAATAGGGAAGTCAAAAAAGTTGGATAAATGGGTGAACGATAACCAAAAAAAATCGTTCAAAAAACGACATTATTTTTGCACCAACCTAATATTTCTTTAAGGCATGGACTTCCAGGAATCCCTTCAATTAGTCTACTAGAATCTTTTCCAACCAATCCGAGGGCTCCAACTACAACAGGGATTCTTGATGTTCCCATGTGCCACATTTTTGAGATTTCGATTTCAATTATTATTATTGTTATTATTATTATTGAAAAATATTTTTGACTTGGATTTGTTCTATAAATACGTACATTAAGGGAAGCATTGAAACTATTCTAAAAATTAATATGGAAAATTCCACTCAGACCTGCTTATTTCCAAGACGCGAAACAGACTCCCGTGTGGGTGCTTCCCTGAGGGTTGCAATCTTAAATCCTGGCTGAATCATTATCTATATCTCAATGACCTAGCGCAAAGGAGGGGTGTGATATATTTTTGTTGTTTACTGTTAATTAAACAAAAGACAGTTATTAGCAAAAAACTTAAACGAAAAAAGATTTTCACAGGATATTCCTGTTAGAATTATTTTTAGGAATTTCCTGGAGATCTGGCGCACCAAGAATTTTGATGATTTATTTTCAGTTCCTTCCTTTATTAGGACCAATCTTATCATTATTATTATCGTTATCATTATTATTATTATTATTATTATTATTATTATTATTATTATTATTAGAACAGCAACTAACTTTCGAGCAGCAATTATATTAGAATCACATCGTCGATAACAAGAGTTAAAACAACGCAGAATAATGATACAGCAAGAAGTCAATGGTGACAGGCGTAACACGTTTTGGTGAAAAGAAAATTTGAAAGAAGCAAATAAAAGATATATCGCCTATTTGGGCTGGTGTGGGCGTAGACAGAAATTCTCGTCTTATGCTCTGTGACATGGGGGAGAGAAGAAGCTGGGTGGAGCGGTCTTTTCAGAGTAAAGAGGAAAGAGCGACATCTTATTTATAAATTACATCCATATTCATTGACTCGTGTCAGGAACTTCATGTTTCAAATGGGGACAAGCGATTGGCAATGATTTGTTAGTAAGTTGTTTTTTTTTTAATAATGTTTTTTTTTTATTTCTATTTTTTTTTTTGTTTTGTTTCGAGTTTTAGTTGTTTTTTTTTATATTTTAGTGAAAAATCTTATTTTGTGTTTTGTTTTATTTTGTTTTATTTATTTGGCATTTTTTCTTTCTCACTTTCTTTCATTATTTCTTTATTCGATTATTCTCACAGTTATTCCCGTGTTCAGTTTCTTAATCATTTTATATATGGGTGTTTTTAATTCATTCATTCATTCATTCCTTCTTTCATTCAATCATTCTGTCTTTCTTATTTATATCGTTGATTCGTTTATTCTTACACTTGTTGCTTTTCTTTCATCCTTTTCTTTTTCTTTTTTTTTTTCTGATATATTCTGATGATACTTAATATCGTTATTTTTTACTTTTACTTTTCTTTCTTTCTTTCTTTCTTTCTTTCTTTCTTTCTTTCTTTCTTTCTTGTTTCGTCTTTTCTTGGAATTATTGTCTTTCTTTCTTAATTTTACTTTTCTTTGTTTGGTCCATTATTCTTTCTTTCATTTTCTCCTTTTTCTTTCTTTCTTTCTTTCTTTCTTTCTTGTTTCGTCTTTTCTTGGAATTATTGTCTTTCTTTCTTAATTTTACTTTTCTTTGTTTGGTCCATTATTCTTTCTTTCATTTTCTCCTTTTTCTTTCTTTCTTTCTTTCTTTCTTTCTTTCTTTCTTTCTTGTTTCGTCTTTTCTTGGAATTATTGTCTTTCTTTCTTAATTTTACTTTTCTTTGTTTGGTCCATTATTCTTTCTTTCATTTTCTCTTTTTTCTTTCTTTCTTTCTTTCTTTCTTTTTACGCCTTTTATTTCTTCTTAAGCTTATTTTCATTATATTTTTACAATTTCTTTTTTTTGTTTCGTCCATTATTTCTTTCTTTCATTTTTCTCCCTCTTTCTTTCTTTCTTTCATTTTATTTTCTTTCATTCTTCTTTCGTTTATTCTTACATTTATTGCCTTTCTTTCTTAATTTTACTTTCCAGTGTATCGTCTATTTTTTCTTTCTTTGTTTCTTTCATTCATTCATTCTTTCTTTCTTTTCTCGTTTATTCTTTCACTTATTACCTTTCTTTCTTACTTTTGCTATTATTTGTTTCGTCTATTCTTTCTTTCTTTTTTTCTTTCTTTCTTTTTTTCTTTCTTTCTTTCTTTATATTTCTTTCCTTTTCTTTCTCTCTTTCTTTCGTTTATTCTTACATTTATTGCCTTTCTTTCTTAACTTTACTTTCCAGTGCATCGTCTATTGTTCTTTCTTTCTTTCTTTCTTTCTTTTTTTTCTTTCTTTCTTTTCTTGTTTATTCTTTCACTTATTACCTTTCTTTCTTACTTTTGCTATTATTTGTCTCATCTATTCTTTCTTTCTTTCTTTTATCGTTCTTTCTTTCATTGTTTTCTTTCTTGTTTCGTTTATTCTTACATATATTGCCTATCTTTCTTACTTTTATTTTCCAGTGTATCATCTATTTTCTTTCTTTCTTTCTTTCTTTCTTTCTTTCTTTCTTTCTTTCTTTCTTTCTCGTTTCTTCTTTCACTACCCTTCTTTCTTGCTTTTACTTTTTTTGTTTCGTCTATTCTTTCTTTCTTTCTTTCTTTTTTTCTTTCTTTCTTTTTTTCTTTCTTTCTTTTTTTCTTTCTTTCTTTCTTTCTTTCTTTCTTTCTTTTCTCGATTATTCTTTCACTTATTACCTTTCTTTCTTAATTTTGCTATTATTTGTCTCATCTATTCTTTCTTTCTTTCTTTTTTTTCTTTCTTGTTTCGTTTATTCTTACATTTATTGCCTATCTTTCTTACTTTTATTTTCCAGTGTATCATCTATTTTCTTTCTTTCTTTCTTTCTTTATATTTCTTTTCTTTCTTTCTTTCTTTTCTCGTTTCTTTTTTCACTACCCTTCTTTCTTGCTTTTACTTTTCTTTGTTTCGTCTATTCTTTCTTTCTTTCTTTCTTTCTTTCGTTTATTCTTGCACTTATTGATTTTTTTTGTTTTTCTTCTTTTACACTTTTCTTCTTTTTTAATCAGTATTCAGTTATTTATTTATTTATTCGCTGTTATTCTTTCTTTCTTTCCATCATTCAAATCTTTTTTGTTATTTTTCTCCCGATTCTTTACTTAAAGAAACACTGTTTTTTCATCATTTTCCTTTTCCATTCTTTATATTTAATTTTCCAGCTGTCAGTTCACAGTGGAACCTCGGCTCACGAATTTAATTCGTTCCTGAAGCCCGTTCGTAAGCCGAAATGTTCGTAAACTGAAACTATTTTTCCAATAGGAATCAATGGAAAATGGATTAATCCCTCTTTGTTCCCAAGATGATTGCTTATTTAAACTTTAACAACAATACTTTGTACACAAGTTTATACACAAAACTAATGAAAATCAATAAATCCAAGAAAACAATAGATAAACCCAATACTAAATAGATAAGATATAGACAAACATATTAATTTTACTCTAACTGTATGTAGTAGAGGTGATGACGTAACTGTAAGGGAAGGAAAGAGATGTTATTGTTTGGAAAAGGGGAAGGAAAGACATGATGGTCTCTTTATTTATAAGAATTGTATAGATCGTTGATTTTGCCATATGAAACTGAGTAAGAAGAGTAATCATGAACAATTGTTTTTCTCTTAACTTTTCATTTTTCATTTATCAGTATCGCTGCTAGCTTTCTTTGGAGCCATGACTGAAGACTAATAAAGACAAAAAAAAGTCACAGTACAATAAAATTGGTAAAGAAAAGGACAGCACAATACACGAATGTATACAACATGGCGGTCGATAAAGAAATGATTCTGTTCGGGTTAATTCGGTTCGGCAATGTAGTCCGAGAACTGAAATTTTGTTTGATAACCGAGGCATTTTTATCTCGAATATTCTGTTCGAAAACCGATTTGTTCGACATGTGAGATTTTCAAGAACAGAGGTTTCACTGTAATTGTAATATTTCTCCTGTTTCTTTCGTTTCTCTTTTTTTATTGGAATATTCAAATATTTTCCATACTTCCTTCTTTCTTTTCTTTCTTTTCTTTCTTTTCATTCATTCATTGTTCTCATTTTTACTTCTTCTCATTTCATTTTACCTTATTTTTTATTTGCTTCTTTCATGTATTTTCTTTCTTTTCAGCATTCATTTCTTCTTTCTTAATTTTCTTTATTTTCCGATTTCTTTCCTTTCAATTCAATTTGGCTCTTTTTTTTTTGTTGTTTTTGTTTTTCTTTCTTTCAGTCTACAGTGTTTGTTTCAATTCGGATCTGAATTGTATTTCTTAGGTTTTTTTTTTTTTCTTATCTTCTATTTTCTTTTTTGTCTTTTTCTTTCTTCGTTGATAGAATTCTTTCTTCAGTTCTCCTATTTGAATCCTTTCTATTCCATCTCGATTTGTTTTTCTTTCTTTTCATTCTTCTTTTCTTTTCATTCTTCTTTTCTTCGTCTTTAAATTGTTTATTTTTTAAATTTATTCATTTTTTCTTTTATGTTTGTTTGATTTTTCATTTTTTTTTCTTTCTTTTCTTTCATTCTCTTTTTCTGAGATATTCTTTCTTTTCTCACGTTCAATAACTTTTTGTTATTTTTTTCTTCCATTTTCTTCTTTTTTAAAAGAATTCTTCTTTCGTTTTTCCTGTTTGCTTCTATTTATTTTCCTTTTCTTTCGTTTTTTACTTTTCTTCATCTTTTCTTTCTTCTTCTCTACCGATTTTAATTTAAAAAAAATATCATTTTTCCATGTTTATTTTCATTTTAGTTTGTTTCTTTTTTTTCTTGATTTTTCTTCTTTCTTTCTTTCTTTTTTCTGATAGATTTTCTTCTTTCTTTCTTTCTTTCTTTCTTTTTTCTGATAGATTTTCTTCTTTCTTTCTTTCTTTCTTTCTTTTTTCTGATAGATTTTCTTCTTTCTTTCTTTCTTTCTTTTTTCTGATAGATTCTTTGTTTTCTTTAGTCCAATATTTTTATTGTTACTTTAGTTCTGATTTATTACTTTTTTTTTTTTAGAAGAATTCCTCTTTCGTTGTTCCTGTTTGCTTCGATTTATTTCTCTTTCTCTTCTTCTTCTTCCTCTTCTTCTTCTTCTTCTTCTTCTTCTTCTTTATTTTCTGCTTCTTCTTCTTTTCTTTCTTCTTCTTTAACTTTTTTAATTTTAGAAAAAAATCATTTGTCCATGTTTGTTCATTTCTTTTTGTCTCTTTCTTTTTCTTTTTCTTTCTCTTTTTTCTCAAATTCAATATTTTTACTGTTATTTTTTAGTTCTGCTATCTTTCATTTAATTATTCTTCGTTGGTTCTTCTTGCTTAATTATTTATCTTTCTTTTTTTCTTCTTCTTTCTATCCTTCTTCTCTTTCTTCTTCTTTACCTTTTTTTTAATTTTAGATAAAATTAATTTTTCCATGATTGTTTGTTTATTTCTCAATTCTTTTTTCTTCTTCTTTTTTCTTCTTCTTCTCTAACTTTTTAATTTTTGAAGAATTTCCTTTTGTTCTCCATTTTTCTTTCTTTGTTCCTCTTTGCACAAGAATGCTTTTTATTCCAGTCGTTTCTCGCATCCAAAACTCTTTTTTTTTCTTTTTTTCTCCATTTTTTTCTTCTTTCCTGAAAGACCCAGCATCCATATGTTTCTTTTTCTTTTCCTTTCCTTTATTCTTCTTTCCTTTTTAAAAAAGTATTATAAACAATCTTTTTTTTTCTTCGTTTTTTTTTTTTCCCTTTCTTTATCTTTGTTTAAAACATGCTCTTTATTGTTATATTTTTTGCAAGAAAAAACTTTTATTTAATTTTTTCCTATTTAATCCTGTTCTCGTTTTCCCGCTCTTTTCTAAATGAAAAAGCAAAAGAGTAAAATAGAGATTAATAATTTTAATCAAAGAAAACTTATTCCCCGGATGTTTCACAAACAGTCACTGATCAGAATCCAACATTACCGTTTTTTTTTTCTATGTGAATTTTCTGCGTTACATTTATTCATATGATTACACACAACCATTTTCTCAGTCTGTCTATCTGTCTGTCTGTTTGTCTCACACTCTCTCGGGTATATTCCTCGCCTGTAATATTCATTCTTACCCACTTCGTTGGAAACGTGTGTACAAGATAACTGAACTCTCCTGGTTACTCAAAATCTTCGAACATCTGTTGTCCCGATATTAACTGTCGCATTTGGTGGCATTCAAGACCTTGCAGGCATGTCAGACAGCAGTCCGTTTCAGCAGAAAAGACAAAAATAGTAAATGCTAGAGTCAAAGTTACTCGCACTTCTTTTTGTTTATTTTTACCATTTCAATATATTTATGACGTTCTGGGAGATAAAAGCCGGTTCAATGTGTCAACAACTACCGTAAGATTTTAAATGAAAAATAATCGAAAACGTAGGAAACACTGAAAACTCAAATCCAACACACACACACGTATCACATTATGAAATGGACAAAGTTTATAATAAACAGTATTTA
Source organism: Acanthosepion lycidas (assembly GCA_963932145.1). NCBI lineage: Eukaryota > Metazoa > Mollusca > Cephalopoda > Sepiida > Sepiidae > Acanthosepion > Acanthosepion lycidas. The sequence goes on from OZ010611.1 coordinate 50,439,895, forward strand.
TAAGATTTACCGGTTTGAATGTCTTAAAATAATTGTCAGGCATTGTCCATTTCATAATGTGTGACGTCATCTGTTTACATTTGGATACGCATCGAGCAGATATGAATGTACGTGAGAAAATCATGGAAAATTGTAGTTTAAAAACAGTAAAATCGACATTGCTAACCGAACGCTCCTCTGTGGCCAAATCAGTAAAAGCACATCAAGCTATATGACGGTTCCGTATAGGAGATAGGTTCGATTCCTGTAGGAGGATGTATATTTTCTATGACAATTTCTCGGACATTCAGGCCGGTAAAAATTGTCAATACTGTTTATTATAAACAGAGTATTTACTTCAATATTCGTATCTATAAAAAAGAATGTATATGCATAATAATGTCTTAAAACAAACACATATACACACACACACACACACATATATATATATATATATATATATATATATATATATATATATATATATATAATATAAAAGGCTCAAACACTAATATCCCATGGTTATAATTTATTACAGTGGAATAGTAATCATGATACAATTCATTTTTTGTTTTCTTTTTAAATTTGCAGGTCTGATGATTAAGATTCCAATGTAATAAATTATAGACATGGAGTATTAGCGTTTGAACCTTTTTATATTTTATTCTTGCTCTGTCCTGGACATTGAGCTCTACCTGGTTTCTATCCTCCTGGATATATATATATATATATATATATATATATATATATATATATATATATATATATATATATATATATATATATATGTATGTATGCGGTGTGGGTGCCTTAGATGGGCCAATTTTGGTAAACATAAAGCTCAGCTGAAATCTAATAGAAAATATGTCTTCCGACAGGGGCAAAAAAACAGAAAGTACCAGAAACCTCTGTCCAGGGCGAAAGAAATCGTCGATTACCTTAAATCTCTGGTACAAAGAAAAAAATGAGCGAGTAATCAGTTAAAACGAAGAGTGCTCAATAAAGTAAGTAGAGCAAAGGTAAAATAAATCCTAATTAGGCAGGTACTACCTAACTCGATTTCACTACATAAGAGCATATATATATATATATATATATATATATATATATATATATATATATGGATGGATGGATGGATGGATGGATTGACCACTAATATTATCTATCTATCTATTTATGTAATAAACTATAACCATGGAATATTAGCGTCTGAGCCTTTTATATTTTATTCTTGCTCACTCTTGGATATTGAGCTCTACCTGAATTCTATCCTCTTGGTAAAAATAAAAAGAGGGTTCACACCTTCCCCAAGGGTATTAGCACGTAAGAGAATGTAATGGATTAATGCGCCCGTGTGTGTCTGTGTGTATGTATACACATTTTATGGTGTCTTTTTATGCGTGTGGGGTTATGATTTATTTACTTCTAGTTTAAAGTTTTTTTCTTGTATTTGGAGGTAAGAATAATCGTCTGCTTGATATGTTGGCATAATTTTAAAGTTACCGATATTGCATTTGTGGATGTGTTGTTAAAAAAAAGAGTTTTTTGTTGTCTGTTAATTTAATGTAACTTTTTTTGCACGGAGACTCTGTCGTTTAGTGCTTGAGTGATATCTATATAAGATTTGTTGCATTTTGTGCAACTGAGTGCATAAATTACATTTCTGGATTTACAGTTTATTTTTTTCATCATTGTGAATATTGTTGTGGGGTTTTCAAAGGCATAGTAGTTTTCCTATATAATTATATCACAAACACCCACATCTTTTCTTGTTGCATTTTATGATCCCTTGTATTGTGTATTGACTAAATTTGGATATGGTTAATATGTTTTACAGGTTTTTTGGTTGGAATTTGCTTTTAATTATTTTGGTTGCTTTAGGATACTTTTCATGTCATCTTTCTCGTTAAGTAGGTCTAGGTTTCTTGTAATTTCTGTAAAAAGTTCTGGATTGTTCTTCAATTTGTTTAGTGTTGCCTTTCTTTGGGGTTCGCTGTTGGTCTAAAGGTTTTTTTTGTTTGCTAGTTTTAAACCTTTGTTTATTAGTTGTGTGGAGTAACCGCGTTTTTTGAGAGTTTTACGTAATTTTATATATACATACATACATACATACATATATATATATATATATATATATATATATATATATATATATATATATATATATATATATATATATGGAGGGGTGCCTATGCATTTTGTATGATGTGTTTTCATATTTATGGGGGTTATGATTTTTTAAATGCTAGTTTAAATTTGTCTATGAATTTTTTTTTCTTGATTTGGAGGTAAGAGTAATCATCTGTTTGATATATTGCCATAATTTTAAAGTTAACACTTGTTGCATTTGCGGATGTGTTTTTACAGAAAGTGTTTTTCTGTTGTCTGGTAAATTAATGTTGCTTTTTTTTTGCACGGACACTTTGTGCTTCAGTGATATCAAAAGCATCCTAGTTTCCATCTATAATTATATCGCAAACCCCCAAATTTTTCTTGTTGTATTTTATGACCCCTTGTATTGTGTGTTGCCTGAATTTGGATGTGTTTTAAGTATTTTTTGATTGGCGTTTGCTATTAAATATTTTTGGTTGTTTTTAGTATATTTTCATTTTATCATTCTTGTTAAGTAGGTCTAGGTTTCCTGCAATTTCTGTAAAAAGTTCTGGATTGTTCTTCAGATGTTTGCTAGAATTTGTTCATTGTTACCTTTTTGGGGATCTGTTGTTGGTCTGAAGGGTTTTTTTGTTTGCTAGTTTTAAACCCTTGTTTATTAGTTGTGTAAAGCATCCGCGTTTTTTGCGCGTTTTTTTGCGCGTTTTACGTAATTCTCCTCGGCGCGTTTTTCACGGGTGTTTGTCGGCAACTACAGTGCAAATACTACATGCAAGGGAATAGGGGGATGAATTTTAAACAGCTTTTTTATGTTGACCCTTAAAATTAAGATATTGGGGGGGTCTGAAGGTTAGTGGCAGATATCTGTGATAATGTGGTTATTTCTATTCTTGATGAGGATATCTAAGAATGGCAGTTCGTTTACATTCTTTGATTGAATTAATCTTCAGGTGTAAGTTTTGGGGTAAATTATGTAGTTCGTTAATATTGCCCCTTGAGGATTTCCAGAAGATGAAGCAATCATCTAAGTATCTCTTCCAAGATTTAGTAAAGTGAAAGTTTTATATGTCCCCACATTTTTCTCTATTTTTTCTCTAGGTAAACTAGGGTTAAGGGGGGGCATATGTTAGTGTTCCCAATCCTGCTACCTCGGATTTGGATAAGTTTTTTGTTATCAAATTCTAAAGAATTGTTGTTAAGGATTAGGTCTATACTATCCATAATGAATTCTTTGGTGAATCTGGGATGTAGTATTTCTGAGTATTTTCGCAATTCAGAATGAGATTGTCTGTTTATCCAATTCCTGAGTCATGTTGCTATATAGACTGCTAATGTTAAATGTTGTCATGGGGCACCTCGAGGTGGTGTAATAGTTAGCAAGCTTGTCTCGCTAAAATAATTACGAATGAATAGTGAGTTTGATCCTCACTGGATGCCTCTTACTTTCGGCCTTGTGCCACATCCAAGCTACGCTTGGAAAATCACTATGTTAAATATTGTCATGAGTGTTCCTGGATCAACTTTTTGTGGTATGGGGATAAGAAAGTGAATATCTTCTCTGATGTAGCTCGTAATTTGTTTAGCAAAAATGTCACAGTATGGTGTGTATTACGTTAACATGTCTTCTAGCTGGGAAGGTTGATCCTGCTACTATCAGTATGAACGTAAGGTCACTGGGGTTTGGGATATTAACACATCTGGATTTTGTGTCTGGATGGTTGCTTTTATTTCAATCGATTTCTGAATCTTGAGTAGGCCGAAAAATTTCTCGTTTTGGAGATGAAGTTTATTAACAAGTGCCTTCCTTTTTCCTGTTAATATTTTATTATATTTTGTACAGAATGTTCTATTTTCTATATATATTTTTTTATCTCTCTTGATATCGATTAATTTATAGTTTTTCTTATCTCCTAGTGCTTTCAGAATGTTTCTTTTATAGTATACCTTGCTAGTGATGACTATAACACTAACCTTATCTGCTTCCTTTACAATTACATCATTTCTCCGGGTACTCTCTAAGGCTAGTCTTTGTATGTAAGGTTATTGAATGATTTCGGTTTTTCTTGTACGTTGAGCTTCCAGAGATTTTGTGGGGTTTTAAATACAGTGGGCTATAATAAGTTTTTAGCCACTCTTGATTACAGCAATTTTGGCTTACGTAATAAAGTATTTTCTGTTTTTTTTTTTGTTTGTTTGTTTTTTCCAGACAATGCCCTGCTAGTATAAAGCTACACTCATCTATGAATGACAGTTGACTATATATTTTACAATGAAAGTTCGCGGAAGTAAGGAAATTGGTGAATTTCAACGACAGCGAATAATAGGTTGGCATCAGTGTGGCAAGTCAAATCGAGAAATTGCTAGGTTTTTCCAGGTTAATCATCAAACGGTTAATAATATTGTCAAGAAATTTAATGAAGAAGGCCATGTGTTGTTATGTGGAACAACGTTCAAGAAGAGCAAGCATCGTGTCTGAGCGAACGAAAAAGGCGTTGAAGAGAGAAGTCATCAGAAAACGTTATCAGAACGTCAAAGATGGCGCCAACAGTATGAAAATGTTGTTATATGCGACGAGGTTCTTAAATGCCACTTAAGATTATCACACAAAATTTCATAACTAAATCAATAAGCTGTCAGATCCTCATATGTCAAAACCGACGGGAGAGTACATTTTATATATATATATATATATATATATATATATATATATATATATATATATGAGCCGAGTTCGAATTCCAATCGAATCGATTACATTCACGTACGTGCTATACTCTTGGGAAAGGTATCAATAATCTTCTTCTCCGCATACCCACCAGCTATGGGTAAATAGCAGGACAGACCTGATTCTATTGCCTTGGATGGCCACAGGTCTTGGATAGGAGAAGGACAACTCTGAATTCAAAGCCTGCGGAGGGTCGTTTAGGAACCTTGTGGTACGTAGTGAACCATGTCTCTGTATTCGGCCCTTCAAAAAGTGTGGTCGTTTCCGCACAAAGACTTCACCACTATAATCAAATCATATGTGCTGGTGTCTAGGCTGTCGCTTCCGTAGAGCTGATTTCCTTGACCTGTATACGTCGATAAACAACGGGAGACTCCAGCATATATATATATATATATAAGATATATAAACATAGATACATACATACATACATACAAACACACACTCACAGACATATATATATATATATATATATATATATATATCACAACAATATTAAATAATGGAAAATTAATTACAAAATGAAGGAAAAAATCTATGTCTGTCTATATATGACGTATCTTAACTATTTACACTATTTACATTGTTCGGACTGTTGTTCTCATTTTTTTTTTGTCATATTCTCGACTTTTCAGACGTTGTACGCCCCAAACCTCTCCAGGATCTGTCTATATTTCTGCGATGAGGAATTTTAACTATTTACACTATTTACATTGCTCGGACCTTTGTCCTCACATTCTTATGCTATTCACGATGTTTCAGCCGTTGATCGCTCTGGCCTGCTTCAGGTGATTGAACTATCGAATCGAACCCTATATTCCATCCACCGGGGTAGATTCTTCTAGTTCCACGTGCCATGCTCCTTTCGGATATCCCAGTTTCAATTTCAGTTATTATCCGCTTAATAACTCCAATCTCCAATATTTTTTCACCTCTGTTGTGGCCAGGTACTGAACACACAACTCTTTGTGTCAAATCGTTGGATTGCTTTAACCAACACTTTTATCCGCTGGGTTACGCGTTCCAGTACCCTTCGCATACTGGAGGCCATCTACATTAATTCAAAACAACCCACATTCAATAAAATTATATTTCAAACTAGTCACAACATATTACTTTGCATCTAGACATATGGTTCTGTTGTTAATATTTCAGTCTCTCATGTGGTATGACGTCATAGAACCGCGTCATGGATTTACGACCTGCTTCTGCTATTCCGAGACTGTTATCCGCACATAGAAATTTTCTATGTCAACATAACAGAATATCATTTTTGAAGGTAAATGTCTTTGTTTAAATAACTGTATAAGTAATCAGAATATAGCTCATGTGAACTGAAACATTAGATCAAAGACCATCTTAATAAAAAGTGTCTAGATGTTGTACAATTTTTGTCTTTATTTTCACTCGAAATTAAAGTAACCATAAGAAGTATAGAATGACTCCTGATCAAACATTATAGACATTCATTGCCTGTTATATTTAACAATATAGATTTAAATAAGTATCTACTGCCCCATTTCACAATATCTATCTATCTATCTATCTATCTATCTATATGTATGTATATATATATATATATATATATATATATATATATATATATATATATATATATATATATATACCCATTTGTTCAAATTAACTGAAAAAACCGCTTCAGTTTCTTTCTTTCATCATACGGTCAGATCTAGATCTACTTGAGTAACAGGGTGTAATCTATTTGTATTTTTTCCTCATGTGACGTCCCACCGGGTGTCGCTGCACCAAATGTGACGTCTGCCTAGCCGCGTCCGTCGTGCTATCCTGTCCTGTGACGATCAACTGGCTTGGTATTGGTCGCGGCACTAAATGTGACGTTCTAACCTTTTGGTGATTCGAATGGGAATCTGCTTAGATTCGGTATCAGGCTTGTCGTTCCCAGCTCGCCTCTACGTCCGGTTACCGAAGTAACTGTTTTGATCTCCAGTCTAACCTACCCACGTTGTGAATTGATCTTAGGCAGACGAAATCAAGCAGTCGCTGGGCCGTAATGCAAGCCGAGTTCGAACAAGGGTGATATCGCACAAGTATATGTAAGAGAAAATAAAATAAAAACTCGAAAAGTTCAAATGTGTTAAAAAAAGGATAACAATATTTTATATCTGGTTGCTGAATACAGGACTGCGTCTACTTCTCAACCCGCTATATGGATTCGTGACACTTTGTGTTTGTTAGGCGAGTCTTAACATCTTAAGTTGTTTGTTCTTTAAGAAACTGGTTCTTGGTGTATCTTCAGGCGATATTCGTAAAACTTGTTTTGGTGGTGTGAGTCTAAGTCGTTCTTCAAAAATAAATTATTCTTGGCTAGAAGTTGAGGTCGTGATGCCTGGAATCTTTCAAGTCAGCTATCTGCGAGGCTATTAACTCTGTAACTGTCTCTGCCAATTGCCAACTCTAACTCCAACTGCAACTTGAACTCGAACTCATTTTCGCTCGCTGCGACTTTGCTTATATGGACGCCGACCCAAACCGGGTGGGCTTGTCGGGGTTTGAGGTTCCTTGATTATTATTTTCCATTTTTGGAAGTCTTTCGTCTTTCTACCTCCTTCTGTTCTCATATTGGTATCTCACCATGCCCTCAGAGGGTGTCAACGGGTTTCCCCTATCTCTCACAGTGGCATCTCACACCTATCCCTTCAGGGGGGCGCACCAGTCCTCCCCTCCTTCTTCACATGATTACCTCCGCCCAATACTCCTGCTATCATTCAGCCAATTGGCGCTCAGCGGCGTGGGTGTGGCCAAACTAGCCTCGGTTTAAAAAATCTTGCTCAAAGAAAAAAAAATTATCCTTTTTTTTTCACTTTTCCTTTTCCTTCTTCTCTTCGAGGAGACCTCACACCCAAGACTCTTTTATCTTTTAACCGAATTACCTGGAATTCGTCAATTAGCTTTTCGCCATCACCAAGAGGGTGGCCACCCAGACGTACCTGCACTCCTAGCGCCAACCACTGATCCGATAAAACAATTTCGCTATTATAGCCGGATTTCATATGGAATTCGTCAACGAGATTTTCGCCAATTATCAAGTGGGTGGCCATCTGGCGAAACACAGCTATTTTTTTGTCCCGATAAAATAATTTCGCTATCATAGCCAGCCTGACGATAAAGAGATGCTCCTCTCAATGATTTCTACATATAGACAAAGGCTTAACCTTTCCTTCATGGTGGTCAGCGGACACTTTTGTTTTTGTAATTCTGCGACACAGTTAATTTTTATCTATTTAGAATTCCGTCTCTGATGTAATTTGGCCAACCTGGAATATCCACCCACCCCGTAACCTAAATCAGATTAATTCCAGTATCTTCCTTTTTACCTTCTCGACAATGGGAATAAAAAGATTTACTACTTTTCCTTGTCAGAAAAATAACACCTCTTAGTGTCCTTTTCGCGATGGCTACTTATCACCTAAATTTAATTCTCGCCTTTTTTCTTTTTTTTTCTTTTTCCTTTTTAGCAAGCCAAATAGTGTCACACTCAGATTAGAACATTAGCAATAGTATTCAGTAATATGAATATATTTTTGGGGTGGATGATGAAATTTGTTTGGCCTTGAAAAATATTGCGTCATTCGTGATTGCATCAGATTTTTATCCCGCCGAGATACTATTGTCTCGACAGTCGATTAGTTGTCCTACGGTCATTGTCTGCGATGGAAGTTACTACAAGGAAGCGTACGAAAATTGTAGCGCTGCACGAACACACTGGCAAGCCTTACCAGCGAACAAATCGAAATACTATAGACTGGCCCGGAAACCTTCCTGATTTAAATCCAATCGAGAATCTGTGGCCAATCTACAAGGAACTACTTTCTGGAATGAACATAAGGAGTACTAATGTGGGCACTGGGTCACATTTCATTGGAAAAATACGAAAAAAGCAATTGATAACTGAATTGTTTAAATTAATTTTCACAAGAATATATATATATATATATATATATATATATATATATATATATATATATATATATATATATGTATTGAAAACACAATTATACTTAAATATGAAATCATTAAACAAAAACTAAAACTTCTTGAAGCTATACACATAAAACACTTGAAACCTAACCTGAACAAAAAAACTATGAAATCTCCACAAATATTATTAAATGCCTGTAATTCTTAACAGAAGCCATTGTTTTATACAATTGGAATCCCATACTTAATACTTCTCGAATTCACTCACGCGTGGTCATGTGTGACGTCATGAGATGCGGTGCGATTTCCCTTCCAGCGTCATATATGCACGAGTTTTTCGTTACTTGGAAATCTTCCATGTAAACAGAAACAGACTATCATCACTGTCTTGTCCGTGTATTGATTAATATATTGTACAGTAATTGTCATCTTTGATAATGGCTTATGTAAGCCGAAAGCTTAGATTGGATTAAAAAATATGTATTAATATTGTGATTTTCTTTCTTCGTTTAATGATAATGTTATTAAGCATATCAGACTATATGAAAAGAATTTACATAAAATAAATAGACAACACTTGTCTATATAATTTAATGAAACATGTATCAATATATATATATATATATATATATATATATATATATATAGGACCCTCCAAATGAAAGTATTGCCCAAGGAACCTGCTTTTTATTTACTTCTTCGATACATTAAAGTAACCCCATTCTACTTCTCATAGTATTATTGATATAATGAATATGAATACACCTGGGTTCCCCCTCACAGTAATATGATTGGATGGTGTCAGCCATAAATACAGACTGACGTGAAAGTATACGTCGACCCCTATTGTCTTCGCCTATTGCCTACGCCTATTGCCTACCACTCCGACGAGGCCCAGTCCCTTACGGTTACCTGCTATCTGGACATCCCATAAGTTCTGTCTGAATTTTGAATAAAGAAAACAAGTGACCAAATGTTACATTTAATTACAGATTCAATCAATAATGTATTTTCCCTGATTATCTATGACTTCATTCCATCGATTTACAAGCTTACTAATTCCATTACTGTAAAATTATTTTGGCTTTGATTCGAAGAACTCACAAATATCAGTTTTAACCTCTTCCTGTGTTACAAAAGCTATTTCTTCCAAATGATTATGTAAGCTACGAAACAAATGGTAGTCTGAAGCAGCAAGATAAGGAGAATAAGCTGGATGAGGAATTTTCTCCCAACCAAGTTCTTCGATCTTTTGTGACGTTATTCTTGCTGTGTGGGGTCGCGCATTGTCGTGATGAAACATCACCTCTTTTCGATTTAATAGAGCAGGTCTTTTTGTCCTCAAAGCTTGGTTCAAACGCTTTAATTGCTGACGGTATATTTGAGCATTAATTGTTGCATTAGGCGGTAAGAATTCAAAGTGGATTATTCCTTGGTGATCCCACCAGATTGAAAGAAGAACCTTTTGTCCATGAAGTTCCCTTCTTGGCCGTGGCTGGGGTCCTTCCCCTTTACCAAGCTACTGTCTACAACGTTTAACATTTCGATAAAAGATCCATTTTTCGTCGCCAGACACAAGTCTATCCAAAAAAGGTGAAACAAGTTGGTGAGAATGGAGAGAAGAGCAGATGTCAACTCGGGATTTGAGGTTGTTTTCAGACAATTCATGAGGCACCCATTTTCCAAGTTTAGGAACTTTTCCAAGTTGTTGAAGATGATGATGAACAGTTGTATGGTTTGAACTGAGAACCACTGCCAATTCCTCAACTGATAAAGCAGGATTTTCTTCAAGGGCTGCTTCAAGAAGATTTTCATCAAACTCAACTGGACGTCCGGTTCGATCTTCATCTTCAAGGGTGAAATATAAACCTCTGAATTTTGCAAACCTTCTTCTGCAAATTCTTTCATTCACACTTTCCTCTCCATAAACTGAGTGAATGTTTCTAGCCGCTTCGTCTGCTGAGTTTCCTTTCTTGAACTCATAAAGCATTATGTGCCTCAAATGATTCTTGGGTACTTCCATGTTAGTAGGGTTTTTCATCAAATAAAATTTAATTTTATTGTTCTCTGAAATAAAATTTGATCTGTTTAAATGCATCTAAACATAAAAATAATGTTCAGCTTAATTAGACATTATAAAATACTCTTTAAATTTCGTTCATTTTAACAAAAAGTTAAAATTCGGACAGAACTTATGGGATGACCTGATAGATTGTCCTGACGAGTGTCAACAGACACTTTGCTACTTCGAAGAAGTATATCCCTTTCCGGGCCATGTCAGTTATCATGTAATTTTACATGTTATCAACTTCGTCTGACGTTCGTAGGTCTTGGTTAGTAAATCTGTAAGGAAAGCACTGGAAACAAAGCGTTGTCTTAAGGAAGGTTTAATCGTATGAAAACATCTATTGAGAATACATTAAAATGCAACTGACATACGACTGGAAAATGTTATGCCATTGCGACCCATTTTTCTGTTCCATGAACAGACGCTCTATTCATAGCGGGTGAACGATTCCATGTTTTAATAATAGGTGTTGAGAAGGTTAGTCGCCAATCTTTCGACATAACTGATTTCTAAAAGCGAGAGAAGAAATTATCAGAATAGAACTTAGGCCTACATTTAGTTCCATCAATAATAAAATAATGAAACCTAACTGCTAATCTAAGAGGTAGCCTCATCAGAATAAATACAATGAAAATATTTATTAGAACAGACAAATGGAAGGTACGATATGGCCGTCGGAAAGGGACTGAAGCCGAGTTACCAGGTAACATTACAGATTCGTTTTTGAATTTTTTCAAGATGTGACAAATCTGTTCAATGCACAGAGGAATGGTAGATTTTGAAAAGTGCAAGAGAGATTCTGTTGATAAGAATTGTCCAGTATGCCACAGTGAACTAAGGAAGTCTTCGAAGCAAGCCTAACAATTGATTCAATTACATCATTACATGCTGTTTGTACTCTGCTGAGTTTTCTTCTTTCTTTGTCTGTCTTCTTCGTTTTCAAATTTTTCTCCTTTTTTTTTTGTCTCTCTCGCTCTTTATATTAGGTTGGTGCAAAAATAATGACGTAATAATGTCGTTTTTTGACGTATTTTAACGTCAGAAAACGACATTATTACGTCATTATTTTTGCACCAACCTAATAATTTAGTTAGAAAATATTGTTTTTCGCCCTTTTTTCCTTTCTTTCTTCCTTTTTTCTTTCGTTTTCTACCTTTTCTTTTTTTATTGTCTCTATTTTCTTTTGTTTCTTCTTTTCTTAATTATCATTTATTATCTTTCTTTTTTCTCTTTCTATTTCTTTCCTTATTTTATAAGATTTTTCTTCTAGTTATTTTTCTTTTCTCTCAGTGTTGCTTTCATTCTTTTTCACACGTCCCCTCTTTATTTTTTTTTTACGTCTTTTAATTCATTTTTCTTTTTCTTTCATTCTTCTTATATTTTTCTACTTTTTTCTTTCTTTCTTTCTTTCGTTCTTTTTTCTTTCTTTCAGTCTGTTAGCTCCTCTTCTTGCTTTCTTTTTCTTTCTTTTTTCTTCATTCTTATATGTTTTGTATTTCTTTCACTCTTTCTTTTAGCTCCTCTTCTTGCTTTCTGTTTCTTTCTTCTTCATACCATTTTCTTTCTTTCTCTCTTTTTTCTTTCTTTTTTCTTTCTTTCTTTTTTTCTTTCTTTTAAATCCTCTTCTTGCTTTCTTTTTTACTTTCTTTCTTCTTATATTCTCTTTTTTTCTTTCTTTCTTTTAGGTCATCGTCTTGCTTTCTTTATGTTTCTTTCTTTCTTTCTTTTAGCTTCTCTTCTTGCTTTCTGTTTCTTTCTTTTATCTTCTTATATTTTCTTTCTTTCTTTCTATCTTTCTTTTAGGCCCTCTTCTTTCTTTCTTTCTTTCTCTTAGCTTCTCTTCAAGATTGCATTTCTTTTTTTCATTCTTTTTATATTTTTCTTTCTATGTTAGCTCTGCTTCTTGCTTTCGTTTCTTTCTTTCTTATATTTTTCTTCTTTCTTTCTTTCTTTTTATATTTTTTTTATCTTTCTTGCTTCTTACATTTTTCTTTCACTTTTTCTTTGTTCCTTTGTCTCTTTCTTTCTGTTAACTCCTCTTCTTGGTTTCTTTTTCTTTCTTTCTGCTTTCTTATATTTTCTTTCTTTCTTTCTTTCTTTCTTTCTTTCTTTCTTTTAGTATCGCTGCATACTTTCTTTTTTCTCTTTATTTCTTCGTCGAACAATCCTTTTCTTTCCAATCCTAATATTATTATCTTGTCTTCTTGAAGAAGATTCCTCATTTATTTGTTTCATTCTTACGTTACTTCTTCTCTATTCCTTCTGTTTCCAATTCTCTGTAACCCTTATTTGTTTCTTCGAATAATTGCTTCTTTTACAAGCCGTCAACCTCTTTCTTCCTCCTTCATTTCTTCTTCTTTTTCATCACCTTTGTCATCGTCGTCGTCATCATTCGTTACCATCCGCAATAACATTCCGCCCCCCTCCTCCTCTTCGACATCCGCCCACCTGTCCACTTGCCACTCCTTCATCTTCTGCGTTAACTTACCTTGTTGCTCTCACGTAATTGCATATTGGATGAAACCTCCATCGCACCACGCAGACCCCACCAACCTTAGTTCGCCCGTCGATGTCTGTCCGTACTCGTCACTAATATCGTCTACTTGTGGGCCCATCACGTCTTCTTGAAAATCCATGTTTGACTGATGTAATTCAGCCACGCTTCGCTGGATAAATCAACCGTTTGCTCACCCAACCCACTTTTCCCAGCTTCCTCTACTAGTCAGTCCCAGCCACACTTCATCTCCCAGAGTTCCTTCGCGAATATCCCCGGACCCCGCCAAATTTAGTATTCAACTTTTGTCGGCACTTGAACTGTGTAGATCGTCTTTCTCATTAACCCGCGCAAGAGATAACGAAGAAGAAAAACGAGAAAATTATTAATGATGATAAGAGGCCAAAAGTATATAAATAAATACGAATGTCAAGAATAATAAAAGACTAAGAAATAAAGAAGCAGGAGTTCAAAAAGTTAATAAGAAGAATTCTAACAGTTTAGAAGACTTATTATAGAAATTATAAAAGTAATAAAGCATATTAGAAAAAATAAATCCGTATATTTTCCTGCGGTGTGTACAAGACGAAAAAGTCACACAGAATCAGGATGCAAAAAAAAAAAATAAAAAAAAATAAGAATAATTGGACGACAGGTTTTTTAGGGTCGCTTTTAAGAATTATATATATTTTTTTTATTTTTTAAGCATTACGTCCCGAGCAAGGCGTGAAGCCACTAAGACGCAGGGGGGTTGCAGAAGATTTGGAGCAAGAGCAGTGATAGAAGAAATGGTGAGGCGAAGGATAGTGGGTAGATCAAGGTAACTGGAGATGTCGATTGACATTACATTTGAATAGTTGGAGATTATAGCTCTCAGGGAAACAGTAATTGGGAAGGGTGTTCCACAGGCGAGAGGTGCGAGGTATGAAGCTATTGGAGTAGAAGAGACGGATACATTTAAAAGTTTATACAGTGAAAGGTTGGGAGCGGGATGCCAGCCTCGTAGGGCGCTTGAATTCATGGAGTCTGGGAACCAGTGAGAGCAGCTCATCGGAGCAAGGAGAAAAAAATCGGCATTCATTGAATTACAAGTGCAAACTGTGTTAAAATTATATTCGCTAACATATGATCAGGCTGGTTTCAAAGTGTAGTATCTGTTCACAGTTCTAATGGCAATAGTAGCTGTCTCAGTGTATCTAAACGTTCGGCATTCATTGACTGAGAAGCCAATGGAAATCGAGTTATGCTTTTTTACTTCACTTACTGGCTATCACGTTAGGGACAAAGTGTAGTATCTGTTCTACTCATTTCTAATAGTAATATCAGCCGTTTCCTTATAAGAAAACGTTTTGCATTCATTGACTGAGCAGCCACTGCAAAATCGAGTTATTCTTTTCTTTACTCACTGGCCATCAGGTTGAAATCAAAGTGTAGTATCTCTTCTACTCATTTCTACTGGTAATATCAGCCGTTTCATTATAAGGAAACGTTTTGCATTCATTGACTGAGCAGTCAGTGCAATTCATCTAAGGCTTTACTTCACTGTGTAGTATCTGTTCTCATCTCTAATGATAATGGTAATAGCAACTGTTTCCATTTAGGGAAAGATCTGGCATTCAGTGGCCTAGCTGCAGTGCTATTCGGGTTAAACTTTACTTCAGTCTCTGGTCACTGTGCTGGGATCAGCGTGTAGTATCTGTCATCATTATTATCTCCGTTTTCGTGTAAGGAAAGACTCAGCATTGATTGATCGAACACTCAATGCTACTTCCTGATTAAATTTAGGAAATATTTCTCTTGAAACAATATTTCAGGAAAATTGGTTAATCAAATCCAGTAACTCTTAAATTTTTTTTTTGTCGTGTTAATAGAGTCTCTCTTCTTAAGATTTTGTTTGACGTAGAGCAGAAGTTCAACATCTTAATAATGCCATTATTTTCTCTTCGAGATATGACTGTTATTTGGTACAGATCTTTCTTTTGGTACGGAACTTTAAATTTCAACAAAGATATTACAGTGGATTAAATACCAAAGTACGAGTTCCAGTCTAGATAATAATAATAATAATAATAATAATAATAATAATAATAATAATAATAATAATAATAACAACGATAACACACCATATTGCATCAGGTTGCACAGTTTTGGCACTCACTGGCATGACAGAGTGGACTAATATATTCATTGCAATATCTACAACTTTTATGAAATGGAAATGCCCAATACTGGTATGAACGCCACCCATACCGGGTTACGGAGATAGGACCTGTAACAATTTACAATATGCATAGGCACAACAATCAAAGATAATCGCCCAGACATCGTGATTAGAGACTGCAAAGACAAAACGTGCCTCCTTATTGTCATGGAAGTCCCTGCAGAGTGCAATGTATATTTGAAGATCTTCAAAAATCTCTAAAAATACAAGGACCATGAAATCGAAATCCCAAAAATGTGGTCCGTGGGGACATTAACAATGTCAGTTGTAGTTGGAGACATCGGATTGTTTGGAAATGATTCCAATAGACTCAATGAAGGGATTACTGGTAGAGCATTCCTTAAAGTAATCCAAAAATTGTACTCAAAAGTACAGCCCACAGCTTAGTAAAATCTTTATCAATGTAATATATGGGCGATTTCTTTTTCCAAACCTGCTCAGTGCAAAATATCTTGATGCCATTTCTGAGCTTAGGTATCTGGTCGGGACTCGGAAAGAAATGAGTATACACCTAAAACCAAAGGATTTTCCAATAAAAATTATTAATATTATTGTTTTAATAATAATAATAATAATAATAATAATAATAATAATAATAATAATAAAAATAATAATGCGGCACAAGGGAACATCAGTAATCCCCTTTGTAGCTGGAGCCTTCGGATTAGTTGGAAAAGATTCCCGTAGACTAATTGAAGGGATCCCTGGAAGCCCATACTTTAAAGAAATACAAAAAAAATTGTTCTCACGAGTACAGCCCACACCATACGAAGGGCTTTGTCTATGTATTTTTTTTCCAGCGGAAAATGTCATGATATCATTTCTAACCTTAGGTCCCTGTGCGGGATCCGGAAAAAAATGAGTACACATCAGAATATAAAGGAAATAAAATAAAGATAATAAGCTTCATTGGAAAATCTTCAAGATTCATGGGATAGAAACAGCAAAAATGGTAAGCTCATCAAACAGATCCGGTTAGAGATAAAGAATATGTAAAAAGTCCATGGGACTTTACAATACACAAAGACAGAAGAAACAAGTCAAAGACCACAAAAACATAATGTGCGTACTTATTGAAATGACAGACCCTTCAGTGTATCTTTGAATATCTTCAAAAACCTATAAAAAAATACAAGGATATTAAAGGGAAATTTTTAAGAATGTGACACATGAATAGGTCAGTAATTCCAGTGGTGTTTGGAACTCGGGGTTTGATTCTAAGAATAAAAAAAAAATCTTCATAGACTGAATGAAGGAATCCCTAACAGCTCTTGCCGTCAGTAAAGTTTTTGGATTAAAAAAAAAAAAAAAAAAATCGCTTGAAGATGGAACAGAGCTTGGTACTTTAATTCAATTTAATTCAAATTATTATATTGAAGTTTTAGGCTCTTGTTTTGAAACATGAGAACTCTTATGTAGCGTTGGAATCATATTTTTAAATAAATAATTATATTTATGCTCTGCTTTTGTATCGAGCACTATTTTAAAAAAATGATAACAAAAATACTAAACAACTTCGGATTATTTACCTAACGAGTTCTTTCCTATTTTTTATATATATATATATATATATATATATATATATATATATATATATATATATAAAAACAAACCGATACTAGGAGAAGAAAAAAATCTTCGTAGTTAGGCATAGAATTAATGACTGGCTCCCCGAATATGGCCAACTTATACTTTAACCCGTTGTAGTCACATATTACTATCTATCTACTATATAGATATACATACATATATATTACATTTTCAAGTTTGTACATTCTTTTTATAGATACAAACATTTAAGTAAATGCTCTTTTTATAATAAACAGTATTAGCAACATTTACCGCCCTGTATATCCGAGAAATTTTCGTTCTCCGACAGGGATCGACCCTGTATCCTATACGGAACCGTCATATAGCCTGACATGCCTTAATCGATTGGGCCACAGAGGAGCATTCGGTTAAAATCGACCTTGCTAACCGAACGCTTTCTCTGTGGCCGAATCAAGGTAAATAATACTGTTTATTATAAAACAGAGCATTTACTTAAATATTTGTATTCATTAAAAGAATACCCGCTCGGCCCGGTGGCTAGGATCAAAGTGTAGTATCTGCGCTTTGTGAGCTGCCGGGTCGGGTGTCTGTCGAACTCTCTGCTTGCAGAGAGGAACCCGGACGAAGCTCCGCCGAAGGGTAGGGTTTCGTTGGGGGAGGTTGACGGAACTGGCCCGCCTCGGCGGGTTGTGATGGTTATTTATTTTTGGCTGGGCCTCCGGGCTCGGAGATACCCACATTAAAAAGGCCTTGTGCCACATTCGATCCCCGTGGGTGGATTGATAAATACCATCCATAAAAAGAATACCCGCTCGGCCCGGTGGCTAGGATCAAAGTGTAGTATCTGTGCTTTGTGAGCTGCCGGGTCGGGTGTCTGTCGGACTCTCTGCTTGCAGGGAGGAACCCTGACGAAGCTCCGCCGAAGGGTAGAGTTTCGTTGGGGGAGGTTGACGGAAATGGCCCCCCTCGGGGGGTTTGAGTGGTTATTTATTTTTGGCTGGGCCGACGGGCTCGGAGATACCCACATTAAAAAGGCCTTGTGCCACATTCAATCCTCGTGGGTGGATTGATAAATACCATAAAAAGAATGTATAAACATAAAAATGTCTTAAAAATAATTGTCAGACTTTGTCCATTTCATAATGTGTGACGTCATATATTTCTATAAACGTTTCCATTAACGGTTAGAGTAATAACAACAATAATGTCGGATTAATACTCATCAACATATTGACTGCCGGAGGTAAATAAAGAAATCTGACTTCAAACTTCAAGAGTTATCCAAATCTTAGATGTGTCCTTTTTAAGATGATTTCGTAGAATCCTAAATCTTAAAGAGATAGAATCCAGAACGTGGAATTGTTAAAACGTGAAAATTCTAGAAACCTTAGTGTAAATATGGCAGATAAGCAGACAGAGCACAGCGGCCATATTCTGCGCCTACCTGACAGTTGCCCAGACAAAGATACTCTAAATTGAATATTTCCAGGCTATAAAAGAACAAGGGGACGTTATCAAATGACATGGAGCATTAAAGTTTTTTTAAAAAAGTGGGGAAAAAAACTAGTTATAAGTTCTTCAACCATAATTGATATCCTTGGAGTCATGATAGAACATTTTGACGTATGGCGACTGGTCTATCAAGGTACAAAGGTAAAATAAATTTTTTTTTTTTTTTAAATTTACAGAGTGCCTAAAAAAGAAACAGGGAATTTGGGGGGCAGTTTATTTAATTGTTGGAATTTTTATTATTTGAAACAAAAGCAAAGAATAGAAATTTAGTAGCTTAAAACAAAACAAAAACACAAATTGAGGTGTTCAAACTAAAGAACTCTGTCAAAATTTCTTGGCATTTTTTCAGTCCCCAAGTTGGATGTTCTTTCTCAAAGAGCACAATCACATTGCGTTAAAAATTTGATATCCGCGGCCTTTTCGGAACAAGAAATGGTTAAACAATTTATATGTTAGTTAATTTTTTTTTTTTACTTCATTAATATATTAAAATATATAGTTAATTTTTTTATATGTTAAATTTTTTTTCATCATATATTAAATCTAAAATTTACTAGTTTTTTTTTTGTTTTTTTTTGGCATGTGGGGATGGCGGAGCACCCTGTATTTCCTTTTGGTAATATCGGGCTAGAATTTTTGTGACTTGGAATCGCCATTTTAGATTATGAGGTTAAAAGAAACCTTAGATCGGATATTGGCTTATGTGAGTAGAGATGTCACCTACCAGTCTCGCTTTGAAAACAGAAAGAGAGGCAGGCCATTGCTCAGCTTGAAAGAAAAACTGAAAAGAAATATTACTTAATTTCTTTCATTATATAGTAAATCTAAAATTCCCTTTCGTTTTTTGATCGGGGAGCACCCTGTATTCACTTTTTGCCACGCAGGCTGGAATTTTTGGGACTTGTAAACACTAATTAAGATTATGAGTTTAAAAGAAATTTAAATCGGATATTGGCTTATATGAGTAGAGATTTCTTTTTATGGGGCACCCTATGTCATACTAAATTGTTTCTTAGTGTCATAAACGTTCTAGTAAGTAGATAGATGTGTTTGAATTTTCCATTCTAGACTACACATAAATGTGTTCTATGTCATGCCAAGCGTATATTCTAGAATACGCCGAAAATTAGAATAAAACATAAAACGCCCTCTAGAAAATCATGTCAGTGATTGGATTTGGTTATTCTAATGGATTCCTGTGTAAATCTGATAGAAGATGCCAGTGTAGATAAATACAGTGGAACCTCAGTTCACGAATTTAATTCGTTCCTGAAGGCTGTTCGTGAGCCGAAATTATTTTCACGATAGGAACCAATGTAAAATGGATTAATTCGTTCATAGGCACCAGATAATTGGTTATTTAAACTTTTGTAACAGTACGTTGGGTACAAGTGCATACACAAAACAAGTGAATCATCAAGGAAGCAATTATTTAAATGCAACACCTAGTAAGAATCAATATTAAACAAATCTCTATAAAAGGCAGGATGTGTGTGTGTGTGTGTGTGTGTGTGTGTGTGTGTGTGTGTGTGTGTGTGTAACAAATGTACGGCCGCAATTTTCGACGAATTTGCACCAAAATTTACATGCACATGCTCCAAGTTAGCGGGAAGGCCAAGACCGACTTTGCATTTCCCAACACCGATCGATAGTGGAAATAATCGATTTTTCATGCTTCTATGGCAGTTTTCATGTAGTTTGCGGACATTTTCTCCTGGCCAGAGTGAGAGCCTGTAGCTGGCTGCCACGAATAGGCAGGAAGATTCTACTGGCCAGCGTGAGAGCCAACAGCTGATTGACACGAATGTTAACTAGCATGCTAGCATGCAAAAAAAAAATCGATAGCTGCATTCGTCACAATTGGGAAAAATTTAAATCTGCATGGCACTTTACTCCAATTGGCTCATTCGCTTGCTTAGACTCAACGTTGATTCTGATTCCGCAGAACTGGGTTGGGTGTGAAAAAGTATTTGTTGTTAACATTCTTTTTTCATTTGGTTTTTCCAGTTACGAGTCCTTTTTTAAAGCTGGTCGTTTTGTGTTCATTTATTTTAGTTCTTTTTTCGTAACAGATTTAATGTTTAGTATAGAGCTTAGAAAAAATTCGCAGTGTGTGATAGGCAAGAAGTAAGGCATGTAGCAACATCAGCACGGCAAAGGACACTCCTTTAAAGGCAAGGAAGGGCAAAAATATTTTAAGTCAAGTGATAGCGATTGCTGTATGAGTCGTACGATTTTTGAATCAAGCACGGGCAACGCCGGGTCATGCTGCTAGCCCAATATAAATGAAAACTTAATTTAAGTTTTACCTGTGCGGAGGAGAGATAATGGCGTAAGTGGAAGGTCGTCAGGATCGGGAAAAGGAAGATATAATTATTGTTTGGAAGAGGAGGCCCCTTCCATAAAAAAAGAACAGGTCTTCCTGAATGTTCTACTCTTTTGTCAGCCGAGTGTTTATTTATTTATGGATTTTTATTTGGAAAGTTTGTTCGTAAACTGATTCAACTGTATGTCAAACTTGCCAATGAATTGGCGAACTTGTGTAACAGAAAGTTGATAGTTATGCCAGTCATTATCAGAAGACTAGGAAAGGTTCAGATGAAACTAGAAAAGAGACGGGAAGGGTTGGAAAATAAATTAAATGTTGTGGCCGTCGAAATTATGGTGTATATCGGTTTAATTTTCACTGGCGTGGATATACAACAACAACAACAACAACAACAACGACAATAATAATAATAATAATAATAATAATAATAATAATAATAATAATAATCACAAAAATGTGGCACATGAGAAGATAAACAATCCTTGTTGTGGTTGGAGCTCTAGGATTGTTTGGAAAAAGATTCCAGTAGACTAACTGAAGGGATTCCTGGAAGTCCATGCCTCAAAGAGATATAAGAAATTGTTCTGACAAGTACAGCCCACACTTTACAAAAGGCTTTATCTATGTAATTCTTTTTTTTTTTTTTTTTGTCACTGGAAAGTGTCATGATGTCATTTTTAACCTTAGGTCTCTGGGCGGGACACGGAAAGAAATGTGTATTCGCCAGAAATCAAACGAAATAATAATAATAATAATAATAATAGGGGGGCATTGTACAGAAAAGAGAGTGCAATATTAAAAGTAGAGAAGATAAGGAAGAAAAGGAGACAAGGAATAAATAGTTGTATCAATAAAAGATGAAAAGTAGAACGAGGAAAAATCGTTTAAAAGAGAAAGAATTTTAAAGAAGAAAGAAAAAGAGGAAAACAAATTATATAAAAGTAGGTAACTCCACTATTCGCAATGAAACATCATTGTATGACGAAAAAAGGCCGCAAACTTAAAAAAACAAAGTTTTATCGTCAAATGTTTATGTTATTATTAAGACCAAACTATTTTTGACATTCTTTCTTTCTTACTTTCTTTCTTTCTTTCTTTCTTTCTTTCTATCTATCTATCTATCTATCTATCTTCATCTCAGTCTGTTCATATCTATCTATCTATCTATCTATCTATCTATCTATCTATCTATCCCAGTCTGTTCCTATCTATCTATCTATCTATCTATCTATCTATCTATCTATCTATCTATCTATCCCAGTCTGTTCCTATCTATCTATCTATCTATCTATCTATCTATCTATCTATCTATCTATCTATCTATCTATCTATGTTCTTTTCTCTCTGCTCTTCTCTATATATGTACCTCTGTTTTTCTTTATCTATCTCTGAGCCTGTCTTGTCTATCTATATATTAGGTACATTTTCGCAGAAAAACAGCATAGCATGATACAAGATCCCAATTCTAATAAAAACAAAGTTTCATTGTCAAAATATTTATATCATTATTAAGTGGAAAAACCAAATTATTTCGTAATTAATTTTTAAAAAAATTAATCTTTTTCAGCACGTTGGAAATTTTGGTGAAAAATCTTTTTTTTTTACGTCAGCTGTTGACGTAAGAATTACCAATAGTGCCTTTGCGCCTTTTTTCCGATGAAAAACATTGATTTTGAAATTCTTGAAAAAGCAAATATTTGTCGGATTTTAATGAAAATTTCTGGAATTATTCACGAATGAATGAAAGTATTTTTGAAATTGTTTCTTTAGAAAATTATGGTTTTTTTTTTTTTTTTTTTTACATATGTTAACCTTCACTAACTAAAATTCATCAAATTTCGAGAAAATAGATTTTGTTTCCAATTTTTTTTATTAGTTAAAAGTAGGACCCTTTGGTGAATGTAAATCATCCATTTTTTTTTCAAACTACTGCTCCTTTCCCGAAAATCTGTTCCGAATCATAAAATAAAAAAATCACTAAAACTATGACATTATTTAATTAGAAAAGCTTTTTAATTGCTTTTATAAATAAAATTTATTAAGTCTTAAGAAAAACAATTTCGATGGACTAAGAACTTTTACAAGAACTGTTTTCATTTTTAAACTTTTAAATATAATATTTTATAATAATTTACATCGTTTAAATTCTGTATTACTTTCTTCCGTTTAGGTGACATTGTAATTAAGTTGAAACTATATTTACGAATCAAAAATTGAAAAGCTCAGTATAATTCGATTTGCACTAAGAATTTTAAAAGAATTTTTATTTTTTATGTATATCTAACGTGCCATTGTTTGAAAGTATGGTCGACCATACACGAAATAATCAGAAATTAAGAACGATGACTGTAGTAAATATAAATTAAACATTTCTAAATTTAGGTTACGGAGAATATTTTCCAACATTGTTAAGATTACAGATTACTTAAAAATTATATTTAAAAAAATCACCCGTCATTTACTTAAATTATGTTTTAGCAGATATGGTCTCCGGTAGAACAGTAATAAACTCCCAACACCTCGTAAATTAATCGACAAGTGATTTACGATGTTTTGACAAATATTTTATCCCGCTACAATTTGTTTTAAACTTTCCATTTCCCTGTTATTGTAAACTTAGTAAATATTATTGTTTTTAATCAGATTAATTATGCTTTAAATTTGCTTATATTTTTCAAATAAAGTTTCAAAAACGTATATTTTATTTTTGGAATATTATTAAAATATTAACTTTTGTTTACAAATGTGTCAAAATTGGGTGAATATAAACGATTTCTGAAAACGAGGAAAAAGTTGAAATTCCAATCAATACTATTTTGATTTTAAATACAGCAGGGTATTTTGCCTACTGGAAATACTAAGTTTAATCATTTAGCTTTCAATTAAAGCTAAAATAAAAAGCTTCAAGGATGCTTTTTCAGTTCTAAAAATTAATTTCATACTAAGTATCGCTTTATTTTTGCGGAGGTCCCCATATAAAAGGAAAAGAGGAGAAGAGGCATAAGGATTTATTGGAAAAATAAAGGAAAAATGATGAAAAAGATGTAAAAAGAAACATTTAAAAATTGTAACAAAAAAGAAAAACATGATGAAATATTGTAATGAAAAAAAGGACGATGAGAAAACAAATAAGGTAAAGAAAAAAGAGAAAGACGAGAAAAAAGAAATCACGATAGGAAAAAGAAGAAACATTTAAATGTGTCAAAAAGAGAAAGGAAGAAGAAAGAAAGAGGTTAAGAAAGAAAAGGCAAAAAAGAAAATAATTATATAAAAAGGAAGAAGCGGGAAGAAGATATGATAAAAGAAAAAGAAGAGAAAGGTGAAAAAGAACAAATCAGCTAAAAGGAAGTGAAGGAAAAATAGAAAAAGAGGAAATCATATAAGAGACTAGTAAAGAAAATAAAAAAGACGAAAACTTAAAAAGAAGGAAAAAAGAGAAAAAAAAATTGTCGGGCAAAAAATGAAAAGGGGAGAGAAAAGGGCAGAACTAGAAGAACCGGCATAAATTATGTAAATAAAATGGATAGAAAAAGTCTAAAAATAAGAAAGATTTTTTAAAAAAAGGAAGAAAAAGTGCCGAAAAGGAAAAAAAAAAAAAACACTTACGAGAAAAGCATGTAGAAAGAAAAAGGAATGGCCTAACAAAAAAAAAAAAAAAAAAAAAGAAGCAGAAGGAAAAAGAAAATAATTGAAAGAGAAATAAATAAAAAGAAAGGAAAAACACGGGAGAGAAAAGCAAATAGAAAGAAAAAGAAAAAGCGCGAAAGAAAAAGAGGAAGAAAAAATCCATAAAAAAAAACAAGTAAAAAGAAAAAGAAAACAAGGGAAAGAAAAACAAACTGATAGAAAAAGAAAAGACGAGAAAAAAGAAGGAAAAAAAGACGCGAAAGAAAAACGAGAAGAAAGAAAAAAAAGACGGTGAAGATAAACAAATAGAAAGAAAAAGAAAACGTGAAAAGATGTAAAAAGAGGAAAGACAATACGTGGAAACAAAAATAAAATAAAAAAGAATGAAAAACGCGTGAAAGACAAGGAAATAAAAAGAAAAAGAAAACAAGTAAAACCAAAAATTGACGTGAAAGAAAAACGAGAAGAAAGATAAAAGAAAATATGTGGAAGAAAAAAACAAGTAGAACGAAAAATAAAACACGTGAATGAAAAGCAATTTGAAAGAAAAATAAAACGAGTGTGAGAAAAAGAAGTAGAAAGAAAAAGAAAGCACATGAAAGAAAATAAGAAAAAAAAAATCACCCGAAAGAACGACGAGTAGAAAGAAAAATAAAACAAGTGACAGAAAATAAGAAAGGGAAAAAAAATCACCTGAAAGAAAGACAAATAGAAAGGAAAAAAAAACGTAGAAGAAAAAATAGTGGAACGAAAATGAAAACACGTGAATGAAAAGAAAATAGAAAGACAAATAAAACAAGTGACAGAAAATAAGAAAGAAGAAAAAACAGATGAAAGAAATATGAGTAGAAAGAAAAAGAAAAAGAAAGCAAATGTCAAGAAACAAGAAAAAAAAAAAACTTGAATGATGATGAGTTTTTACTCATCATCATTCAAGTTTTTTTTTTTTTCTTGTTTCTTATTTCTTGACATTTGCTTTCTTTGCAAAAGAAAACAAGTGACAGAAAATGAAATAGAAGGAAAAACTGATGAAAGAAAGACGAGTAAAAAGAAAAAAAAAAGTAGCAGAAAATAAAGATAGAAGAAAAAAGCTCCTGAGAGAAAGACGAGTAGAATGAAAATAAAACGCGTGAAAGAAAAGCAAACAGAAAGAAAAAGAAAAGAAGAAACAGAAAATAAAAATAAAAATAAAAAAAACACTTGAAAGATGATGAGTAGAAAGAAAAAGAAAAAAAGTGACAGAAGAAAAATAGAATAAACAGAGAAAGACGCGTAGAAAGAAAATAAAAGAAGTGGCAGAAAAAAAGATAGAATTAAAAAGCTTCTGAAAGAAGGACGATGAGAAAGACAAATAATAAAACCTGAAAGAAAAAAAAAAGAGGTAATTACGATGCAGAAGACGTAATGACGGATGCCATGTGTTCTTCAAAAACATAAATAAATAAAATATAAAATAAAAATCTGAAGACCTAATGAGTTTAATTTACCAAAGTCTTTGAATTTAACAGCAAATTTCTCCGAATAATCAAACAATGAGAAGAAAAAAAAGTAAAAAAAACATATATATTAAAAACAAGAAGACAAAAACATTAACTGTTTATTTTCTGCGTCGCCTACGGCTTCATAAGCTTTTAATGGCGGCTCTGATTCTTTAATCAGCGGTAAGAGTAATAAACTGATAAAAAAGTGGTGCATTTCCGACAATACTTTACACACACACACACACACACACACACACACACACACATATATATATATGCTTTATATATATATATTTATTTATTTATATGCTTTATATATATATATATATATATATATTTAAATATATGCTTTATATATATATATATATATATATATATATATATATATATATATATATATATATATATATATATATATAAAGCACTATCCAAATAATCTTCGGCTCAGCATGTCGGGATAAATCCAACGCAATTTTTTCAGTGGCTATAAACATAATTTTCCATTTAGAAGTACCACGTTAGAAATCATGCTTCTTGATGCTTTTGTTGTTTAGCTACCGAGATGCTTGATGAGATAAAGACAAGACTTGAGGCAACAGAAATATGGTTCTACAGAAGGATGGTGAGAATATTATGGACTGAACGTGCGTCAACGATGAAGATTTAAGGAAAATGGAAACAAAAAGGACAATTATACTTAGAATCAGAAAGTGATAGTGGAAATTTCACATAATGAAGAAAGAGGGTTTGTGATATTTGAAACTTGTGGACAGAGGAAAGAAACGTATAATATAGACCTAATGAGCTTTTGTAAATGGCTGAAAGAATTTCGGATTTGTAATAGTGTTATAATAGAACACACCTATTCTATTGTTAATAGACTCTCCCACCTATAATAAGTAGGAGTAATGGCGGTCGCTCACTGAGGTCGCTCAGTCAGTCAACAGTCAACTCTCTGCCTTCGGGCGGGGAGGAACCCAAAGGAGGCTACGCCGAAGGGCGGATTCTCTTTCGGAGAGGTAAACCGACCCTGAACCCGTTTATTCAATGGACATATTTTTTGCCGAGCCCACGGGCTCGGAGATCCCACGTTAAAAAGGCCTTGTGCCACATGACACCCTCATGGGGGGGGGGTGACTGAATATCGTCGGTCAGTCAGTCGATGCCGAACGACGGTTAATCGGATACTAAAGTATCAGCGACCACAACTAGATTTCTCAGCGTCATTACCTATTATATCAAGTTCCTAACGTTTTGTACGTCGAACTTATTTTAGGACCGACTTAGTACAAATGCAACCCTCCACTGTGAATCCACTCCACAACAAATAGTAATAATAATAATAATAATAATAATAATAATAATAATAATAATAATAATAATTATTATTATTATTATTATTATTATTATTATTATTATTATATACATGGGAAGGAGGAGGAAGAATACAGATTAAAGGAATATATTAAAGTAAAAAAATGTTAATTGAATAATAATAATAATAATAATAATAATAATAACAATAGCAATAACAATAGCAATAATAATAATAATAATAATAATAATAATAATAATAAGAAGAAGAAGAAGAAGAAGAAGAAGAAGAAGAAGAAGAAGAGAAGAAATTGGTATCCCTACCACCCAGACCCGGTTACAGAAAACATCGTATTATACACATTATACATGAGAATATTATACACACACGCACCCACCCATCCCCATATTTTCAGTTGAGCACTGTTGAACAACAGGCTAATTCTAAAAAACAACGGTCAACTGCGTAAATGCGAATCTTTTCAGTAAAATGAATGGAGCACTTTGACTGCTTGGGGTTTGTTTACATTTGTGAAAACAATACGCTACATTTGTCTGATTCACTTCATCTAGTGATGATGGCTCATTGGTAGAAACTCTGACTAACACCAAATCGGTTGGGTGTCGATCCGTGTTTGAGGCATTCAGTTGTCTAGTCGCCCTGAGGAGCTGCGAAACAGTACTGTCTGTGCATCACACATATGTGTGTGTATATATAAATGGGAGAGGTTATAATTGTTCCAGGGTTAGAAAAAAGTGCATATTTTAAAGAGATGAGAGAAGCCGCAAACGTTTTTGGTTATAATGTTGATCTTTTACATATATATTATACATTAATTTCCATAAAATATAATATATATTTAAAATATCCACATTAAATAATGTATAATACTAAGCATATTATGCATTATTTTCCATACTTGGGATGATAAAAAAGGACCTGTAACAATTTTATGGGACTTTACATTTCACACAGGCAGAACAATCAAAGCTAATCGACCTGACATCTTGTTTAGAGACCGACAAGGCAAAAAAGTGCCTCCTTATTGACATGTCAGGCCCTGCAGACTGCAATATATCTTTGAAGATCTTTAAAAAAAAATCAAACAACAAGAAGCTTGAAATCGAAATCTTAAAAATGTGGCGCATGAGGACATTAATAATTCCAGGTGTAGTTGGAGCCCTCGGATTGATTGGAAAAAGATTCCACTAGACTAATTAAAGGGATTCCTGGAAGCTCATGCCTTAAAGAAATACAACAAATTATACTCACAAGTACAGCCCACACGTTACGAAGGGCTTTATCTATGTAAAATATGTGCGATTTTTAAAAAATTTATACTGCTCAGTGGAAAATACAATTTCTGACCTTAGATCTCTTGTTGGAACCCGGAAAGAAATTAGTATACGTTAGAAATTAAAGGAAATAAAACAACAACAACAACAACAATGATAATAATAATAATAATAATAATAATAATAATAATAATAGCAGTAGTAGTGGTTGTAATAATAATAATAATGATACTGTGACCAATATCAGGAGAGCAGAGACCATCTAATTCACGGGTTTTCTGTATTGCGTCAAATGAATATAAAAATCGTCACGAGAGAGTCTGGCAATAATTACCATGGAGAATATATACATGTGTGTGTGTGTGTGTGTGTGTGTGTGCGTGCGTGTGTGTGAAAATATATAGAAAATAGGAAAGAACTGGTTAAGTAAATAATCCAAAGTTCTTTAGTATTTTTGTTATTATTATTCAAAAATAGTACTCGATAAAAAAGGAGAGCATAAATATAATTATTTATTTAAAAATATGATTCCAACACGCTACATAAGAGGTCTCATGTTTCAAAAAAAGAGCCGAAAATTTCAGTATAATTATTTGAATTAAATTGAATTACAGTAAGCTTTGTTCCATCTTCAAGTGAAATTTTTTGGGAATAACTTATTTTTCCCAAAAAATTTCGCTTGAAGATGGAACACAGATTACTTTAATTCAATTTAATTCAAATAATTATATTGAAGTTTTCGACTCTTGTTTTGAATCATGAGACCTCTTATGTAGCGTGTTGGAATCATATTTTTAAATAAATAATTATATATATATATATATATATATATATATATATATATATATATATATATATATATATATATATATATATACACATTGGGTTGTATATTAAAATTGTTTGTTTTATTATTTCACTTAGGCTCCTGAACTAGTTTCGGCCAGCAAAGGTAAAACTAGTTCAGGTACCTAATTGAAATAATAAAACAAAATGTATTAATATACAACTCTTATTTATTACATTAACTAATTATAAAATTAACTAATTAAAAATTATTAATATACAACCGTAATTTATTAATTAACTAATTAATAAAACTTAATTTACATATTCTCGTGTCTTAAATTTTTCAACTAAAAGCTAAAAATTGTCCTTAATAATAGCTAAAAGTATAACTGAAATCAGCGAATATATATATATATATATATATATATATATATATATTTATATTTATATATATATATATATATATATATATATATATATATATATATATATATATATATATATATATATACACAATCCTTTTTCTCTTTATGTTATTGTATTTAGCATTGTCATCATCTGGCATCGAAACGTAAATTTTGAATGCCACAGGCAAAAATCTCGTTTAAATCACGCGGCTGTTCTCGTCTCAGTCTCGCTCGTTAACCAATCAAACGCGAATAAGACAAAGTGATATATATGTTTATTTTTATTATTTTTTTTAAATCAGACATGTTTATTCTTTCTTACTTCTTTCTTATTTATTTATAATTTTTTCCCCCTTTTTAGCGTTTCCTTGTTTCTCCGTTTCAATCTGTATTTCTTTCTTTCTTTTTTTCCTTCTCATCATCATGTATTATTTTCTTCTTTTACCTCTCGCGCTATACTTAATTAGTTGCTCCATCACGAAAATCTCGCTAAGCTTCCACGAAATCCGTCGACTGTTTTACCTATTTATTCTAAATTTATTTCTTTTATAAAGATCAGGGAAAAAGCAGTAAAAATAGAAAATAAATAAACTATTATAGTTTTTTTTTTGTTACCCCGAGGTACTTTAAAATAATTATTTTTGTCTAAGGATGTTCAGAGAGCGTCCGAGATTGAATGACGTGTGTCCAGTTCTGCTTGGCTCTGGAGATGATCACTTATGTCAGCATTTCTGCAATGTCATCTTCTTTTTCTTTTTCTCTTCTTCCATCGTTTTCTTCCAAGATTATTTTCCATTATCTTTTCCGGTTTTATCTAAATGTTGTTCATTTATTTTTATCACTTATTCTGTCTTTAAAATCTTATACTTAGCACACCTTTTCCGGATAATTCCTTCTTATTTTCTTAAATATTTCATTTATTTTCTCGTTCTTGTACTTTTTTCAAATTTCTCGTTTCGTGTGAATACAATAGTAAAATAATTATTTCCACCACACTTTAGCTTCATTATTTCTAGTTATTTTATATATATATATATATATATATATATATATATATATATATATATATATATATATATATATATATATATGATTTCTTCTGTGGGTCTGTACGCACATATATATTTTAACACTTTCATCGTTTGGTATATAAATATATATGAATATGTGATCGGGCAGCGCTATATCGAGTCTAATTCGCTACCTCATCGTCACCGAGGCCCAAGTTGGCATCATGTTTGCCTGATAACGTAACTGTCCGGGTTTCAATTCTCGGTAGTGGATGAGAACTGCTAATGAGTCCCAAATATAGGACGAAACGGTCGTCAAGTGCTTTCTGCATTCTGTTGAGGTTTCTTCTAGACACGATGAATTACTTAATTATCCCAAATCCTCCTAATAATTTCTATCAATTGTATATCCTTGCTTGAACCATCTTCTCATACTATATATATATATATATATATATATATATATATATATATATATATATCATGCAACAACTGTGACTTAAAATATATGGGTGAAACATGTAAGTCCGTAAAATCTCGTGTTTTTGAACATAAACGAGATATTCGCCTCGGTAATTTAAACAATGCTTTATTTGTACACACAACTAAATCTGATCATAATTTCGTGAAGATTTTAAAATATATTCATAATAAAAATCTTAGACAGATTTATGAGGCAGGCATAATATCTAACACACGCACGGTGAATACTAGACGCGGCTTTTTTAATATTTCCCCTTTTCTGGCAAGATTAATGCTCGACAAACGTACATATAAGTTTTAGATTAAAATAAAATTCTTTTCATTTTTCATTCAAAATACAATATTTTAGGAATACGTTTTTAGAACATCGCCCACGTGATGCCGACGTGATCATATTGAAACGGAAAGCTGATCTTGAAAAATGTCAGTTATCTGTTTTGATTAGTCTTACTCTTATGTCCATCGTCTTTTCATGTTGAATTAAATATAGTCTAATGTTAATTATGTTTTATGAATATGTCCTGAAGATGGTCTACTAGACCAAAACGTCCGACGTTGACATTATATTAACATTAAAACAGCAGAATTGCATATTAGGATTTTTGTTTGTTTTTTCCGTATCTTCTAATGTTATATATATATATATATATATATATATATATATATATATATATATATATATATATATATATAATGTATATATATATATATATATATATATATATATACACATATAAAATATATAAAAGGCTCAAACACTTATATTGCATAATTATTTTTATCTTAATTTGTTTAAACATTATTTTTGATGGATACTCATTTTCGAGTAGAAGCTTTGTTTTTTTTTTATTTAAACTATTTTTTTTTATCCTACTACATATAGAGGCCGGAATATTCGAGAAATCTTGCATCCTTCGGCAGGATCAAAACCGACCTCTCCCCGTGGGGACCAGTCATTTGATCTTATGTGCCTGACTTCTCCGCCACATAGGACTTCTGGTTAAACAAAACCCGAATAGATCCTTTTGAAGCAGAATTTAAACGTGCTGCCAGGCTGGCGTCTCGGTCCGACCCTTTCACTGTCAAAGCTGTTAAATGTAACCGTATCTTCTTCTCAAGGAGCTTCTTCTCCAGCACTTCCCGTCTGTGGAACTCACTTCCCCTTACTTGCTTCACCGATGACTATAATCTTCAAATATTCAAGTGTAATGTCAATCGACATCCGACACCATGAGCTTGTTCCTTGTCCTTCTCTGTATCCTTTCCTCAAACACGCTTCTGCACTCTTGTTCTCAATCATCTGTAACACTTTGTGCGCTAGTGGCACTCCTGCTTTGCTTGGGGTGAATTGCCTTAAAAAAATATATGGATGTTTCGGGAATCGGCAGATAGTAGGTGTTATTTGAGCTTTGTTTGAGCGAAAGTCCTACGTGACTGAGCGGTTAGGTACGTCAGATTCAATGACGGTTCCACCTAGGGGATGGAAGTTCGTATTCTGTCGAAGGTCGCATATATTTCTGGCAAGACTTCACGAATATTCAAGCCGGTAGATATAGTTAGATAAAAAAAAATGTTGTTTAATTAAAAGGCAGTGCTTTTATTCTAATATGAGCATGGATAAAAAATAACATTTAAACGAACAAAACATTTCATAAATTAATCATTTAAAGAAACATAATATTTAATCAAACATAACATTTAAGCAAATATATGTGAATATATATATATATATATATATATATATATATATATATATATATATATATATATATATATATATACACATTTCTTTTTCCTTTTTTTCTTAATACTCTTAGCATTTTATTCCTTTCATCCTCGATGTTGTATTTAGCGTTACCAGCATCTGGTATTTGTTTAAAAATAACAATATATCTGATTTAACATACATGCATACATATATACATATATATGAAAATTTCTCTGATTTAACCAGTAGATAAGACAATATTCATGAATAAAAATGACAATAGGAAAACTAGAAATTGCTGACGCGTTTCGTCCAATGTGGACTTTATCAAAGCAAAATACAAAGTGAATTTAATTGAAAAAGGTAACTAAAAAAAACAAAAAACAGAATGTTCCTAGCAACTGGATTGTAGAGAAACGCTATTTTCATATTGTTAACTGAAAATAATGTGAGTAATTGTCACGTGTGGAGAATATTGTCATTATAACTGTGTTGATGTATTCAACCATTTTCTTTTGACTTTATGAATCTGTTGTGTATATTTGTTTGTAAGAGCAGTAATTTTGTTAAGAAAGGTGAAATAGGGAAAAAACCTGGGCGTAGATTAATATTTGGGTAGTTTACTATGGCGGCACTCTCCATAATTTTCCTTCTGAGTGAGTTATTTTCTTTTTTTATGAGAGTAGCATTTTTAAAATCAAAATTATGGTTGAATTTATTTCTATGTATGACTAGTGCATTAGCTAAGTTGTTTTTTGTGAGGTCTCTTTTGTGCTCATAAATGCGTTTTTTCAAACTTCTACTTGTTTCTCCAATATATTGAGAGGAACAGTTTTGGCAATTTATTCTATAAATGCCTGCTTCAGAAATATTAGTGCTATTATTGTTTGAAGATCTTAGTATATCTATAATGGTTTTGGAAGTGTTTGTGACTATTTCAAGATTATTTAGATGGGATAGGTTATTCTTGATAGTGGACGTGACTGAATTGGTCGGTAATATTATGTATCAGTTTTCATGTGATTTACTATTGCGGATTATGTTATTAGTCTTGTTGCGGTTGTATATTTTGTATGCCTTTCTTCTTGCGCTGTGGATGAAATGATATGGGTATTGATATATATATATTATCACATGAAAACAGATACATAATACTACACATATACTCCATCTGAGAATATATATATATATATATATATATATATATATATATATATATATATATATATATTCTCAGATTGAGTATATGTGTATAAGACACAATATATGCTATTGTCATTATACGGACTATTGTCCTCATGTTTGTCGCCATGTGATAAACATGGCGACAAATATGAGGACAATAGTCCGAATAATGTAAATAGTGTACATAATACCTCATCTCAGAAATATAGACAGATACTGAAGACACAAGATTAATTCGTCAGTGCTGAACATGCATACGTTAACTCTTTCAATCAATTAAAAACAAACCCCTGGTGTAGCATCAACACATTTAAAATTATTATTATTATTGTTATTGTTATTATTATTTTGTGTGTGAGAGAGAGAGAGAGAGTCAGAAAGAGAGAGAGAGAGAGCAGCAGCATGCCAAAGAAATGATTTTACTGTACAAGTAGACGCATTCCAACGCAACCCTCAAGGCGCCCACTCTGATTAGAGTATACGTCGTACATGCATCACAGCCAAATATGTTAAGAAGTTCGATAAAATTATCAGATAACATAGCAGGTGGGACGCTGTTAGAAATACCTTCAGGCCAGATAACCAAATCCGCTAAGATGGTCTTCGTTGGTGGGAATTCACAATTATCTTCATGTGGCACACAATTCGCCTTCTTTACCGCATTCTTTGAGCTAAAAAAAAAAGACAGAGCAAATCTCTCGACACCCAGCCGTGGTGCAGCCCCACTTCACCCGCTGACGACGATCAGAAATGCATAGAGTATCAGACCCTACAGGACACGCCCAAGCACTTATGGTCTGGCAAAATTAGTTATGGAATAAGTTATTTCCTATCATCTATCTGAATTCACCAAGAAAAGATCTTGCGCTTTTTAACACTTTCAAACAATTAAATCCAGAATCTATGAGGCACATGTAGCCTCAAATGATAAGAAAATAATAAGGAAAGTGCAAGAAATTGGTATGAACCCCACCCAGACACGGTTACGGAGATAGGACCTGTAACAATTTTATGGGACTTTACAATACAAACAGACAGAACAATCAAAGCTAATCGCACTGACTTCGTGATTAGTGATCGTAAAGCTAGAAAGTGCCTACTTAAAGACTGCAAATTTTTATTGAAAATATTAAAAAAACTACCAAAATACAAGGTCTTTGAAATCGAAATCACAAAAATGTGGCACATGAGATCATCAGCAATTCCAGTTGTAGTTGGAGCCCTCGGATTGATTGGAATTTCATAAATAAATCGAGAATTTTCATAAAAAATATGTTCTCCGATAATCATAGAACCTGTATCCTACACTGAACCGTAATATAGCCTGACGTGCTATACATTTAGCTAAAGAGGAAGCGTCTGGTATCATGTTTATATATAAAAGAAAAACAAGCAGACTAATATCAGATCATTGAAAAAGTCCGTAGCTGATATTCATTAAATTATTTTCTAATCGAGCAGTTACTTTTGCAACGAAAGCGAGTGAACCAATAGATAGTACACTATGACCCGAGGTAGAAGAGCCACTCTTTCAAAAAGTAGCTTTCATAATCTTTGTTGGTGTTGTCGTTAAGCTTGAGGAGATGATTACTTTTATCAGCAGTATAGCCATTAATCATAAGAATCGTTGTCATTTATGAAAAGAATCATCCTCATTATCATTTATCATTTGAATCATCTTCATTATCATATGAATCACCCTTATTATAATTAGAATTATTTTCATTATCATTTATCATAAAAATCATCATGATTATCATTTATCATGAGAAACATCCTAATTATTATTTATGAAAAAAATCATCCACATTATCATAAAAATCACCCTCATTATCATTAATAATGGGAATTATCATCATTATTATTTATCATAAGAATAGTCATCATTTTATCATGAGAGTCATCCTCGTTATCAAAAGAATCATCCTCATTATCATTTTTGATGAGAATTATTCTTATTATCAGTTATCATAATAATCATCGTCATTATCATTTATGAAAATAATCATCCTCACTGTTATTTATCATTAGAATGATTCTCATAATTTATCATAAGATTCATCTCCATTATCATTATACATAAGTATAATCATTATTATTGATCATTAGAATTATCCGCATTATCATAAGAATCATCCTCATCGTTATAAGAATCATCCTCATTATCATTAAATTTATCCTCATTATCATTTATAAGAATCTTCCACATTTTCATTTATCATAAGTATAAACCTCATTATCTTTTATGATGAGAATTATCTCCATTATCATTTAGGATATGAATCACCCTCATTGTCATTTATCATGATAATAACCCTCTTTATCATTTATCATACGATTCATCTTAATTATCATTTATGATGAGAATCATCCTCATTGACACTTATCATAAGAATCATCCTCATTATCATTTATAAGAATCATCCTCTTTATCATTTATCATGAAAAAACATCTTCATTATTTACGATAAGAATCATCCTCATTATCATTTATCTTTAGTCATCGTCATTATCATTTATAATAAGCGTCATCCTCATTTTCGTTTATCATGAGGTTCATCTTCATTATCATTTATCATTTATCATTAGAATCAAACTCATTCATGATGACATTTATCTTCATTATCATTTATGATAATAATCATCCTCATTGTCATTTATCATGAGAATAATACTCTTTATCATTTATCATAATAATCATATTAATTATCATTTCTGATGAGAATCATCCTCATTGTCACTTATCACAAGAATCATCCTCATTATCATTTACGATAAGAATTATCCTCATTATCATTTATCTTTACAGTCATCCTCATTATCATTTATCTTTAGAGTCATCCTCATTATCATTTACGATAAGAATCATCCTCATTATCATTTATAATAAGCGTCATCCCCTTTTTCATTTATCATAAGGTCCATCTTCATTATCATTTATCATTAGAATCATCCACATTGACATTTATCATAAGAATCATCCTTATTATCATTTATAAGAACCATCCTCATTATAGTTTATCATAAGAACCATCGTCATCATCATTTATTACAAGAATCATCCTTAGCATTTCAACTATTTGTTATCTTATCTAAAGCTACTTCGTATTAATTAATTTCTCGTATAATACGAAAATTAGTTATACATTAAATTGTCGGGTCGAGGGTGCGTGTGATAAGAGCTTGTTTGTGGTTGTGAGATATTCTTGGTTTTTGTTTCTTCCGTCTTTCCTACGGAAATATTTACGGGAAATCATACCTAATTAAATCCAAGAAAATCGAAGAAAACGTTGGAAAGAAAGAAAAGCAGCAAGATCGAAAAACAAACGAGGAAACATTGACAAAAACGTGGACGGTGGGTAAAGATAGAAATGAAGGAAAAGGACAGAAGGAAAAGTAAAAAAAAATGTTTAATAAACAAAACGATAAAGAATGAAAAAAAGATTAATAATAAACGTAATGTAAATGACAGATGAAGATAAAGACAGAAAGAAAGAAAGAAAGAAAGAAAGAAAGAAAGAAAGAAAGAAAAAAAGAAGCAGTTAACATATAATTGAATAACGAACGAGAAAGAAAGAAAAAAAAAGAAAGAAAGACAGAAAGAAAGAAGTAGTAAATATATAATTAAATAATGAAAGAGGAAGGAAGGAAGTAAAGAAAGAGAAAGAAAGAAGCAGTAAATAAATAACTGAATAATGAAATGGATGAGAAAGAGAAAATGTAAGGAAAGAGACAGAAAAAGAAAGAAAGAATTAAATAAATAAAGAAAGAAAGAAAGAAAGAAAGAAAGAAGCAGTAAATATATAATTAAATAATGAAAAAGGAAGGAAGGAAGTAAAGAAAAAGAAAGAAAGAAGCAGTAAATAAATAACTGAATAATGAACAGGATGAGAAAGAAAAAAAATGGAAGGAAAGAGACAGAAAAGTAAAGGAAGAATTAAAGAAAGAAAGAAAGAAAAAAAGAAAGAAAGAAGCAGTAAATATATAATTGAATAATGAAAGAGGAAAGAAGGAAGTAAAGAGAGAGAAAGAAAGAAGCAATAAATAAATAACTGAATAATGAACAGGATGAGAAAGAAAAAAAATGTAAGGAAAGAGACAGAAAAAGAAAGAAAGAATTAAAGAAAGAAAGAAAGAAAAAAAAGAAAGAAAGAAGCAGTAAATATATAATTGAATCATGAAAGAGGAAAGAAGGAAGTAAAGAGAGAGAAAGAAAGAAGCAATAAATAAATAACTGAATAATGAACAGGATGAGAAAGAAAAAAAATGGAAGGAAAGAGACAGAAAAGTAAAGAAAGAATTAAAGAAAGAAAGAAAGA
Organism: Acanthosepion lycidas; assembly: GCA_963932145.1. Taxonomy (NCBI): domain Eukaryota; kingdom Metazoa; phylum Mollusca; class Cephalopoda; order Sepiida; family Sepiidae; genus Acanthosepion; species Acanthosepion lycidas. Next base: position 50,478,465 of record OZ010611.1, read on the forward strand.
AAAAAAAGAAAGAAAGAAGCAGTAAATATATAATTGAATAATGAAAGAGGAAAGAAGGAAGTAAAGAGAGAGAAAGAAAGAAGCAATAAATAAATAACTGAATAATGAACAGGATGAGAAAGAAAAAAAATGTAAGGAAAGAGACAGAAAAAGAAAGAAAGAATTAAAGAAAGAAAGAAAGAAAGAAGCAGTAAATATATAATTGAATAATGAAAGAGGAAAGAAGGGAGTAAAGAGAGAGAAAGAAAGAAGCAATAAATAAATAACTGAATAATGAAATGGATGAGAAAGAAAAAAATGGAAGGAAAGAGACAGAAAAAGAAAGAAAGAATTAAATAAAGAAAGAAAGAAGCAGTAAATATATAATTAAATAATGAAAGAGGAAGAAAGAATAGAAGTCAAGAGAAAGAAAGAAAAAATGAAAGAAGTGGAAATAAATAATTAAATAATGAAAAGAGAAAGAAGCAGTAAATAAGTAATTGAATAACTAACGAGAAAGATAGGAAGAAAGAAGGAAAGAAAGAAGCAGTAAATAAAGAATGAAATAATGAAACAGGAAGGAAGGAAGTAAAGAAAGAGAAAGAAAGAATAAGCAGTAAATGTTTCATTGAATAATGAACTATAAGAGGAAAAAAGAAGAAAAGAATGGAAGGAAGGAAAGAGCGAAAAAGAAAGAAAGAAAGAATGGAAGGAAAGAAAATAAAATAAAATAAAGAAATAAAGAAAGAAAGAAAGAAAGAAGAAAGAAAGAAAAAAGAAAGAAGCAGTATATAAATAATTGAATATCAAACAGGAAAAGAAAGAAAGAAAGAAAGAAAGAAAGAAAGAAAGAAAGAAAGAAAATGCAGTAAATAAATAATTAAATAATGCAAGGGGAAAGAAAGAAAGAGAAAATGAAAGTAAAGAGAAAGAAAGAAAGAAAGAAAGAAAGAAAGAAAGAAAGAAAGAAAGAATGGAAGGAAAGAGAAAGTATAAAAGAAAAAAATGTTTAATAAACAAAATCGTAAATAATGAAAAAAAATATTAAGTAATAACAGAAAGGGGAATGACAGAAAATGATAAAGAAAGAAAGAACGATCAAAGAAATAAAATAAAATAAAGAAAGAAAGAAAGAAGGAAAGAAAGAAACAAGCAGTATATAAATAATTGAATATCAAACAGAAAGAAAGAAAGAAAGAAAGAAAGAAAGAAAGAAAGAAAGAAAGAAAGAAAAAGCAGTGAATAAATAATTAAATAATGCAAGGGGAAAGAAAGAAAGAAAAAATGAAAGTAAAGAGAAAGAAAGAAAGAAAGAATGGAAGGAAAGAGAAATTAAAAAGAAATAAAGAAAGAAGCTGTAAAAATAATTAAATAATGAACGAGAAAGAAAGAAATAAAGAAAGAAAGAAAGAAAGAAGAATAAAAAAGAAAGAAAAGAAAGCAGAAAAAAATGAAAAGGTTAAATAACTAGAGAAAAGTTTACGAAGGCGAAAAATAATTAAAGAAGATTCGAATGAAAGCGAAAAAAAAGCACGAAGAAAAGAAAAGGCAGAAAGAACGAAAGAGAATAATTAGAAAAAAAGGAATGAGAAAAAGATAGAGAAAGAAGTAAAGAAAGAGCGATCGTACAAAAAAGAAAGAAAAGGCAGAAAGAAAAAGAATAAATACTAAGAGAAAAGTGAAGGAAAAAAAAGATAAAAAAAAGAAATGATGAAAGAGAAAGAATGAAAGAGAAGTAGAAACAAAAAGAGATAAAGTAACAGAAACAAATGAAAAAGAAAGAAAAACAGAAGAGTAAACGAAAAGAGACACATTGAAGGAAAATGGAATAAAGACAAAAGATATTAGGTTGGTGTAAAAATAATGACGTAATAATGTCGTTTTTTGACGTTAAAAATACGTCAAAAAACCACATTATTATGTCATTATTTTTGCACTAACCTAATAATAAAAAATGCAACCAAAAAGCAGTCAAGATGAGGATGAAAAGAGAAAAATAATCAAGGAAGAGAAAGTTGAATAGATAAAGGAAGAAAGAGAAGAAGAAGGAGAGGAAGAAGAAGTAAATAAATAATTGAATAACGAACGAGAAAGAAAGAAAGAAAGAAAGAAAGAAAGAAAGAAAGAAAGAAAGAAAGAAAGAAAGAAAGAAGCAGTATATAAATAATTGAATATCAAACAGGAAGAAAAAGAAAGAAAGAAAGAAAGAAAAAGTAGTTAATAAATAATTAAATAATGCACGGGGAAAGAAAGAAGAAATGAAAGTAAAGAGAAAGAAAGAAAGAAAGAAAGAAAGAAAGAAAGAAAGAAAGAATGGGAGGAAAGAGAAATTAAAAAGAAATAAAGAAAGAAGCTGTAAAAATAATTAAATAATGAATGAGAAAGAAAGAAAGAAAGAAATGAAGAAAGAAAGAAAGAAAGAAAGAAGCAGAAACAAACAAATAATGAAAGGAGAAGGAAGGAAGTAAAGTAAGAGAAAGAATGAATCAGAAAATATTTAATTGAATAATGAACTATACGAGGAAGAAATAAATAAAGAAAGAAACAATGTAAGGAAAGAGATATAAAAAAGAAAGAAAGAAGGTAAAAAGGAAGAAAAAAAGGAAAAGAAAGGAAGAAAGAATGAAAGAGTAAATAAATAAGTGAATAAAGAAAGAAAGAAGGAAAACGAAAAAGAAAGAATGGAAGGAAGGAAAGAGAAAAAGAAAGAAAGAAATAATGGAAGGAAAGAGAAAAAAGCAAGAAAGAAAGAATGGAAGGAAAGAGAAAAAGAAAGAATGGAAGGAAAGAGAAAAAAGAAAGAAAGAACAGAAGGAATGTGGGAGAAGAAATAAAGAAATAATGGAAAGAAATAGAAAAAAATATAAATTTGCGTGTTCGAGATGTGAATGTCTGAACTGGTGAAAGTAAGCAATACAGTTCGTCTAAACATCTTTCATTTCTTCTTTTTTTTCAATCGAGCTCACCTCAAGAAGGACAGTAAAGCCACTAATCACAAGGGGTTACTGGTTGTTGAAAAGTTAGAAAACAGATATATTGCGAAGGAGCGATAACAAAAAAACAGTAGTCAGGAAGATAATAGATAGCGATTGATGTGGCGTCTAAATTTTTTGAAGATCAAAGTTGACTGGCAAGCAAGAAACCGAAAGTATGTTCCATAGACGATAAGTGCGATAAAAGAAATTGTTAGCATAAAACTTATGGTTACATGTAGCCATTTAAACTGTAAAATGATGGGACCACACCGCCAATCTAGTACTGCGTTTAAATTCACAAATCTCTTTGGGCATATTATGCAACGAAGCGGTTTCGATAAGGGCATTCTGCTGGGCCCATTGGAGGGAGGGTAAGCGGCGCCAAGGACGTCCAACCATGTCTTGGTTTGAGGATAATAAGAGGTGGGCTGGAATGACGGTGGCTGAAGCTCTAAGCTCAGCATCAGACAGAAAGTGATGGAGGGGAGTGATGACCACAGCAGCAAAAAATACCCCAACTGAATATATGATGATGACTACTATAAACATTCTAGCGAAAAATACAGTCAAAAATTTGATTTTTTCCCTATATAACAAATGAAGCTATTTGCAACCAAATTTAGTGCGAGTGTCGTTCCAGTTATAAAAGATTAGCTTAAAAGGCAACCTGCGGAGGGCTCTTGTTTGGGCCATCGGTTTGTTCATGTGTTCAGAAGAGTCCCTAAGTCTTTGCATATATTCCGATTTGGAAGCACTAGTGACTGCTGTTTGATCTGGGTTTTCATTTGCACAGGACTTTCTTTTTTTTCTCGCTGCAGCCTTGGCTCTTTTGATTGCAAATCTGGCTCTCTGTTGGCGAAGATTTCTTTTTGTAAGGGATACTTTGCGTATTCAACAGGCGACAATAAACAAATGAAGAACTTAAAATTGATCGCTACGTTTAAGTATTGCATTAATATTTAAGCTCACCTTTTAAACTTTCAACGATAATTCTACTACCGCTGCTTAATTTACAGAAAATTTGATAAACGTAGGTCCTTACTTTCCATGCAAACAATTATTTTTTATTTCATATATGAATTACGCTGGATTTCACAATTAATTTAAATTATTTCCAAGTTATAAAAATTGGTATCGTACCAAAAAATCACGTAAAATAACCCCCGAAAATAATTAATTAATAAACATTTTTGAATCCAGAATTCCAGGATAGCGGGTCCAGATCCGTTCAGGAGTGTTTTTAATTTGCTCACGGGGTCGACCTGATTCTAAAATGGTATGATATGCTGGACTACGGCCTCTGGGATTGAAGTTGAAAACGGACAATTTTATTTTGAAACACTGTAATATCAGAACAGTATATATATTTTTTCTTTTGAACATTAGCTATTGAAATTTAGAGAGTTATGTCCCTTTAATTGTTTTTTTTATCAGTAGAAGCCTAAGATGCTGTAATCCGAATACAATCGCGATAATGAAATCTTGGGAATCCAAAATTTCAAGATTGCGGTTCCGGATTTGACACGGAATGTTTTAAATTTACTCACGTATTTGACCTGATTCCAAAATGGTATATGTTGAAGTAAAGTTAAAAAAATGGGACACAGAGACACACTGACATTTGCATTTATTTATCTAGATGGATCATTGAATAGACTTATTAAAATTGAAATTGCATCATGGAAAAAAACGATGCTGATTACTTAAATTCAAATTTCATGTCAATCTTGCTAACCTCGAAGTGAAAAGTCTGCGGCTGACTTCAAAAATAATTCTCCGTTTCTAAAAACCAAATTCACTGTGGTTGCTTAGGCTAAAAGAGTGAGAAATACAGCAAAACTCACTGTGGTGGGAGGGGGAGGCTTCTGAGATGTCATAGTGACTATCCCCACTCTCAACCCTTGAGAATAGTGATTTTGCGTTTCAGCACTGAAGACAATAACAACAACAAGAAACCTTTAAATAAAACTGAAAAAAAAAAAAATTATTTATTTTAATAACTTTGAATATTTTCCTATCTAGTAATATACTGAATGTGTTTCTCTCTCTTAGAATTTATTTTTATTAAATTTTCGAAATGTCTTTCTTTTCGAATTATCCTTTATTTTTTAAGAAACTATTTGAGGCACTGCTTACAATGTTTAGATAGACTCCCCTTACTAAAGCATTTTTCAGATAGATCGACAACTTTAAGTAACGTAAATTGCCTAATTGGTCTGTAGTAAATTAATTATCCGTTTCTTACCGCCATCACCCACAAAATGGTGTGTGCTGAGGTTTGAATTAAAACGGCACTAACAACAGAAAATGGTAAACCACAAGAAAAATGAATATGAAAATAACGATACGAAACCACATAAGCAGGAAAAAAAAAACAAAGCCAATAAAGCCACTGTGACGCAAGAGGGGGTCCTCTGTGTTAGAAAGTATGAGAAAAAAGATAGTTAAGGAGAGAGAACATTAAAAGAACAAGAATTATGAAGACAGGACCTTAATAAATGACATCGGATGTAAATTTTTGAAGATCAAAATTTACTGGAAAGCAAGAAGCCGCTATTGAGTTCCACAAGCAAGAAGCATAAGAAGACAAACTTAGCGTAGAACTTAATAGATAACATCTAGCCATTTCAAGTGTAAAATGATGAGACCTTTTTTGAACATTATCAAATGAAATTTAGAGTTATGTCCCTTTGATTGTTTTTATCAGTAGAATCCTAAGAGGACGGAATCCGAAAACAATCGCAATAATGAATTCTTGGGAATCCAAAATTTCAAGATTGCAGGTTCGGATTTGACAAATCTAGTACTGCGCTTAAATTCATAAATCTAGGTACCATAGAGGATAGTTCATCAGAATAACTGAGAAGAAACTTTTAGCATAGAATTTACGGTTACATCTAGCCATTTCAGCTGTAAAATGATGAGCCCTAACCGCCAATCTAGTACTGCGCTTAAATTCATAAATCTAGGTACCATTCATTCGTTTTTACAATGTTATTTGAATTAACAAAGAAAATGTTTTACCGTAGTTTCCCATTTTTTTATTGTTCTCTTCTTTCTCTACAACTTTTTTTATTGTTTTTTAAAATTTTTCTTGAATGCTTATGACGATACAGTGCCTAGCAGACAAAAAATGTGCATTTTAGACACCTGAGAAAATATTTTTAGATTATGAGAATTATTTGAAGATAATAATAATTTTATAATATCCTACTAATTAACCCATAGCTAGTGTGGAAGAAAAGTTACCCAAGAGTATTTTTGCGCGTAAGAGGATATAAAGAACCTGAGTAGAAATTGGAACTAGGCTCTCTGATTTCCAATTCCGAGTCGTTAATCTTTACGCCACCCACGCATCCATGTTTACAGAACCTGCTATTCCCACGCGTTCGCTCATCTAGGTACTGACCAGGCTCAACGTTGTTTAACTTTGGTAGTACTAGAACCGGTGTTTCAACGTGTTATACCCGTAAGTCTTTCAGACAATGGAAAACCGATGCTTGCTCCTTGCATTCACCAACTGCCAAATGAATAAAAATTGACTAATGACAAAGAATTGCTTGATGACAAAAAATGGTTAGCCTACACTAGGGCACATGGATTTTCAAGGCGCAAATTCATGGCTTGTTTTTCTGATTAACAACCAATAAAAGTACAGGTCAGTTTGGATAGTAATATATTTCTCCGGACACTGGATATTCTGTCCTTTGTTTAATTATCCCTCGCACGTTTGACCAGCATATTTTCACCTCGACCGACAGGGTTTCTTTCTTTACAAGTTTGTAAATCAGTCAAAGACAATGTGTATCGTAACAGCGTACGTGTGGTCAAATCTATAGAAAACCCGATATCAAGAATATTTCAGGATTCTTTGTCTTTTTCTCCCTTCTCTGTCGAGGTCAGCGACTGGCATTTGTAATGGGTTTTCATGGTCATCTATTAGTAACTTGTCGCCAGCAAAAGCAAATTTGGATGGACTGGTCAACGGACGACTATAGAGAGATGTCTTTAAGAGCGTTTCGTCATATTTCAAGTTTTATTTATTCTTAAATAGAAGAATTGCATAGTAAAAAAAAAAGAAGAAAAAATATGAAGAAAGGAAAGAGGCCATCCCAGTTACAAAATTAGTAGCCACATGACGCTGACTAACCAACACGGTCGTAAAAATTACATTTTGACCATCGTGACTAATTTCGAAATTGAAAAATGCTATAAGATTAAATCCTCTAGAGTTAGAGGAATGAAAAGGAAAACAGAAAATGGATGGCGGTTGTAAATGTAATTTTTTTTTTTGGGGGGGGGGGTAACTCTTCTTGTTTTGTCATTTAGGTTTCAGAAATCCTAACGTATTAAACAGAGTTATAATATTAACACTTAATAATTGAACTTTAAGTTAATAAAGATATCGATAGACACATTTTTTTAATCATTTAACAATAAGCAAGACAGTAAACCATTAGGACGCAATGGGTTACCGAGTGTTAGAGAATATTAGATTTGGTTTAGTTTGGCTTGTTTTACGGCATATCAAAAACTCAATGGATTATTGAATATTTTTATAGCTGGTAATATTTTTTTTTCCAAAATGTATGGAGGACAATATTTTTTTCTCTTCAAAAATTCATTGCTGGTAATCAGTTTTTTTTTTTTTTTTTACAAAAATACATTTAAAACCTGTTTTTACCCTTTCATAATGTTTGACCCCAGTTTGGAAGTAAACTATTTTTCCATAGCTGTGACCCAAACAGGTGCTACCAGCCTTGGTCAGTCAGAACCCAGGAACACCAACAATTAAGAGGTGGTTCCATACTCCTCAAAACCTTGCTGTTGGATGTAGTTTATCGTCATACCCAGGATACGGATGTAGTTTATCGTCTTACCCAGAACGCGGATGTAGTTTATCGTCTTACCCAGGACGCGGATGTAGTTTATCGCCTTACCCAGGACGCGGAAATAGTTTATCGTTTTACCCAGGACGCGGATGTTGTTCATTGTCTTACCCAGAAACCGCGTGTAGTCTATCGTCATACCCAGGAGGCATTTGTAGTTTATAGTCTTACCCAGGACGTGGATGTAGTTTATCGTCATACCCAGGACGCGGATGTAGTTTATCGTCATACACAGGTCGTGGATGTAGTTTATTATCATACCCACGAGGCGGATGTAGTTTATCGTCCTCCCCAGGACACGGATGTAGTTTATCGTCATATCCAGGGCGCGGATGTAGTTCATTGTCTTACCCAGAAACCATATGTAGTATATAGTCTTACCCAGGAGGCGGACGTAGTTCATTGTCTTACCCAGAAACCAGATGTAGTTTATCGTCATACCCAGGAGGCGGTTGTAGTTTATCGTCTTACCCAGGACGCGGATGTAGTTCATTGTCTTACCCAAAAACCAGATGTAGTATATGGTCTTACCCATGAGGCGGACGTAGTTCATTGACTTACCCAGAAACCAGATGTAGTTTGTCGTCATACCCAGGAGGCAGTTCTAATTTATCGTCTTACCCAAGACGAGGATGTAGTTTGTCGTCTTCCCCAGGGGATGGATGTAGTTTATCAAGAACAAGAAATTAAGAAGAGAGAATACATTGCATTTAAATTTTTGAAGATCATTAGTTGATTTGGAATACGAAACCGGAAGTGAGCTCCACAAGCGAGAAGTTTGATAGCAGAAACTCTTAGCATAAAATTTGCGGTTACATCTAGACGTTTCAACTGTAAAATGATGAAACCTTGCCGCCAATCAAGTACTGCGCTTATATTCATAAAGTCTAGATACCATAGCGGAAAGTTCATCATAACAACTACCATGAAAGTATTTGTAGAAAAAACACAGGGAACCTATGTTATAGCGGTATTAAATTGACTGAAGCCGAGATGATAGGTCAGGAACAATAACATTGCAGACTCTTCTTTGGATTTTATACAGAATTTCTAAATATTAGGTTGGTGCAAAAATAATGACGTAATAATGTCGTTTTTTGACGTTACGTCAAAAAACGACATTATTACGTCATTATTTTTGCACCAACCTAATATATAGCAGGGACACCAGATGTTGCGGCAATATTTAAAGCAAGGCCGAATGTTAGATAAATATGTACGATAGATTCTGACGAGAAAAATTGTCTTGTTCGATATAGTGAATTAAATTTCTTACCTACGGACTTAGTAGTTGATTAAATATACTCTTTCCACTTCATTGTACTTTATTTATGATTCAACCTACTAAATATTTAAATAGAAAACATGTTTCGTTCTTTCCTCATTTATTTTTAAACCCAAGTAAGGCAATAAAGCCACTCAGACGGAAGAAGTTATCTGATTTGATTTTCTGGTACCCCTGGCTTCTTTGATGTTTTCCCCCTATTGTCCGTCCAATACAACGTCCAAGAGTAACTCAGAGTCGTTGTGCTGTGAACTGCGACAAATATCTATTTCGACATTATTTTTCTTAATCAAGTCACGCCAAGCAAGACAATAAAGATACTTGGACGCAAGAGATTACCGAGTAGGGAAAATACTATTAAGGAGAGAGGACAATAAAAGAAAAAGAATTAAGAAGACAGAAGATAACGATTGACATTGCATTTTATTTATTTTTTTGAATCAAAGTTTGGCTCGGAAGCAAGAAGCCAGAAGAGAGTTCTACAAGCAAGAATTGCAATAGAAGAAACTGTTAGCATATAACTTACGGCTACATCTAGACATTCTACCTGTAAATTGCCGAAACATTGCAGTTAATCTAGTAATGTGCTTAAATTCATTGAGTCTAGGTACCAAGAGCTAGACAGAATAAACAACAATGCCATTTAGAAAAATATAAACTCTAGTTCTAAAAAAGGTTTAACGGTGAACATATCGTATGAAGAAAACACATAAGAAGCTCTCAAACGAATTTTAAAACAGATAAATATAAGAATTGTATTTTCTTCTTTCAATACAATAGGAAGGACGCTCTTCAGATTAAAAGATGAAAGAGCAGTTACAAGTAATGGCAATCTGATCTACAATATTATTTGCATTAACTGTTCAACAAGTTAGGTGGGCATGACTTCAAGATCATTGAAAGAACGACTGGATGAATATCGAAGACTTTGTGATAAGGTAATTTCAAATGATAACGAAGAACAAATATTGGAAAAAACTTTAGCGATTTTGTTACATGGCAATACGGAAAGTCACAAAATCCGCAAATAAGATTGACGAACCAAAAAAATTTCAATCAAAGAAGAGTTTCTGAAGAAATGGTTATAGCAACTACCAAAAATACCTGCAATAAGATAGATGCTTCAGAACTCCATCCTGTCTGGACATCTTTGCTCGAAAGGAAAATATGATATCACAAAAAAAAGTCAGATGTGGAGCCTCCATTGATAAGTTTGGTTTGCATCCTCTCTCCTGTCGTCGTAGTGCCGGCCGCTTTCCACAGCATGCAGCCATTAACGACATCATCAAAAGAGGTTTGGATGCAGCTGGGTTCTCTTCCCAAATCGAACCCGTAGGCCTCGATCGCGGTGATGGAAAGCAACCGAATGGTATTACAATTTTCCCTTTTAAAATGGGGAAGTCGTTGATTTGGGATGCAACCTGTGCGGATACATTTCCGGTCGGTAATTTGATCAGTTCCGCGGTTTTAGCCATGATCCGTCGCCCGGGACTCAGAAATGAAAAAAATAGTTAAATATTCTTCTCTTGCTGATAGATTCCTGTGGCAGTGGAGACTCCAGGGGTTATTGGACCTCGTTCGATGGCGTTCCTCCGGAAGATTGGCGCGATTGCGTCTCGATTAAGGGACGAGCCTCGTGAAACAGAGAGGCTCTTGCAGCGTGTCTCACTGGCGATGGTTCAAGGTAATGCTTTCTCCATCATTGCGGCTGGCAGAGGATAGAAAAAAATTATTTATAGTTACGTTGTTCTGGAATTGTCATCAGTGGTCAACTGTATTTGTTTTGCTTCAATAAATTTTAATTTATTTGTAACTTATATTAATAGAGTAAAAACATTTTTTTTTTACGCTTCAACTTGCTATTACGT
>OZ010611.1:50494460-50531960 GCA_963932145.1 Acanthosepion lycidas
CACTTCTGGGGCCTTTTCAAGTGATGGTGTTGAATGTAGAATAAAGAGTTTTAGAAGGTCCAAATCGACCAAACACCTCTTGATAGGGGAAACGATGTTAGATAATCTGCAATGACCAATTAAAATACAAGCATATGAGAGTTCAAAAACGTTGACAACGAACCTTGTTTAGTATCTGTCTATATTTCTGAGATGATGTATTATCTACACTATTTACATTATTCGTACTATTGTTCTCATCTTTGTCGCCATATTCATTACAACGTTTCGGCCGTTGTACGCACCGGCCTTTTTCAGGTAGTTGGAATGTCGAACTGAACCCTTTATTTCGCTCACTGGGGTATACTGTTCTAGTTCCACGTACCATGTCTAATGGATGTCAGTTGTCAGTTATCTCCTGTTAATTCTCCTCTGCAAGTTCTCCACTGCCTTAACTGAGTATTGAACTCACAGACTTTGGGTTCTGTTACTTTATCCACTGTGGTTATAATAATCAATGCCTTAATGTTAGACTGTCAACGACAAAATTATTTGTACGCCCATAAATTTTGAATAGTTTAATTAATTTCTCTTTGCGCTTATTAACATATTAAAAAATAAGAAAAAAAAGCTGGCATCATACGGGCATTAAATTCTGAGAAATGAACAAAAGTATTCAAAATTGATGTTTGTACGAATAATTTCGTCGTTGACAATATATATATATATATATATATATATATATATATATATATATATATATATATATATATATATATGGGGAATTATGGTGTTATTAAACACCATTTAGTAACACCGTGATTTCCCACCTAATGACACGTCTAAAAAGTTTTTCCCTTTTTTGACGTTAAAACAAAAATGTACAATTTTGTAGTGGATATGTGCATGTTCTTATGTAACATTGCATAAGTTAAATAAATCTTTACGGCTCTAATTTGTGTATTGAGCAGTATTTTTAAATTAATGTTTTGAACGCCGTAATCCTACTGTTCCTTCTCCTAGACTTTGATATATATATATATATATATATATATATATATATATATATATATATATATATATGCGTATGTACGAAATATTGTTATAAATAATATTGTTACCCATAATAACATAATAGACTATTCCATACGTAAAAAATACTGCGCCTCAAGAGGAAGCAGAGAGTTCAGCCCGAAGTCGGGCGGTAAACCGACCCTGAAACCGTTTATACGGGTTCAAAGAGCATATTTTTGACCGAGCCCACGGGCTCGGAGATCCCACGGGCTCGGAGATCCCACGTTCAACCGGCCTTGTGCCACATGATGCTCTCGTGGGTCGGGTGACTAAATACCATTCAGTCCGAAGCCGGCTGACCGGCCGACCGGCTGAACTCTCTGCCTTCGGGCTGGGAGGAGCCCGAACGAGGCTACGCCGAATGGCGGAGTCTCTTTCGGGGAGGTAAACCGACCCTGAACCCGTTTATAAGGGTTCAAAAGGCATATTTTTGGTCGAGCCCACCGGCTCGGAGATCCTACGTTAAACCGGCCTTGTGCCACATGATGCCCTGGTTGGTGACTAAATACCGTCCAGTCTGAAGTCTGGAGTGAAGTCCGTCAGAAGTCTGTCAGACAGTCAGAGCGAGCGAGTCAGTCAGTCGAGTCAGAGGCAGACCGAAACAGAGTCGCGTTCAGACAATTACTACTAAACCTGATTGTTCGTACTAACACTATCTACTTCTCTGTATATCTTCCTGTTTGTGTTATTCCATATCCGTGTTCGAGTTCTTCTTTATTGGTTCTACCTTTGACTATCACCGTCGTACAAGGAACCGGACCATAACAAATATATATACATTTTCTAAATTATTATAACAAGTAAACAACTATGAGGCAATCCTTATTATTTACCATTTTATAAAGTTCGAATCGATTGGCAATTAGCCAATGTTTTGCCAAACATTCCAATAAACAATATAATTAATAAATAGTATTTTATTTTTTGATGTCAATTCTCAGGAACCAAAGAAATGTATAAATTTACTTGCATATGTTTAAGATTCATTACGATTCTAATCATCACTTTTTAAATCAATATACATTCCTGAGGAGTGAATGTAGTTAAAATATTAGCGGTATCAAGGGAAAAACCGTTCTTTTGACATTTTTTTTTACAGACACCAAGGTCTATGTTTGTTGAATTTACGTCTTCAAAGATAGTATATAATGTACATTGAATAACGGATTATCGAAACGAATAAAATAAATCTAGTATGTATGATAATCACGTGATATTTATTTATTTTATTATTTATTTTTATTTTTCAAAGATGGGGGGGAGTACTTTGTGTTTTTTTACCGTGTTGCTCTTGGCACCCTATTTAACTCCTCTGATATGAAAAATTTGTTTCCTTGCTATGATATTCTTGACAGTCCAAATATCCGTTGGTTCCGTGTGTGGCTAGCCGACCATCAGGCACGTGTAACCTCCCTTCTTTCATTTCGTTGCAGGTGGCGCCATCGGTTTTGACGAACGGTTGCTCGTGCCACGGTCTCAGTCCGACCGCTAATCAACACCCCGTAATGTCCCACGGCTCCCACCGTCGACAGTGAGTACAGTCTGGGACGACGGCCCCAAGATCCCCCACCACGTCCCATCACTCGTATTTGTCACTCTTATATATGCGTGTCTGGACGAAACGGTGGACGCGTCGGTGGGTAGGAAGGCGTTTTAGGGAAGGCGTTTTAAGAATGAATTCACGTGCGCGCATGCGTGAGAGCGCATAGGCGTGTGGTTATTTGGAAGCCATAGCCAAAATTGGTACGACAGCGAATTCGTCGGGCATCCAGAAAAGGACGAAATCAGCTAAGAATGACTAGCGACCTACTAATTTATTTAGCCTGGCACAAGGTCAAGGACTGCTTTCTGTACCTGATGTTCATAAGCAGTCAGTCTGCTATGCTATTTTATTTATTCAGTTTTGGTAAGCCAAGCACAAGGCCATGATATGAAGATAAGTATCTGATGCTCATAGTCGAGCAGAGAGTTATCGAAGTCCCAGTAGTTGCTTTAAAAGTAGTGACCACATTCGACGTTGCTTAACTTCGTTGGTCTTACTAGAAACTGTTCTTTGAATGTAGCCTGACATTACACTTTATTACGTCTAGGTTCGATCTGGTTATGCGACTTTCTGAAGATGTCTCCCATTTAATTATCATTTTCAAAGTGACTTAACTTCATTTGGTCTCGATATAAATTGTTTCTTGGTATGATCATAAGCCTAACGTATTAAACTTTATTTACCCTGGCACAAGGCTTTCAAACCGGCTATCTGATATTCGTGGGGCGTTACCTATTTAAATACTAACCAACATTCGGTGTCGTTTAAGTTCGTTGTTTTTACTAGAAACTGTTCTTTGAATGTAGTATAACGTTAACTATTTTTTCGGTTTACCCTTGTCAAATCAGCTCCCTTGTCAGGTTACCTTCTCCTAAATCCTTAATTCATGAATTTTCTACTAGGGGGCACTTTCCATATGCTATGTATGCTGGACGTGACTTTGCTTCTTTCGCCATCTTCTCACTTTTCTGGTGATACGACAAGATGTAAATCTCTCGTTCTCCCCTTTTCCTTCAAGAAACACGCATGAACATTACACACCCACACACACGTACATACGAACATTCACGCATAATTTGATCACAGGCTTTCTATGTTTATTCATACACACTCATTATCGTCTTTACCAATTACCGCCCTTATTGTTTGTTAATACACACATATTAGGTTGGTACAAAAATAATGACGGTTTTTTTTAATATATTGCTTTGTACACATATATATACCGCTCTTTGTTTTTTTCACATTTTCTTTTGTATTCCGCCATATTTTGCAGTGGGCTATTTCAGGAGGCAACGCGTGTTCATCTCAAAACGCGTAAAACCGGCCGGCTTCAAGTCTGACGCAAGTGTTCAATCTGATTACTTGGCGTCCTTAAAACGTCACCCATTCAATTACTGACATTTTCGACATGGCTTAACTTCATTAATCATACTAGAAACAGTGGGGCTAAGCGTATTTAAATATACCTAATCTTATACATGGCTGGCGTCTGACATTCTTAACCTTTCACCTATTCAACTACTGACCAAACCTTGGCGTTGTTAAACTTCGTAGATCAGACGAGAAACTGTTCTCTGAATATTGCGTGGCCGTAAACCGGAACATGTTTAATATTAGTCGCGGTCAGGTGTAGTGTAATGCTGTGTTTCTCAAATTAACATGTGGCGTAGCGACAGTTTTTTTTTTTTAATTTACGGGTGACTGTCTAGCAAAAGTTTATACTCCCATGGGTTGCGCTGTGGAACTCCCACCCTCATTTTTTTTTTAAAGTTATGTCCTGTTTCAAGGTAATTTTGAAACTATGTGGACTAAACACGAGGTTGTCTTATTCGTTCTAAGGCCAGCCATCATTGACGTAACATGTCTTTCCAGTGTGCCAGGGATCAGATACCATATTTGTGCCATATAGTTATAGATAACCAAGAAAATATTTGAACATTCATAGTATTATTCATTTATAAAAGGGAGATTATGAATCTAAGTACTTAAATGCTAACTTAAAAATTTGGGCCCAAATCCATTTTGCTATTCCTTTGCCCAACACTCAAGCGAATTTGTTAAAGGACAAATTAGAAATATATATCCATGAAAATGCTTTTCCAATATATATTTCAGTTCATTGTGAGTGCCAGTTTTGAAAATCTGCTATAATAGATTAATCGAAGCAATTAAATGCTAATTTTAAAAATTTGGGACAAAATTCATGTGGCTATTCATTTTAAACACAAGCAAGCGAATTTTTTAAAAGTAAAATTTGAAATACATATCCATAAAATTCGCCTTTTGATATTCACAATTGTGATTCCCATAGAGTAGTACGCTGCATCATCATGATGGCGTTGACATACGTATTTTATTTCACTGTTTTGCTGATCATTATATTACCTTCGTTAGTTGTATAGCAATGATTTTAACATGAGTGACTAATTAAAATAATGTAACCATAATAAATATAAAACTATAATGAAAATATTAAAAAGAAAACCAAGTCAGATATCCCGACATTCTCCCGTGACGTGAAATGTGATTACTGTTTCTTTGTTTACCTGAAAACTCTCCGCGTACCGGCAGAGAATGGCTCGCGTACCTAAACCGGTATGAGTGCCACACTTTGACGGGCACTGGTCTCAAGTTTACCCAGAGGCTATAGATTACCAATATTTGTACCGAACTTAAATCTATAATACTCTTATACGAAATGTCATCAGGGGTTACTTTTTAGGTCATCAAATATTATATATCGGCAAGTAGGGTTTTATATTTAAATAACTGCTTTAGGTGATTACTGTGTAACCTTGAATGTTGGCCCTAAATATAACCAACTTTTTAGCTCATCAAATACTATATATCGGCAAGTAGGGTTTAATATTTAAATAACTGAATTCACGTTTTGCTAAACATTCTATTATCTTCGTTAGTTGCATAGCAATGACATTTAACATGAGTGACTAATTAAAAAAAAGTTATAATAAATATAAAACTAAAATGAAAATTTCAAATATCCTGGTAGTCTCTCGTGGCGTGGAATGTGACTATTGTTACTTTGTTTTCCTGGAAACTTTACGCATACCAGCAGACGATGGCTCGAGTACCGGCTGCGATAATTCCAGGGATGTAACATATAAGTAAAGCGGAAGACTTAAGGAAAACGGAAACGGAAAGGACACGTGCTTGGAATCAGGAAAAAAACAAAAACAAACAAACAAAAAAACAAGAACACATAATGAGGAAAGAAAGCTTGCAGAATTTGTCATTCACAGTGTATATTATTCATTATAAACAGAGCATTTACTTAAATATTTGTATCTATAAAAATAACGTATTAACAGAAAAGAAATTAAAATAATTGTCGGATTTAGTCACAAACACGCACATAGCGATTTTCTAAGCACAGCTATATATATATATATATATATATATATATATATATATATATATATATATATATACACTGCGTGGCAAATTATTATCGAAATAACTTTTTTTGTAATATTTCAAAAACCGTCCAAAATTTTCACACGATGTTGGCAACATTGACCTGCGCAATCACTGAAATTATCGTACTGATCTGCGCAATATAAACACACTGATGCCATATTTGTTATCAGGACGGTGATTTGACCGTGCCAAATTATTAAAAAAGGTTTAGTAAAATTCCCAGAATTGAGCAAACAAAACGTTTATTAATGTTGCACTTGAATGTTTATGATCAAAAGAAGCTAATAAATAAGATAATCAAACAAATAATAACAGATACAAACAAAGGCACAGTTTTAACCAAATTAATAGGGAATATCCTTTCCCTGTTTTGAAATTACTTGAAGAAGTCGACGATCCATAGAATTTTTAATTGTAGGATGTCCTCTGCTGTAATGCTGCGAGATATGTCAAGAATTGCTTCCCACAACTTCAGTGTTGCCTACATTGTGTGAAAATTTTGTATATATATATATATATATATATATATATATATATATATATATATATATATATATATTCCCAAGAGGATAGAATCCAGGTAGAACTCAATGTCCAGGACAGAGTAAGAATATAATATAAAAAAACTCAAACACTAATTTTCCTTTTTAAAATTTATTACATTGGAATCGTAATTACAATCCAATTCTTCAGAACTATAAATTCAAACTGTGTGTGTGTTTTTGGGTGTGGTTGTGTGTGTGTGTGTTTTGGCAGCATATTTTCATTAACACAGGTTTCTTTAAATGTTCTGTCTACTTATTCTCAACATGATCCTTTCATATTCGCGAATAAGCTTTTTTGTGCGGTTATTAAAAGACGAGAGAAAATCAACGTGTTGGCACACATTGTATTTATTCCGAGTACTTTCGACATAGCATAATGTCATCATCGGGCTATTGTTATTTATAGAGTAAGTATTTAGTGTTCATGGTTGTAAATGACCAAAATTATTGTCGTCATCCGAAGATTGCCATTAACGAATTCTTATTAAATACAAAAGTTAAATACTAATGTTTATGTGATTAATGGCGAAATCACTTCGCTGACAAAACTTAATGAGACATAAACTTACTATCAATTCGTTGAATAATAAGATGCTTATATTCAAGTAGATGTCGATGGAAAACACATGCCGGATACTTTCGACAATTTCAAATTTTCATCTTAAGTTCGAATTTTCTTCCATTTATAGGCAAACACAAAAACGAAATATATATAGACCGAATAATTTTTTTTCTTAATTATTGTATTTATTGGCAGTTAAATATATAATTTGAAACGTGCGATGTGGCGACGCTAGTGTTCTTGTTCAAATCGATCTAGTGAGAATTTTGTTTGAATTTTGAATATATATATATATATATATATATATATATATATATATATATATATATATATATATATATATGCATATATATATGGTGTTTAGGAGAAATAAATATCATCGGTCACACTACTACATGCCTATCTAAACGACTTTCGTTACATCTACCCGTCCAAAGCTCCATTAGGACTCATTTAAACACGCACAAAACCTATCAGATACCAGAAACATACTAGTAGAAAATAAAAGTTTAATAACCTCATCCAGATTTACAAAAAAATAAAGAAGAAAAATAATGGAAGCTCTAATAGTAAAAAAAGAAAAAATCAAGACTGAGTAATATTAACTATGAACACGGTCACAATGTGCTGACCGTATTTGGAAAATAAAACATTCCTATAACTGTAGATACATACATAACACAATCCATACATTTAGTTAAAAAGTAAAAATAAAATCATCCTTGGTAATTGCTAAAAGAATAGCCGAAAGCACTCGGAATTACAGAACATTTGAACATTTTCTACACACTCTGTGTCCAGAAAAGAAACCACTTGTAGTAACACAAGAAAAATTAAATAAAAAGATTAACCATAGTACCTTGTTAATTGTATTAACGAATAAAAGGGAGACTGCTGCCCAAATACACAATATATATATATATATATATATATATATATATATATATATATATATATATATATATATTTATAATTATTTATTCGAAAATTATGTTACAGAATCCCTACAAAAATAGCTATTTTGTTTCAACGCTTCTGGCGTCTTATCAAGTGATGGTTTTGAATATAGAATAAAGGGTTTTAAAAGGTTCAGATCAATCAAACACCCATCGCTAGAGGAAACGCTGTTACATAATCTGGAATGACCAATCAAAATACAAAATATGAGAATTCAAAAAACTTGATTAGGAACTTTGGTAATAATAATTATTTAATGCATTAATGTTAGGGTTAAGTTAAAATAGAATTCATTCTAACTAATAAATATTAAATTATACTAAAAAATTCAAAATTACTAAGTTACTCTTTTTCCTTTTCCATTCTAAATATCTCTTTCTTTCTCTTTCTTTCTGTTTTTCTTCTTTCTTTCCTTAATTACATTCTTTCTTCCTTTCTCTTCCGTTTTATTATATTTTAATATTTTAATTAATTAATTTATTTATTTATTTATATGTATTTTATTGAGCACTCTTTTAAGAATAGTATTTGTTGATTATTGAAATTTATTCCGTATACACGAATCCTATACTTGTGTGTATATATATATATATATATATATATATATATATATATATATATATATATATATATATATATATATATATATATATATATATATATATATATATACATATATATATATACATATACATTCATTTCTGTAGTTTAGTGCTAGCAGTATGCAGAAATATTTATCCTCCCGATGATGGACATTTCGGCCGAAACTAGTCGAGGAATCTAAATGGAATAATAATAAAAAAACGAAAGAATATTAATCTACAACCCAGAGTGTCTGAAGATTTTAATTTTTTTATTGTTCAATATATATATATATATATATATATATATATATATATATATATATGTATGTATATTCGTCGGGTCTCAAATTGTAACTATTGTGACTAAACATTTCTTGCCTTCTCCTTACTTGAATCGGTTTTACATTGTTTCTTTTTGTCTTTTTAATCCTCTTCAAAGTTTCTAAGCTCCTCTCACGGAAAAAAGAAAAACTTGAATTACTTTCCCCTACCTCGGAAAAGTTCGTAATCTTTCTTATCACCTCTACCCTCACCATGACCAGCAAATTCCATGACTATTTAACCCCAGCCCTATCCTTGCCACGTCACAGGGCACGAGGCAAGAACGTTATTATCGAACTCATTTCATTCATGTGTGATTTGTTTAAACTCGTAAATATAAATAAATAAAGCCAGTGAAAGATAGTCTCAGAGTTCTGGAATTGCTTGTTCGTCAGCATCGAGAATTATAAAAGCCGAAACAAAGTGATATTTATAGCTTTAGAAAAAAAAGGGAGAATTTCTTATTAAATAAGGAAATTCGATCATTGTCCGTTCATTTTTTTTAAAATGCTCATCCCTTTATTAGCTTTGACATTCTTTTTTTTTTTTTTTTTTTTAATTTTATGCGTTATTTCATTTCTTATTTTTTTGGAAATACAAGACCTTTTCTTTTTTGCGTTTTGGATATGGGCCTGCGTAAATGGAAAAATAGTCTTGTAGAATTCGAGGAGCTTGATGTATGGGTATTGGAATCGTGTTTTAAAAACTTCATCGCTAACGGGCGTGAAATTCGATAGACATAAAATAAGTTAAATGAGTAAAAAAAAAAGAACCCTTGGAGTAAAAGTTGATTGCTAAAAGACGAAGGTTGGCAAAAAGGAAAGGAATTGATTTGCTTTTTATTTATTTAATCGGATTGGCACTTAATTCTTTGAAAAATTGCATGAAATTAATTACAATAGAAAGAAAGAAAATATTTCCGGAAGAAATGTATGAATAAGTTATTGAAAAGATTTCTTTCAATTGAATGAGTTTAAAGTGTAAAGGAAGAAATTAGAAGAAGAAGAAAAAATGTAAGAATAATATAAAGAAAGAAGTGAAAAATGGAAAGGAAGGTTAATAATAAAATCAGCAGAAAAAGAAGAAAGAAAGAATGAAAGAAGGAAAGAAGGAAGGAAAGAAAGAAAGATTTACAAGGGAAAAAAGTAAATGAACAGGATGAAAAATAAACACATTAAAAAAATAATAAAACGGGAAAGAAAGAAAGAAAGAAAGAGAGAAAGAAAGAAAGAAAGAAATAATTCAAAAGAGAGATTTAAAAGGAAAGAGAAAATAAATGAACACGACAGAAAATAAACAGATTAAAATATGAGAAAACGATAAAGAAAGAAAGAATGAAAGAAAGAAAGAAAAAGAAAGAAAGAAAGAAAGAAAGAAAGAATGAATGAATGAATGAAAAAAACAAACAAAAAATAAAGTAAGAAAGATTCGGAAGTAAAAAAAATAAATGAACCGGATGAAAAATAAAGAAATAATAAAACGAAAGATAAAGGAAGAAAAAATGAAATAAAGGAAGAAAAACAGAAAGAAAGAAAAAGAAAGAGAGATTTAGAATGGAAAAGAAAAAAGATGATAAAGGAACAGAATGAAAGATAAAGAGATTAAAATATAATAAAACGTGAAAGAAAGAAACAAAAGAAGAAGGGAAAAAAAAAAGAAAGAATACAAAAAAAGAATTATTTAGAAGGAAAAAGAAAATTAACACGATGGAAAATAAACAGATTAAAATATGATAAAAAGAGAAAGAAAGAAAGAATGAAAGAAAGAAAAAAGAAAGAAAGAAAGAAAAAAATTAATAAATAAAGAAAGAAAGAATAAAAAATAAAGATTCAGAAGGAAAAATAAATGAACACGATGAAAAATAAAGAAATTAAGATAATAAAACGGAAGAGAAAGAAAGAATGAAAGACTGAATTTAAGAAGGGAAAGAAGAAAAACAGAACGAAAGAAAAAGAAAGAAAAATTTAGAATGGAAAAGAATAAAAGATAATAAATAAACAGAATGAAAAGTAGAGAGATTAAAAATAATAAAACGTAAAAGAAAGAAATGAAGAAGGAAGCAAGGGAGAAAAAGAAAGAATGAACTAAAAGTAAGAAAAGAAAGATTTAGAAGTAAAAAGAAAATAAATGATGAAGTTAGAAAAAAACAGATTGAAATATAATAAAATAGTAAAGAAAAAAGAAAGAAAGAAATGAATAAAGAAAGAAAAAATAAATAAAGAAAAAAAGAACAAAAGAAAGAACGAAAAAATAAAGAAAGAAAAATTTAGAAGAAAAACATCTGTGAATAGTGTAAAAAGTAAACAGGGAAATAAAGAAAGAAAAAAACGAAACGAAAAAAAATGACTTAGAAGGAAAAAGAAAAATGAACAGAATGATAAATATGGAGAGAAAGAAAGAATAAATGAAACATAACATTCACTTACGTGCTAATACCATAGGCGAAGGCTCGCATCCTAGTCTTCTCCCCCCAGCTATGGATAAATAGCAGGACAGATCGGGTTCTATAGCCTTTGGATGGCAACTGGTCTACTGCAGAAAGAAATCGCAACCTACTGCAGGAAAATTATTCTCCCTCGTGAGTCATGTATCGAAAGATACATGATCGCCTCAGCGTGTATCATGCATGGCACATAATTGACTGACCCTTCGCAAAGATATGAATTCTCTTCTTCTACTCCCTCCAGCTATGGATAAATAGCAGGACAGATCGGGTTCTATAGCCTTTACTGCAGGAAAATTAATCTGCCTCGTGAGTCATGTGTCGAAAGATACAGGATCGCCTACGCGTATATCACGCATAACATGACTGACTGTTGGGAGAATTCGAACTCGTCTATCCGATTCTGCAATCCAAGCCGCTATCCTTGCCCGTGACTCCTGTAGAAAAATGACCAACAATAAATGTTATGATCTACAAATTATACAAAAACATACCTTTACTGTGAAAGTATTAAATTATATACAAAATACTGTTACTTGAAAGAATAAAATTACGTAAATTATGTTTAGATTTATTCATTAAATAAACCATACAGGTTGATATGCCGCTAAAACTTATCAACCAATTTTTACTTGATACAACTTTAGATATTCCGGACCAGGATGTATTATCACAACTAAGTTATTGCATTGCTCTTTAGACATACGAGACGGCTAAAGCCGATATTTCTAACCGTTTACGAGTTCAACCTATTTTGAATATATAAAAAATAATATTCATGAAAGACTTTAAATCTTGATATATCCTGAGGTGAAAAGCCCAGGTTAAAAATAATCGACCCCAATCAGTCATCTCGACTGGTTGGAGTCGCCATCGCCGTAACGTGGACTCCTTTTAATTAATCTATAATTATTTTCATGGTTTTGGTCTAATGAGATCTCCTTGTTACGACAACTGCAGGAACTTATGCGTACAACTCGATTGGCAATTAGGTCTCATCGTCTGACTGAATTAGATGTAATAATAAGTTTAGTCTACTTTGTCGCACTTTCCGCCTTCCGCTAACTTGATTTCTTGACACAAGCAATCTTCAAAAATGTTGATTTAATGTCGATCGCAATCTTCTGAATTCCGCTCTATCAAGTCCTTTCTTCTCACTAAAGATTTCTGATTATCTTTGATTCCCAATAGGCATTTGCGTCTTAGTGGCTTCCTCCCCTGCATCGGGTGAAAGGATTAAAAACAATATTAAAACAGTCCTATTCATTGACTATTGAAGGATTTGGTTTATATGATTTCACTTTGAAGTTAGTTTGCCGCGTATATCAAACATTTTTGTCGCTGGGGGGATTTGTGCTCTTTCTAACATCAACTCGTGTTACCGTGCATACGTGTTGGTTCGCTATTAATTGAAAGTTTCAGCATCTAGGAACCAATATGACACAAAAAATGAAGTCTCATATATATATATATATATATATATATATATATATATATATATATATATATATATGAGATGAGGTATTATGTACTCTATTTACATTATTCGGACTATTGCCCTCATCTTTGTCGCCATATTTATTACAACGTTTCGGCCGTTGTACGCTCCAACCTTCTTCAGGTGGTTGGAATGTTGAACTTAACCGTTTATTTCGTATTTTCATCTATATATCTGAAGTTATAGGAGTGTTTTATTTTTTAAACACGGTCAACACGCTGTGGCCGTGTTCATACTTGATATTAATGTGTATTTGGTATTTCTTTTTATTATTAGTTCTTCCGTTAATTTTAATCTTTACCTATATATATATATATATATATATATATATATATATATATATATATATGTATTTTCTGTTTATACGTTATTTTATAAATATATTTAAAAAAAATAAATACCCTGTTTCTAATTAAATAAAATTAATAAAAGCAGAGCACTTACATTATATCTATAAAATTATAACTGTCAGACTTAATCCATTTCATAATATATATATATATATATATATGTGTGTGTGTGTGTGGGTGTGTGAAAAGTGTGTGTATATAAATATAAATAGATAGATATATATATAATTATTTATATATTATATGCGCGGTACTTATTAGGAAGCGCTCAATATCAGAGATAGAGCTAACATATATGGTTGGATAGATTTGTCTGACGATCGCTAAAGCCTGAAACCCAGGGTCACAAGCTCACATCTATCCAACCATATATATATATATATATATATATATATATATATATATATATATATATATATATATATATACATATATATATATATATATATATATATATATATATATATATATATATATATGGTTGGATAGATGAGTGACTGAATAGGTCGGTAATATTATGTATCTGTTTTCATGTGATTTACTATTGCGGATTATGTTATTAGTCTTGTTCCGGTTGTATATTTTGTATGCCTTTCTTCTTGCCCTGTGGATGAAATGATATGGGTATTGTAATACTACCGACCAATTCTGTCACGTCCACTATCCAGAATAACCTATCCCATCTAAATAATCTTGAAATAGTCACAAACATTTCCAAAACCATTATGGATATACTAAGATCTTCAAACAATAATAGCACTAATATTTCTGAAGCAGGCATTTATAGAATAAATTGCCAAAACTGTTCCTCTCAATATATTGGAGAAACAAGTAGAAGTTTGAGAAAACGCATTTATGAGCACAAAAGAGATCTCACAAAAAACAACTTAGCTAATGCACTAGTCATACATAGAAATAAATTCAACCATAATTTTGATTTTAAAAATGCTACACTCATAAAAAAAAGAAAATAACTCACTCAGAAGGAAAATTCTGGAGAGTGCCGCCATAGTAAACTACCCAAATATTAATCTACGCCCAGGTTTTTTCCCTATTTCACCTTTCTTAACAAAATTAATGCTCTTACAAACAAATATACACAACAGATTCATAAAATCAAAAGAAAACGGTTGAATACATCAACACAGTTATAATGACAATATTCTCCACACGTGACAATTACTGACGTTATTTTTCAGTTAAAAATATGAAAATAGCGTCTCTCTACATTCCAGTTGCTAGGTACATTCTGTTTTTGTTTTTATTAGTTACTTTGTTCATTTAATTTCATTTTCGTATTTTGCTTTGATAAAGTCCACATTGGACGAAACGCGTCAGCAATTACCAGTTTTCCTATTGTCATTTTTATTCATAAATATTGTCTCTCTACTGATTAATTCGGAGAAATTTTCATATATATATATATATATATATATATATATATATATATATATATATATAAAAGTGAACATAGAAGTCAACACTTAGAGCCTCTAAGTGTTGACTTCTATGTTCACTTTTATATTTACACACGTTCTATCTCTGATATTGACCACTTTATCTCATAAATATAGCACACCTTAAGACTATATTTCTTTATATATATATATATATATATATATATATATATATATATATATATATATATATATATATAAAGAAAGAAAGAAAGAACAGTAAGATATATAATCCGGTGTTTTTATTGATATTTTTATTTTTACAAAATAGTGCTCAATGTAAATTTTCAGAGCATTAATATTATAAATTAACTAATTTAAAATACGTTTTTTCGCTACACAGTAGTAACTATGTTTCAAAAATTGAAGCTAAAATCTTCAAATTTGATTTTGCAATTAAAGTAAAAACATTAGTTCCATTTCATCATCAAGGGAATTAATGTTTTTAAATTTAAACTAGTTAATTTAAGTATATATACATATATATATATATATATATATATATATATATATATATATATATATATATATATATATATATATATATTACATTGTCTAGATATATGATTCTGTTATTTGAGGCACCTCGGCGTTGTGTAATGGTTAGCACGATTGTCTCGCTATAACATTTACGATTGAATAGTGAGTTCATTCCTCACTGGGCGCCCCGTTCTTTCCGCCTTGCGCCACATCTAAGCTATGCTTGGAAAATCACTATGGGACACCTCGAGGCGGTGTAGTGGTTAGCAAGCTTGTCTCGCTAGAACAGTTACGACTGAGTAGTGAGTTCGATCCTCACTGGGTGCACAATACTTTCCGACTTGTGCCACATCTGAGCTACGCTTGGAAAATCGCTATATGGTTCTGTTGTTAATTTTTCGGTCTCTAACGTGATACAACGTCATAGAACCGCATCATAAAGTTACGATCTGCGTCTGCTATTCTGCGACCGTTATCGCCGTATAGAAATCTTCTATGTCAACATAACATAATATCATCAATGATGATGAATATCTTTGTTTAAATGTCAGCCCAAATTTTAGATCACGGACCAACATAATAAAAAATATCCAGATGCTGGACAATATTTTATGTTTATTTTCTTCAGCCATACGAATTTTTGAGCGGCTTATGATCAATCATAATAAACACTCGTTGTTTGTCATATTTAACAATATATCTTTGAATATATATATATATATATATATATATATATATATATATATATATATATATATATATATTGTTGTGGTAGGATCCACCTAATTTGCATAGTGGAGTACCGACCATACAGAACCCACTATACACATTCGTTACTAAAAGAGTAGCGTAAAGTAACGAGAAACTGACTTCATCATGCATCGTTAATTCCTATCTCTATAAACGTACTACCTGCGAAACTGAGCAATCTTCCCCTATAAACATAGCAAATTTTAAACAGGTTTTATTTTCTCAGAATGAGAAATTATTGAATATTATTTTTTCAGATAAATCTTTTTCAAGATATAAACACAGGGTCAGGGTTTTTAAAGAGTTACATTTACTTTTTATTCATGTTCTAATGTCTAATTTGAAACTGTGCCCTCGCAGATGGGATTAGCGTAATACAGATTTTGTTTTTTTCCCGAAATTTTCAATATTCATTTAAGTAAGTCTATTCAACAGAAATTTATATATTTTCCTTTTGAATTGTGGCTTCATTTTTTTAATCAATTGACCCCAAGCAAGGCAACAACGTAACTAAGAGGCAAATATACTCCGATAATTTGTAAATATCTCTGCCAATGATGGTTAGATTCTATCAGTGCCGATCAGACCTCAAACTACCGCCGGTCATGATGAACGGGTGTCCCTTCAAGGAGGCTACATGCCTTGAGAGAATATCAGGCCTCAAACTACACCCAACCTCATGTAGAATTCCTATATACAATCCATCTCTAAGGATCCAGGTAAAATGATCAACCGCTCCAGTAAATATCTGACTCCGCCTGCTTTCCTCTCCATAAATGTGCAAGATGGAGTCTGAAGAGAAAAAAATTTTTTGGCACTGCACTATTAGCCAACATTCTTAGCAGTAAACCTAGAAATTGATTCAATATAATCATTTCACTGTCAATGGAACACGTGAATCAAAGAAGGTGCAATATATTGTTCTTTTAAAGTTCAACATTGTTATGGTGAAACACACTCATTCTATAGACTCTCCCGCACCTATTCTAATAGACTCTCCCACCTAATATAAGTAGGGGTATTAAGAGAAACTAGGGTCAGTCGATGTCGGACGACCGGCTGACCGGGTGATCGGTTGAACTCTCTGCCTTCGCCGGGGAAGAAGCCGAACGAGGCAATGCCGAAGGGCAGAGTTTCGTTCGGGGAGGTAAACCGACCCTGAACACGTTTATACGGGTTCAAAGGGTATATTTTTGACCGAGTTTACGGGCTCGGGAACCCCACTTTAAATTCGGCCTTGTGCCACATGTGACTGCGTGGGGCAGTTACTAAATAACGTTGATGTCGGGTGACAGTCGAACTCTCTGCCTTCTGGCACAGAGGAACCCGAACGAGGCTATGCCGAAGGACAGAGTTTCGTCCGGGGAGGTAGACAGGCCCGATCCCGTTTATTCGGGGTCTACGGGGATTTTTTAGCCGAGCCTACGGGCTCGGGAACCCCACTTTAAATTCGGTCTTGTGCCACATGTGACTGCGTAGGGCAGTTACTAAATAGCGTCGATGTCGGACGACAGTAGTCGACAGTTAGTCAAATACGAAAGTATCAGCGACCACAACAAGATTACTCTGCGTAATAGCTATTATATCAAGTTTCTAATGTTTTGTACGTCGAACCTATTTAGGACCGATTTAGTACAAATACAAGCCTCCACTACGAAATAACTCCACAGCAGACATCAGCCATCCTGATGATAGACAGGAAATATTGTGTGGGGATTAAATGAAAACAGTTTTGTTTTGGAGGCATCAAAATTTACAATCAACAACAACAGTTATAATGATAATAATTTTCCTTCGGAATTGTGGTTCCATTTTTTAAAAATCAATTCAACCCAAGCTAGTTGACAACGAAACAAAGGCACAAATATACTCTTTGTAAATTATGATACGACGGTATACGGGCGTACCTCTAAAAATCTTGACAATCATAGATTTGCAGCTGACCTCTATTCTGATCTAACGATCTTTCCAGTGGGGGGGATGGCTGGTTACATTCAATCCCTCGAAAACCAAACTGGTTACATTTCATCGCCGCCTATCAGACCCCGAACTACCACCGGTCATGAAGAACGGGTGTCCCCTCGAGGAAGCTACCTGCCTTGAGAGAATATTGTGCCTCAAACTTACACCCGACCTCAAATGGAACTCTTATATACGATCCATCTTTCTGATTCACATAAATGATATGTCTAAAAATATACTTAGGTCATTTGTAAACATCTATGTCGATGATAGGACGATATACGCGTGCCCCTGTAACACTCTTGACGATTAGAGATTGGCAGCTGACCTCACTTTCGATCTAACACTAACTTTCCAGTGGTTGGGACTTGATAGAGTCTAAAAGCGTCTTCGAGTCCTTGTTGGAAAATAATTATTTTGCACCTTCCAACCTCTCTCTCACAGACGGGATGTGGCGAGTTTGGTCGAAAAGCATCTTACACTTCTCAATGTCGATGTATAGTCATTTGTAAACGGCCATGCCGATGATACGACGATATACGGGCGCACCTCTAAAACTCTTGACGATCATAGATTTGCAGCTGACCTCTCTTCCGATCTAACGATCTTTCCAGGGGGTGGGAAATGGCTGGTTACATTCAATGCCTCGAAAACCGAACTAGTTACATTTTATCACGACTGATCAGATCCTGAACTACCGCCAGTCATTATGAACGGGTTTCCCCTCGAGGAGCCTACATGCCTTGAGAGAACATTGTCTTAAATGCACACCCGTCCTCAAGTGGAATTCCTATAAAGATCCAGGTAAAATGATCGGCTCCCTGTACCACTCCAGTAAGTACCTGATACTCCTCATACTATCCTCTCCATTTATAAGAGCCAGATCAGGGCTAAAATAGAGTAACTTTGCCATATTTGCCCAGTCCTCATAGGGTTCAAAAAGCGTTTCCGAGTCCTTGTTGGAGAATAATTATTTTAATTACCTTCCAACCTGTCTTTTACAAGCGGGTTTTAACGAGTCTCGCATTGCTCAGTCGATACTACCCTGGAAAGTGCTCGGACGAACTACATTCTTTGTTTCCGCCACGACTAACATTCACGGCTAGAACTCGCCATGCGACTTACATAATAGCAAACCAAATTCCATCCGTATACCATCGGCAAGAAGTAAGTTCCACTCGAACACCTTCTTCCCTCGAACCAATGCCCTGTGGATCAGACTCCCAAGATGTTGCTTCCCCTATTTTGGTGATATGTAACTGATTTGAAATTTCTGTTGTTCAGGAAATTTACATTGGATAATTGCTTATGCATATTTCATCCTAACGGCTTTTGTTGGTGCAAAAGATGATGGGAATAAGAGGAAAAGATGACAAAGAGACATATCTGCCACAAGACAGCGACGAGATGTATGATTGTGATGAAACCTGGATTGAAACTGAGAAAGTTATACAAAAGGCTGTCAGTTTTATGAAAAGAAAGCCAGCATTCAGCTATGGCGATTGCAATAACGCACGCAGGGTTAAAAAGTGTCTTTTGTTAAAACAAAATTCAAGAACAAAAACAACACAAAAAGCGGAATAAGTTGAGAATGACATTAGAAGAGAAAGAATACTCATGCAACAGCGATTAAAAAATTCCTCGTTACATTATTTGTTTTGCATACGGGGCATAATTAATTTAATGAATTTTCATTAACATTACATAATTTATTTCTTTTTCCTTAAAATCAATTCCGTTATATTTCATTCGTCATTAGCTTATTTTGTTATAATGGGTCATAAAACATTCAAAATGAATGTTAAACCCGATTTCAGTTCTTTTATTTTAATCTAAATACGACCCCCTCATATCCGGACTTTTTAACCAATTCCTCATATCTGGAAGGCCTTCTTAGTTTGGTTGTCAGGGATTCTTCTGTATATCCAGTTGTGACTTTCACGAAAATAAAAGTACAATTTGCACTTTATATATATATATATATATATATATATATATATATATATATATATATATATATATATATATATATATATATATATATATATATTAGGAGAATGCGTGTACAAGTAAAATAGTGTGAGTTAACTTCAGCAACATTTCTAAGATTTCCCTGACATTGTCCAAATGATGTCATGGAAAACTTTTGCATGAACTTAATTATTGATTGGATGAAAAAACCTCCCTTACACACAGAGAGTGAGAGAGAGAGAGAGAGAGAGAGAGAATGAGAAAGAGAGATAGTGGGAGTGGGAGTGGGAGACATATAACTAGAGAATCTTTAACGAGAGAGTCACTTCAAGAAAAAAAAGGGTGGTTATTTGGAAATAGTTTTATATGGCATTGTTGACAGCGCTCAATAGAGAACAGCGATGTTTAGAGTGAATAAACTCGCCATGCTTTTGTCGTAAATAAGTAACAATTAAACGGAATTAAATCACGTTAATCACTCCCAATGCATTCTGGGATATCCTCTCAGAATTGATTCTTTAGAGTCAATATCTCTTCTCATTAAAGGAATTCCCCATGGGCCACTTTTACGTTACGTGTATTCAATCGCGGACATTCTTTATACGTTTTTTCCACCACCCTACCACCCGAATCTGGTTTTTCCACGGGTTCCTCGTCTGTCTCAGTATTCTGTCGCTGATTTGTTTTGCATTTGTTGTCAAGTGTCGTTCTGGGTCGAACCGTGTTGTGAATTGACGTTTGTCCAAATTGGCATTTCCTTTAACATGTGCGTAAAAGACGCCTGCTGTTGAGCAGAGAGGGAGAAGGTAGTGTAGTGACATCGAACCTCAACGCGGACTCATTGATACACATCTGCCTCTATTAGGAGCGTGGTGACTGTTCACAATACCTACTCGATAAAATACCCACTAATTATGATACCAATCTATCTTTAGAAGCTGGACGGTCACAGCTCTCCACAACTTCCTGACTTTTTAGGGCAAATCAATGTTAATACTCTTCCCAGTCCTCATCTGCACTCGATTTCACACAAGACATTTCTGAACGAGTATTTCGCCTAAAATTAGAGAAATCTTAGAAGTGTCTTTGAAGCTTACTCAGCCTATTATTAATCTTTGCGGAGATATTCATTAAAAACTAACTTTCTTTCTTTATATGCCAAGTCCTTTAAGGGCTAAAACGATCACAGCTCTCCACAACCTCCTGTCTAATATCTCTCGCAGTTCTCTCCTTCCTTCCATTTTACAAAAGCTCCTTTTCAAATCAATAGTTTATATTAGAGTGATGGAACATTTCTCAACTGTTTCGCATAAGATTAGAGAAATCTTAGAAGTGTCTTTGAAGCTTACTCTGTCTATTATTATCTTTGCGGAGATATTCTTTAAAAAGTAACTTCCTTTCTTTGTATGCCAAGTCCTTTAAGGGCTTAAGCGATCAGAGCTCTCCACAACTTCCTGTCTAATATCCTTCGAAGTTCTCCCCTTCCTTCTTTTTTACAAATGCTCCTTTTCAAATCAATGGATTATATTAGGTTGATACAACACTTCCAAACGACTGTTCCGCATCAAATTTTAGAAATCTTAGAAGTGTCTTTGAAGCTTACTCTGTCTATTATTATATGTGCAAAGATATTCTTTAAAGACCAACTTAATTTCTTTACGGGCCATGTTCTTTCAGGCCATAGGAATTCATGGCTATCCACGACTTCAAGCTTTTATTGGTTTAGGTAATTTTTAATAATTTACCATCCTTTTTTTCTTTCTGTTTTATGTTACATCTATCACGGAAGGTTCTTGCAACGTTGCAGATATGGTGTATTTTGGTTGATAGTGTAAATGGTGGGTGTGTTGAAAAGATTGATGTGGCTGCGCGTTGAAGAGGATATAACATTTTTGAATCAAGGAAAAACAATGGAAAACCGATTTTTGTTTCAACGATAAAATATATATTAAAATCAACAAATAAAATTTGTAATGTGTGAAAAAAAGTATTTTCCCTTAGCTTGAATAAGAATAAATGCAATTAAGGATGTTTCTTGAATAGAATATTCAAAGTTTTATGTTGAAATAGAATGTTGTATTCAGAAGAAAATACAGTAAATTCAGTAGTGAGAGGATTTTGAAAGAATTAAAAGTTCTAACAGGATTCATCAATGGCGGCCGTCATTTTAACACCATAAGATATGCAAATGACACAGTGTGGATAGCAGATACAGAAGTAAAACTAGAAAAACCCCTACAGAACGTAGTGAAGCAAAGCGAGAAGAAAGGATTAAACATCAACTGCTAGAAGACAAAATGTATGTTTGTTAACAGAAGGATGAGCCCAAAATAGAAATTCCAAATGGGAGGTGCCAAACTCAAAACAAGTACATAATTTTAAATATCTGGGAAGATTTACAACAGAGGACGTAATGTGCAACACGGAAACGCGAAGTACTATTGGCATAACCAAAGATGCCTACTAAAAGCTAAGCAGAGTATTAAGATAAAAAATATCGTTAGAAACAAAGAAAAGAGTATTGGATGGTATCTCTCCTCCTATATGTCGGTGAATGCTGGACAATCAATGAAGAAGAAAATTGAAGCAAAAGAAACGTGATTCTACAGAAGGATGTTGAGGATACCGTGGAGCGAACATGTGAGCAACGACGATGTTTTAGAGAAAATGGAAACAAAAAGGAAACTTATACTTAACATCA
Source organism: Acanthosepion lycidas (assembly GCA_963932145.1). NCBI lineage: Eukaryota > Metazoa > Mollusca > Cephalopoda > Sepiida > Sepiidae > Acanthosepion > Acanthosepion lycidas. Next base: position 50,517,079 of record OZ010611.1, read on the forward strand.
AGAAGAGACAGTTGATATTTCTACAGAAGGATGCTGAGGATACCATGGACCGAACATGTGAGCAACGATGAGGTTTTAGAGAAAATGGAAACAAAAAGGAAACTTATACTTAACATCAGGAAGAGAGAGTTGATATTTCTACAGAAGGATGCTGAGGATACCGTGGACCGAACATGTGAGCAACAATGAGGTTTTAGAGAAAATGGAAATTAAAAGGAAATTTATACTTAATATCATAAGAGTCAATTGAAATTTCTAGGGCACATTATGAGGAAAGGTGGCTTGGAAAATCAGATACTCACAAGACAGATTGAAGGCAAGAGGGAGAGAGGGGAAAACAGTGCGTAATCTAATAAGTGAGCTTGAGTAAATGGATGGTGGAACAAGGTTTAAGAGAAATAACAGAATGACAAAATTCATTCAGATCTACAAAGGACGGAAATTGTGGAGAGCCGTTACCACCTACGTTCTAAAGTGACACAACACACAAGGAAGATGTAACCTTACAGAAACAATGTCGTTTTGTTAGTTGAGAATATTTCTTGTGATTTCTTACTCTTGAGCGTGCAACATACAACTGGCTACTCTTGAGCATGCAACATACAACTGGCTACTCTTGAGCGTGCGACATACAACTGGCTACTCTTGAGCGTGCGACATACAACTGGCTACTCTTGAGCGTGCAACATACAACTGGCTACTCTTGCGCGTGCAACATACAACTGGCTACTCTTGACCATGCAACATAAATCTGGCTACTTTTGTCGTTATGTGAACCAAAAATGTCGATTATTCTAAGTACAGATGTGCCTTTTATTGCTCTATACGTTTGTTGACGAGTCTACGTTGGGATTTATCGCGTGAAGGTACTTGATTGGTTGGTTTTGTTTAGCAGCATATTAACACTTATGGGTTATTTAATACCGAAATCTAAATATTTTGAACTCAGTTTTATACTTTCAACTATAAATAAAATCTATTGTTGGTCATTTTGCTATAAATAGTTAAGGTAATTTTTTATACAAAAATATATTGCTCGTATGTTTTGCAATAGAAATATATTATTGTACTTTTATAGTGTTTTGCTTTTGTTTGGGGGTTGACTATTTGCCTATAGCCGGGACCCTAACAGTTGCTACCACCTCGGGTCTGGGTTGACCTGGGAACAACAGCAATTAAGAGGTTGTTCCACACACCTCTGAGCCTCAAATCTCACGATCAGAGGCCTTGCTGCCGGGTGTAGTTTATAACAGTCCGAATAATGTAAATAATATAAGTAATCATAATACCTCATCTCAGGGAACCAATCAACTGAAGAAGACCGGAGCGGACAACGGCTGAAACGTTCTGACTATGACAATGAAGACGAGGATAACAGTTCGAATAATGTAAATAATTTAATTAATAATAATACCTCATCTGAGATCCAACCAGCTAAAGAAGACCGGAGTGTACAACGGCGGAAACGTTCTGAGTATAACAATGAAGATGAGGATAAAAGTTCGGATAATGTAAATAATGCAAATAATCATAATACCTCAGCTCGGTGATCCAATCACCTGAAGAAGGCCGGAGCGTACAACAGCTGAAACGTTGAGAATATGGCAATGAATATGAGGAAAACAGTCCGAATAATGTAAATATTACATGTAATCATGTGCCAGAGATCAAATCACCTGAAGAAGGCCGAAGCGTACAACAATTGTGAATCTGGCAATGAAAATGAAGATGTGATTTCGGATTAATGTGTCACATGTACCATCCTTAGTTACTGCACAATCAGTTACTTTTCTATCAGTCAGTTATGTGCCACGCGTGATACATGACAGACGCGGCAGATTTTTCCCGCAGTAGGTTGCCATTTCTGCCTGCGGTAGACCTGTTGCCAGTCAAGGCTATAGAACCCGGTCTGTTCTGCTATTTACCCATAGCTTTAGAGAGAAGAAGAGGATTCATAACTTTCCTAAGGGTATTATCACGTAAGTGAATTTCAGTCAGTTATGTACCATGCGTGATACACGCTTAGAAGATCATGTATCTTTCGATACATGACTGACGAGGCAGATTATTTTCCCGCGGTAGGTTGCCATTTCTTCCTGCGGTAGACCAGTTGCTATCCAAGGCTATAGAACCCGGTCTGCTCTGCTATTTACCCATAGCTGGTGGGAGAAGAAGAGGATTCATACCTTTCCCAAGGGTATTATACTTTTCTATACGTAATTGAATAAGATGTCTCCAATACGTAACTCGCATAGATCGAGACTTTCATATGAATGTAATACATGGCACCAGACCGGTTCAGAAATATCTAAACTGTCAGTTGTATACAACCGCTTCCTTTGATTAATGGTTAAAATAGCTTTGAAAGGATGAAGTCCGATGGCTTTAACAAAGACCACACATATTCAAAAGGCGCTACATGATCACAAAGAATTACTTCCCACTTTTTAAAAACAATTTAGTGATTAAATAACAAATACTTATTTAATAAAAATGCAATATTGGATTATGCATATCTTCTCTTTAACTTTTCATATACAAGAATCCATTTTCCAGTTCGCAGCACCCCCACCACTGCGTTTGCGAGAACTATAAACAAATCACAAGGTCAATTTGGCTCCAGAAAGAAATATTTACGCGTAGCCAGTTGTATGTTGCATGCTCAAGAGTAAGAAATTACAAGAATTTATTCTTCGCTGTTAAAAAGGAAAAAGGGGGACAAATGAAGTCCTTTAAAATAAAATTAAACTAAAGAAATTATTAACGGCGGAGTCTGGTTTTTATCAATTATTTTTCCAAACAAATCAGCTTATTCAAATTTCGTCGACTGGTTTGCGAAATCGAACGAAGAGAAGAGTTTGTAAATCTAGTAGCTAAAAAGGTCTTCCAGAAAGTAAGCAAAATATTAAAATACAGGGAAATAACGTCCCCTAAAAATAAAGTTGTTGAACTCCTAAGTAATATTTTATCTGCTACATAGAAAAATAGGAAAATTTTCTCAGAGATGAAGAGGAGACTTGAAGAAACAGAGATGTGGTTCTACAGAAGGATACTGAGAATATCATGGGCGGAATATATAAGCAACGAATAATCAGGAAAAGTATAGTTACAATTAGAAAGAGACAGATGACATTTTCGTGTCACATAATGAGGTAAAAAGGGCTTAGATAATGTGGCCCTCATGTGGACACTCTAGAAGCAAAAGAAGCCATATTGGAAACATTCAAGCTATTGCCTTGATAATTTCGTAAACCTCATTTCTATGTTCTTTCTATTTATTTTATTAGGTTGGGGCAAAATAATGACGTAATAATGTCGTTTTTTGACGTTAAAAAATACGTCAAAAAACGACATTATTACGTCATTATTTTTGCACCAACCTAATATAGAGCACAAACAGAAGAGGATAAGACACTGATCCCCCATTTTGTGCCCACAAAATTTTTCTACTAACTAACAGTTGTATGAGACGACTCCATTGCACGCTACTCCTCTTCTATGAATTAGAATGACAAATAATTTAAAGCAGGATTTAGAGGGGGCGGGGCTTGTCTCTACATAATGTTAAATATAGAAGATAAAGGTTAATATTAGTTGGTGCAAAAATAATGACGTAATAATGTCGTTTTTTGACGTTAAAAAATACGTCAAAAAACGTCATTATTTTTGCACTAATTTTGATTTGCGTTCGGGAAAATATATGATTTTTTTTTCTTACTTGATTTCTTTTTTCCTTAGTTTACTCTTTCTTTATTTCCGTCGTCCTTTCTTTCTTTCAGTTTTTTTTTTGTTTTGTTTTTACTTACCACCCTGTCTTTCCACTATTTTTACCTCCGTTTTTTCTTCTTTTTTTTTTACACACACGCTTTCTTTCTTTTCCTTACTGCACATTGATTCCTTCTTACATTCCTTCATTTTTTTTTACAAGCTATCTTCTTTTTGCGTGTGCCCATACAGTCGGTCTGTGTGCATTTCTTTCTTTCTTTCTTTCTTTCTTTCTTTCTTTCTTTTTCTTTCTTTCTTTCTTTCTTTCTTTCCACTGACACTTTTTTCTACACTCTTGCTTCCATCATTTCTTTTATCCAATTTTTCTTTCTTTCTTTCTTTCTTTCTTTCTTTCTTTCTTTATTCTTTCTTTCTTTCTTTCTTGCTTGCTTGGTTTCTTGCTTCCGTTCTTCCTGACTTTTTCTCTCTCTTTCTTTCTTCTGCTACCACAAAAAAGAAACAATGAGCAGTAATGAAAAGAAAGAAGAAAGAAAGAAAGAAAATAAGAAAGAAAGAAAGAAAATAAGAAAGAAAGAAAGAAAATAAGAATGAATGAATGAATGAATTAAAGAAAGAATGAAAGAAAGAAAGAAATGTACTTTTTAAGTAAGAATGGAGAAGAAAAGACAGATGAAAGAAAGAAAGAATGAATGAAAGAAAGAAAGAATGAAAGAAAGAAATGTAATTATTAAAGTAATAATGGAGAAGAGCTGACTGATGAAAGAAAGAATGAATGAAATAAAGAAAGAATGAATGAAAGAAAGAAAGAATGAAAGAAAGAAGGAAAGAAAGAATGAATTAAAGAAAGAAAGAATAAAGGAAAGAAAGAAAGAATAAAAGAAAGAAATGTAATTATTAAAATAAGAATGGAGAAGAACTGACTGATGAAAGACAGAAAGAAAGAATAAAAGAAAGAAAGAAAGAAAGAATGAAAGAAAGAAAGAATGAAATGTAATGTTTAAAGTAAGAATGGAGGCGAACAGACAGATAAAAGAAAGAAAGAATGAATGAAAGAAAGAAAGAATGAAATGTAATTTTTAAAGTAAGAATGGAGACGAACAGACAGATGAAAGAAAGAAAGAAAGAAAGAAATGAAGAAAGAAAGAAATGTAATTTTTAAAGTAAGAATGGAGGCGAACAGACAGATGAAGAAAGAAAGAAAGAAAGAAATAAAGAAAGAAAGAAAAAAGAAAGAATGAAAAAAGAAGGAAAGAAAGAATGTAATTATAAAAGAAAGGATGTTTGTCGATAAAATAGACATGAAATAAACCTATATTGAATAGTAGGAAAGATTTTGTCAAACACTATAAAAAAATCGCTCCTTTACCGAAATGCTAATACTACTACTACATCTACTACTATTACTACTACTACTACTACAATAAATAATAATAATGACAACAATAATAATAATCGATCAAAAATAAGGTTCAGGAAACTAATCTCCAACGAATACAAACAACACCTACAAACATGTATGTTCGCACGCATATACGCGCGCGGGTACATACACACACACACACACACACACACACACACACACACACACACACACACACACACACACACACATACATTTAACCAATGCAAAGACAAATAAAATTTGGGCTTTCTCCTCTAAAAAAATAACAAGCCCATATTACTGTTTTGCAATGCATTTGTACAGTCCAATTACCGACATCCGACGTCTTCATTCCCACATTAGAAAACAAACAAGCCAACAAAATTAAGAAATAAATTCCTAATAAACAATAAAAGAAATAACCAAGAGAAACTTTGTAACTTTAAACGTTGCAGATGTCGTTTGCAGACGACTCTTGCAGCAACGAGAAAAAATGGCGGCAAGGACAGATGGAAAGTGCCTTCTACGACCATCTGTGTAGATTTTTTTTTCTCCTCCTTTATTTATTTTTATTAAGTATAGTTCGGTATGAGAAGTAGTTGGGTGTGGCCCGAGGTGGGTGGGAGAGCGCTAATTGTTTGATCATTTGTTTTTTAGGCGGACTGTGTAGAGCTGTTGTCGTTTTCATCTCAGGGATGAGATGGGGGAGGGTTAACGAATGTGAGGGAAACGATTTTTTTTTTTAAATCAGAGGAAAAATTAAAAATAATTAGTGTGATACACGCAAGCCATATATGTATCTCTACTCATAATAATAATAATAATAATAATAATAATAATAATAATAATAATGCAAAAAAGAATAAGAAATAATTAATATCAATGTATTCCTTTTAAATATTCACTGCAGAGTAAATTTTTAAAGCAAGGTGCGAATACACTAATGCGTTTTGTACTAGTCGCCTATATCTGTTAGCAAAAAAGAAGAAAAGAAACAATATAAAAGAATAAGAGAGTTACACACACACACACACATATATATATATATATATATATATAGATAGATAGATAGATAGATAGATAGATAGTTTATACGTCATTTTTATAGATACAATTTATTTAAGTAAATGCACTCTTATTAATTACGCAGGACTAATTGCATTGACCAGACTGCATATTCGAAAAATTTCGTAGAAAATATCTATTCTCTTACAGGAATCGAACTTGTATTCCTAATCGAAAACCGTTCTTTGGTCTGAAGTGCTGTACCATTCAGCTACAGAAAAGTGTCTGGTCAGCTAACTCAATGTTGACAAACGGTTCTTTGTAACTGAAGGGTACAGCACGTCAGACCGAATTGACGGTTTCCGTATAGAAATACAGGTTCAATTCCTGTCGGAGAACTCATATTTTCTACGACATATCTCGAATGTTCAACCCAGTACATGTAATTAATACTGTTTAATTAAAAAAAGAACATTTACTTAAATAAATTGTATCTATAAAAATAATGAATAAAAAGAAAAAATATTTAATTGTTGGACATAATCCATTTCATAATATATATATATATATATATATATATATATATATATATATATATATATATATTGTTGAATATAACAGAGAATGAATGCCTATTAAGTCTGATCATGAGCCGTTCTGAAGTTCCTATGTTCGGGTGTAAATAAAAACAAAAATTGTCCAACATTTAGATATTTTTTATTAAGGTGGTCCTAGATCTAAACTTTCGGCTCACATGAGCCATCTTCAGAATGATTATACGAACATTTTAACAAAGATATTCACCATCGAAGATAATATTTTGATATGTTGATAAGCGATGATAACACACAAGTAAATCCTCTACAAAAAAAAAACAAAAAAATACAATAAAGTGTATCAATTTATATGACCGTTCAAATATCTCTGATATTAATAATCAAACCACTACATATATTGGTTTTATCACAACCACAGTCTCCTGTAGACTTACCTGTCACCTTTCAGTATAAACAACATTTCTTAGAAAGACATAGTCATGTACATAATATTAGACAGATATTAGTTGATAACACAATAATACTGTCACAGACACAGAGTAAAAAGAACCTTCAGATATTGGAGGCCATCTACATTAAAATGAAGCAATCCACACTCAACAAAATTACATTTCAAACTAGTCACAACACATTACAATGCATCTGGATATATGGTTCTGTTGTTAATATTTCGGCCTCTCATCTGGTATGACGTCATTATACCATGTTGAGAATATTGGTTTTCTTGGATGGTGGTAGAATTGAATTATTGTAATCTACGAAGTTAAGGATTATTTCTGTGGTTTCGTCAACAGGGACATTTGTAAAGAAATTTTCTAGGTCAATTGACGCTAGAATGCCTTGGTTTGGTTTTGTGGTTTGAAGAATTTGGAGGAATTCAATTGACAATTCATAGGTATCGGTTGCTGTGAAATGATAGGTCGTAATGGGTATCCAGGTTTGTGTATTTTAACATTTCCACATAGGTATATTGGTTAGTAATCTCCAATATAAAAATATAGATAATAATATAAAATAAAGTAATATAGATATATGAAACTCTTTTAATTTATCACTTAAAGAAAAAGAACAAAGCTTTTAAAATAAATTTAACCTATATTTAATACTTGGTTCCTTTTGATTTTATAATTTTTCTTTTTTATTCATTTCTATGCTTGGTCGGCTCAGGAGATTTTTGTGACCTAGCATACAATATGGGAACCAGTAATAAGGAGTGCCAGAGAAAAGCAATAATAAAACAAAAATTTCAATATGAGCTCTGATAAAAACATGAAATGATAGCAGTAAAAATTACAATATGAGCACTGGTAAAAATGGTTGATGAGACATTAGGTTTATAATACCCAGAAATTTATACACAGATATTCTCAAAGACACATGGCACAGTGGATAAAGGCGTTGGTTAGATCCAGTGACAAAAGAGTGTGAGTTCAATACCCGGTCAACGCAGTGGGGAACTTTCAGAGGGAAGCCGATAACTGGTAATTGACACCCATTAAACATGGCACGTGGAACTAGAACATTCTACCCCAGTGAGCGAAATAAAAGGTCCACTTGAAGATAGCCGAAGCGTACAACGGCCGGAACGTTGTGATAAATATGGCGACAAAGATGAGGACAATAGTCCGAATAATGTAAAACCAACCAATATAAAATATTTATATTATATTTTAATATGTATCCATCTATTGTGGTACGTATCTCAATTATCAATTAGAGACTATGAAAGTAATATTAACATATCACTAAAAACATGACACGGATCTAACTAACGCTTTATCCACCGTACCATGTGTCTTTGAGAAATGGCACGTGGAACTAGAACGGTCTCTCCCAGCGAACGAAATAAAGTGTTCAGTTCGACATTCCAATCACTTGAAGAAGGCCGGAGCGTACAATGGCCGAAACGTTGTAATAAAGATGAGGACAATAGTCCGAATAATGTAAATAGTGCACATAATACCTCATCTCAGAATTATAGACAGATACTGAATGGCCGAAACGTTGTAATAAATATGGCGACAAAGGTGAGGACAATAGTCCGAATAATGTAAATAATGTACATAATACCTCATCTCAGAAATATAGACAGATACTGAAGGGCTGAGACGTTGTAATAAATATGGCAACCAAGATGCGGACGATAGTCCGAATAATGTAAATAATGTACATAATACCTCATCTCAGAAATATAGACAGAAATTCAAAGGCCGAAACGTTGTTATAAATATGGCGACAAAGATAAGGACAATAGCCTGAATAATGTAATTAGTGTACATAATACCTCATCTCAGAAATATAGACAGATTCTTTTATGCGCATTTGCATATTAGAGACCAGCTTAGCCCAAGTATTTAGCTTGATTTTCTGCCATTCTTCATGAGGATTGGCTTCTAGTTCGGGTTTTGAAGAATATTTGTGCACCCTCACTCATGTACTTAAGCATGGCCACAGATGTTCAATCAGATACAGGTCAGGGGATTGAGGAGGCCATTTCATTACCCTCACTTCTTTCTTTTCAAACCAAATCTTCGAAACTCTGGATGTTTGGCAAAGTTGCGTTGTCTTATTCGAAGATTACTCCATCTGGTATGTTATATGATGAAAATTTTCTCTCGTAATGTCGGTAACATTTTTCTACCATTCTACTCTCATATGTGAATAACATTCCTGTTCCGGAAGACGACATGCAGCCCCAAAGCATTACGCTCCCACCTCCAAATTTTACAGTTGGGGCAATACCTAGAGCATCATATGCTTCGCCAACTCTTCGACGAAAATAAACAAATACAGGGGTTTGAAAGATCTGATAAAAAAAAATAAAATAAGGATAATTTTCTTTTCAATAAAAATATTGTATTAATGGTGGACGCTCGTATCGTGAACGATAAATGACGGTCAGCATTGGATGGTGCTTTTTGTTTTGCACTTATGCAGGCGAGCAGGGGCTATTGTGGAGAAAATCAGGTAAAGGAAAGACATTTCATTTGTGCTTTCTGACAAATGAAATTTGTTAAAGCAGGATTTTGATGGAGTCTCTGCTTCAGAGCTTGACGAATCACTGTGCTTCAGTCTACTGTCTTCAATACCCTTTAACTTAATGAAACATGTTTTACGCCATTCCTTTCGGTTTGATGCTTGGGTTTTCCAGGTTTTCAGATCAAAGTTGAGACCTTTGAATTTGTATTTGTAACGTAAGTGTGGACGTCCAACTGAACGCTTTTGTGTTTTGTAGTTGTTCATACTGCACATTTTTTGGGAGCCTATGCTCATCCATTCTCACAACATGACAAGGCCACCTAAGTTGTATCTTTATTAGAAGGTTTTCAATGCCTGTTTTATATTTATTCAGTACTGCACTATTCTTGACTCTGCCATCCCATTTTATATCACATATGGCACGAAGACAGCGCATGTGAAAGGCGTCAAGTTGATTTATGTGCTTATGGTAGAGGGTTCAAATTTTAGCATCATAGGGAAGAGTTGAGAGAACTGTATTAATAGACGTAATAAAATCAATTATGCTCAATAAATTAGTTTCAACTAGTAAAGGAACTTACTCCAAAGTTGCTTACATCGGAGCAGACAAGTTTGACCCAATCTTCAGCCGTCTGATTGTCATGCTCTTTTGTAAAAGAAAGTCTCTTTTTCTTATTAACCCTAGACAGCAACTTTTTTTCTAACTTTACATCCTTTTAAGTCAGCTTTTAATAACCGACGTGGCACTGTACGAGTCGATATCACATTGTTGCCTCTCGAAATTCAGTGAGTCAGGTTATAAGCGTTTTCCCCCCCTATCACCTAAAGATACCCTCTTTAGCAGTCTGCCTTCCGTTGGGCTTGTATCCCTTTTCCGTCTTTGACCACTATGATTTTTGAAATAATTGGTTTCCTTATGTTTTAATGGCGGCTTCCGCACCATTTGTTGGGCATTTCACTTTTCTTGCAATTCTGACATCGGATAACCCTTCTTTGAACAATGAAATGATTTCAACCCCTTTAGTTTCATGAATATTTTTCTTCGGAGACATTTTCAACAAAAGAGAAGGACTTATAAATTAGTTACGAAAAATTAGAAAAGATTTAGCACTACAGATTAAAGTTTAACACTAGACATTAAAATAGGAAACGCTTGTAAATGTAACATGTTTCATTTTTCTCATATATATATATATATATATATATATATATATATATATATATATATATATATATATATACACGTTTCCGAAGTCTGTTTTTAATTTTAAATTTATGTCAGCGATTCGGTAGTCATTTATGTATGTGAAAATAAATCATATTTATCTGTATCTCACTCATTTAAACCGTTATTTAACTCCTCTCTTTAAAACTTTTCTCTGTTAAATTTTGATCCCCACCTTCACGTTTAGGCCTTCCTGTTCTTCTTTCTTCCTTCTACACCTCTCTCTCTCTCTAGAGCTTTCATACATTTCCCTCTCACACTTGTTTCCCACTCCCACACACACACTCATTAATTTTTGTTTTTTATACCCGGAGTTATATTTTCCGATTTCTTTTTGAATTTGTAAGTCTGATGAACTGGATCGTAATTACGATTCCAATGTAATAAACTATAACCATGGAATATTAATGTTTGAGCATTTTATATATATATATATATATATATATGTGTGTGTGTGTGTGTGTGTGTGTGTGTGAAAGAGGATTTGCTAGCCAAACACTCAATTATATATATATATTTTTCTTGAGTTCATATAAGTGATGTCTTTTATGGACATAAAGTGTGTAAAAATTGTACACATGTTCTGTATATCCGAGCGCTTTCGGCTATTCTTTCAGCCATCATCAAGGATTATATATATATATATATATATATATATATATATATATATATATATATATATATATATATATATATGAAGAAATATAGTTTTAAGGTGTGCTATATTTATGCGATAAAGTGCTAAATATCAATGATAGAGCGTATGTAAATATAAATATAAAAGTGAACATTGAAGTCAACACTCCGAGGCGAAATCAGGTCGCCTGACGATTGCATCCAGCATGAAACAGCCTGTCGCCTCTGAGTTATGACTGATGACTTCAATGTTCAATACAGTGACTAGTTCAATACGTGCCACAAGATCTCCAAATGACCCTCCGTAGGTTTTGAATGCAGAGTTGTCCTTCTCCTAGAACAGTTGCAATCCAAGACTATAGAACCCAGCCTGTCCTGCTATTTTACACATTGATAGAGGGAGAAGAGGAGGATTAATACCTTTCTCAAGGGTATTAGCGCGTAAGTGAATGTAATGTATTCGACTGGAATTCAAACTCGGCTCTCCGATTGCCCATCCAGGCCGCTATTCAACCGTTCCTTCCTTCTTTTCTTTCTTTCTCTTTCTTTCTTTCTTTCTCTCTCTCTCTCTCACTCTCTCTCTCTCTCTCTCTCTCTCTATATATATATATATATATATATATATATATATATATATATATATATATATATATACAGAGTGGTCCAAAAGTAGGTTGAGAGTAAATGTATCTTTTATATATATTAGATATACATTTACTGTCCACCTACTTTTGGACCACTCTGCATATATATATATATATATATATATATATATATATATATATATAAAGAGAGAGAGAGAGAGAGAGAGAGAGCGAGAGCGATAAGTGCATGCATATGGAGGCGTCTCTTTTTAAACAAGATGTGTCAGCCTAAAATAAATGATATCAACTGCAAGTGCCTCAGTTATTTATATTTTCCATTAAAAAAAATAATGCCCTTTTGCATCGAAAAGATTTTCATTCGGAATAAATTAGAACCTTGTCTAGATGGAAAAATGGCTCGCTCTAGGATTGGTGATAGTGTCGGGGGATTGGATGTGGGTGCGAGTGTAGGGTTCAAAGGCTTTACGATGTACTCAGCTCACCTGCTCGGTTTATTCTACGACGATGAGAGCATTCGTTCTTTTCATTTCTCTCCCACTCTTTTTACTATCATTGCTTCTAAGCCTGGAAATTTACAATTTTTTTCCCCCTCAGTCGAAAAGATAATAGCAAATCAGACACTGATTTCAATTCTTCGAAATATTCGTTTTTTTTTTTGTTTTTTTTTTTTAAGAAGAGTGACGGATATTATTTGCTCGGACTAACATCGAATTTAGACATAATTGTGATAATTTACTCACCACAATATCTCCCGCATTTCTTTCTTTCTTTCTTTTTCGTAGTGTTTGTTCTTTCTGTTATGGAAGATCTTTCTTTATTCATTAATTCTTCGCTCTTTCTTTTTTTTTTACGTACCTTTTATTCTTTCTGATACAGAACACCTTTATTTCCTTCTTTACTTTTTCTTTCTTTCTTTCTTTCGTTCTTTCTTTCATTTTTTTTTCTTCCTTTTTCATACCGATTATTCTTTCAGTTATGGAACCGATTATTCTTTCAGTCTTTTCTATTTAATTTTCTTTTTTCTTTTTTTTTTTTTTCATTATTTTACGTAACGTTTTTTCTTTCAACTATGGAACAGCTTTCTTTCTATTTTCTTTAAATTTTTCTTTCTTTCTCATTTTACGCAAAGATTATTCTTTCAGTTATGGAACATCGTAGATTCTTTTTTCTTTACTTCTTATTTTCAATTTCATTTCTTTTTTTCTATCTTTTTCTTTCTTTCTTTCTTTTTGTCTTTCTTTCTTTTGTTCTTATTCGTAAAGTTTATTCTTTCAATTATGGAACATTTTCCTTTTTTCTTTATTTTTCTTTTTTTTTTCTTTCTTTTCAGTCATGGAAGATCTTGTTTTTTTTCTTTTTTCTATACTTTCTTCTTTCTTTCTATTATTGTATCTCTCTTTCTTTTTTTCTTTAATTTACGTAAAGTTTTTTCTTTCATTTCTTTCTTTTTCTTTTAATTTTATATTCTTTTTTTCTTTCGTTCTTTTTTTGTACACGATTTCCTTCTTTCTTTCTTTCTTTCTTTTACGTAAAGTGTATTCTTCCAATTATGTAATATTTAAAATTTACTGGTTACGTTTTTCTTTCTTTCTTATTTACTTTTTATTTCTTTATTTTATTCTTTCTTTCTATTTTTTATTTATTTTACGTAAAGTTTATTCATTAAGTTATGAAAGATCATTCTTTCTTTTTTATTTACTTTTTTCTTTCTTTCTTTCGTTCTTTTTTATTTTTTCTTTCTTTAACGTAAAGTTTATTTTTCTGATGTGAAACATCTTTCTTTTTTAAATTTTTCATTTTTTTCTTTCTTTGGCGTAAAGATTATTCATTCAGTTATGGAACATTTTTTATTCTTCTTTATTTAATTTTTATTTATTTTTTTCTGTATTTTATTGTAAATTAAATTCTTTCGATTATGAAACCTCTTTCTTCCTTTTTTCTTCACTATTTCTTTCCTTTTTCCTTTTTTATTCTTTCTTTCTTTTTTCTTTCCTCCCTTCTTTCTTTTTTCTTTCTTTTACGTAAAGTTTATTTTTTCAATTACGGAATATTTTGTTTTTTTCTTCACTGTGGCTTTCTTTTTTCTTTTTTTTTTGTTTGTTTTTCTTTCTTTTGTTTTTTCTTTCTTTTTTCTTTACTTTCTTTCTGAATTCTTTCTTTCTTTCTATTTTCTTTCTTTTACGTAAAGTTCTTTCTTTCAATTATGGTTTGGTTTGGTTTATTTTGTTTTACGGCATATCAACCTCAATGGGTTATTTAATGCCGACGACATTTTTAGGATAGATTCGTATGAATAGAATATGTATTCTTTGGTTCAGATTGGTTTGGTTTATTTTGTTTTACGGCATATCAACCTCAATGGGTTATTTAATGCCGACGACATTTTTAGGATAGATTCGTATGAATAGAATATGTATTCTTTGGTTCAGATTGGTTTGGTTTATTTTGTTTTACGGCATATCAACCTCAATGGGTTATTTAATGCCGACGACATTTTTAGGATAGATTCGTATGAATAGAATATGTATTCTTTGGTTCAGATTGGTTTGGTTTATTTTGTTTTACGGCATATCAACCTCAATGGGTTATTTAATGCCGACGACATTTTTAGGATAGATTCGTATGAATAGAATATGTATTCTTTGGTTCAGATTGGTTTGGTTTATTTTGTTTTACGGCATATCAACCTCAATGGGTTATTTAATGCCGACGACGTTTTTAGGATAGATTCGTATGAATAGAATATGTATTCTTTGGTTCAGATTGGT